>JAFMOB010000237.1:42500-158242 GCA_018985215.1 Larimichthys polyactis | reverse complement strand
TTAGGGACAGTGCCAAGAGAAATGGTCCCATTTAGGATTTTTCATGACATTTGTTCTGGCTTTGTGTCGGGGGAGGGAAACAGCATAGCACGCTTTGGTCGCAAGACATTTTAGACCCATTGACGGGTTTAAATTGTTACTTTTGGCCAGTATGGGGGTCGAACCCATGACCTTGGCGTTATTAGCACCACGCTCTAACCAGCTGAGCTAACCGGCCTGTTTTTTGGGGATTTGCCACAAATCTTTTCCACAATTAATCAGGGACAGTATTGAGATTCAGAGCACCGACAGCAAAGGACCCATTTTGAATTTTTACTCAGGTGTGACCACTTTGTCGGTAGCTTCTGTGAATGGGGATTAGGTTAACTGCTCACATTTTATGTGAGAGATACAGGTATTAAATCTCAAATTCCACAAAAAGACGTGTCTGTGCTGAGCAAAATCCCCTTAACTCTGTCAAACACCGTGTACTTACTTACAACTGAGCTAACCTGCTTCCTTTTTTCTTCTTTTTTTGGGTTATGTGACAAAATCGGTTCCAGAATTAGTTAGGGACATTGCCAAGAGAAATGGTCCCATTTTGGATTTTCATGACATTTGTTCCGGCTTTGTGTCGGGGGAGGTAAACAGCGTAGCACGCTTCGGTCGCAAGACATTTTAGACCCATTGACTTGTTAAATTGCTTAGCATCTGGGAATGGGGATTAGGTTAACTGCTCACATTTTATGTGAGAGATACAGGTATTAAATCACAAATTCCACAAAAAGATGTGTCTGTGCTGAGCAAAATCCCCTTCACTCTGTCAAACACCATATCAAGAACCGTGTACTTACTTGGCAAAGTTACACCAATGTGTTGTTAGGCTCAAGCTCTTGGTAAATGCACGTCCAGGATCATTGCACTTAGAAAGCCAAAGCTTTCAACCACGAAGGGACTCGAAACCTCAATCTTCTGATCCGAAGTCAGACGCCTTGTCCATTAGGCCACATGGTCACAGGTTGATGTTGTTTTCTTAATTTCACGACTCAATTTTTCTGACAAAATGTGTTCCAGAAATGAACTTCAAGAGAACAATTAATGCACCTTGAGAGGTGTGCTCACTTTCCAGCTTAGCATCAGGGGAAAGGAAATGGCTTAGCACGCTTCAGTCTCAGAGAAGTGAAAGCAAGACATTTTAGTCCCATGGAATTGTTAAATTGTTACTTTTGGCCAGTATGGGGGTCGAACCCATGACCTTGGCGTTATTAGCACCACGCTCTGACCAGCTGAGCTAACCGGCCTCCTTTTTCTTCTTTTTTTGTGTTATGTCACAAAATCGGTTCCAGAATTAGTTAGGGACAGTGCCAAGAGAAATGGTCCCATTTAGGATTTTTCATGACATTTGTTCTGGCTTTGTGTCGGGGGAGGGAAACAGCATAGCACGCTTTGGTCGCAAGACATTTTAGACCCATTGACGGGTTAAATTGTTACTTTTGGCCAGTATGGGGGTCGAACCCATGACCTTGGCGTTATTAGCACCACGCTCTAACCAGCTGAGCTAACCGGCCTGTTTTTTGGGGATTTGCCACAAAATCTTTTCCACAATTAATCAGGGACAGTATTGAGATTCAGAGCACCGACAGCAAAGGACCCATTTTGAATTTTTACTCAGGTGTGACCACTTTGTCGGTTAGCTTCTGTGAATGGGGATTAGGTTAACTGCTCACATTTTATGTGAGAGATACAGGTATTAAATCTCAAATTCCACAAAAAGACGTGTCTGTGCTGAGCAAAATCCCCTTAACTCTGTCAAACACCGTGTACTTACTTACAACTGAGCTAACCTGCTTCCTTTTTTCTTCTTTTTTTGGGTTATGTGACAAAATCGGTTCCAGAATTAGTTAGGGACATTGCCAAGAGAAATGGTCCCATTTTGGATTTTTCATGACATTTGTTCCGGCTTTGTGTCGGGGGAGGTAAACAGCGTAGCACGCTTCGGTCGCAAGACATTTTAGACCCATTGACTTGTTAAATTGCTTAGCATCTGGGAATGGGGATTAGGTTAACTGCTCACATTTTATGTGAGAGATACAGGTATTAAATCACAAATTCCACAAAAAGATGTGTCTGTGCTGAGCAAATTCCCCTTACCTCTGTCAAACACCATATCAAGAAGCGTGTACTTACTTGGCAAAGTTACACCAATGTGTTGTTAGGCTCAAAGTCCTAGTAAATGTGCATCCAGGATCATTGCACTTAGAAAGCCAGAGGTTTCAACCACGAAGGGACTCGAACCCTCAATCTTCTGATCCGAAGTCAGACGCCTTGTCCATTAGGCCACATGGTCACAGGTTGATGTTCTTTCCTTAATTTCACGACTCAATTTTTCTGACAAAATGTGTTCCAGAAATGAACTTCAAGAGAACAATTAATGCACCTTGAGAGGTGTGCTCACTTTCCAGCTTAGCATCAGGAGAAGGGAAACGGCGTAGCACGCTGCAGTCGCAGAGAAGTGAAAGCAAGACATTTTAGTTCCATGGAATTGTTAGATTGCTACTGTTGGCCAGTATGGGGATTGAACCCATGACCTTGGCGTTATTAACACCACGCTCTGACCAGCTGAGCTAACCTGCCTCCTCCGTTCTTCTTTTTTTGGGTTATGTGACAAAATCGGTTCCAGATTTAGTTAGGGACAGTGCCAAGAGAAATGGTCCCATTTTGGATTTTTCATGACATTTCCAGCTTTGTGTCAGGGGAGGGAAACAGCGTAGCGCGCTTTGGTCGCAAGACATTTTAGACCCATTGACTTGTTAAATTTCTACTTTTGGCCAGTATGGGGGTTGAACCCATGATCTTGGCGTTATTAGCACCACGGTCTAACCAGCTGAGCCAAACTGATCATTTTTTAATCTCCATGCTAGTTCAATACACTAACCAGCTACGGTAACTGGCCTCCTTTTGTAGATTTTTTTATTGAAATTGGCTTTTGGTTTTTGTCACCATCAGACAGACCAGAGACCAGAAGACTTATTAAATTAATTTTCATGTTAAAGGCCAGTGTGACCACCTTGCAGTTTCGTTTTTGTGGACTGGAATCAGCTTAAATGGTAGAATGCTTTATTTGCCATTTTATATTACTCTTCTCTAATCTTCCATAATACGTATTTCTGCTGAGCCAAACCCTGTCAATTCCTTGAAATTCACTTTTCAAAGTAAAGCTCTTTCTAGTTGTTATTCTAATTTTCACATGCATTGAAATGGCTGCTATCGTGCAGTACAGAATTGATCTTTACTGCTTCACAATGTTGACTTTCCATGTTCCTGATCCATTTTGGTTTATTTTAGAGAATTTCCCCCCCAAAAATGTGTATGTTTTATTTATGATAGCTAGATAAAGCAAGTATGAGCATTTTTTTAAAATCTGAAACTCTGTTTCACTGTTCAGTTATCTGAATTGTTTTTTTTCACAGTTGGAAGAAAAAGAATTGTCAGTCACAACGTAACCCCAATTAAGGCTACTTTAGGAAATGTTCTTGGAAACTTTTCTAATCCACTCTTGCTGCCAACACGTGGACTTTTGTTTGTCTTTTCAGCACATATTTATTAATAAGATAATTCTACATTTACAGTATCAAGGCTTTTTAGATCAATAAAAAAAATTATGTTTTCTTTACTGGATATCAGTGATTCATGATTCATAAAATCGGTTATTTATCATCTATGTAATGAGTCATTCTTTATCTTTCTGTGATATTGTCAGATGACACGAGACTGAGGTTCAGCAGCAGTCGTGTTGCTGTCACGGTTGGCAGTCTGCTGGATGACCAGCACTGGCACTCCGTCATCATTGAACGCTTCAACAAGCAGGTGAACCTCACAGTGGACTCCCACACGCAGCACTTCCAAACCAAAGGCGAAGGAGACTCACTAGAGGTCGACTATGAGGTCAGTCCATCCTTCCAGTCATTCAGACTTGAACAACAGTTTCATTAGCATGCCATTATTGAGTGTGGTAAGGAGTGACTGACAGCTGGAGCTCTCAGGTGTTTGAAGGACATGGGACTTTAGTTGAATATTCTTTACATAAAATGAACTACATTAGAAACTGCAACTCCCACGGTGCATTTCAGTAAGTATTTCAGTTTATATATGAGTGGACATGAGGGTGAGCAACCAGTGTAACAAACAATTCATTTGACCTCTGTAACAGGTGGACAGTATACATTTATTATTTGAATTTTGACATTGATAATGAAGTCATATTTTTTACCGGGTTGTCCATGTTTATATTTCCTGCATTAAACAACATAGTCAGAGCGCACAGGGAGTATTTAGTATGTATCTCAGATGAGTGTTTTGTAGTCCATCTTCTGAACTACACAGATCATGCCAATAACATTTGTGCAGTCGGATTCTCTGAACACCGTGGTCGTCTTCTCCTTCACATCTTTCCTTGACCTTGTGACGTTTTCCATCGAGGTCAAGGGAAAGTGGCTAGGAAAGGAGCTAATTGTTTGGACTATTTTACCATAAACTCCTTCTTTGGAGTTTTATGCAGATGACATTCATTATTGTTGCATTTACTGCCACATTCTGGTCTTCACCCCTTCACTGTTTCAAAGTCCATTCTTTTAATAAATCCAGTTATAATCAAAAACCCAGTTAGATGTGTGCCTATAGTAGAAACTACACTATTCGAATTGCCGTGCCCTATTCTTAATTTCCTTATGTTTGTGTTTTGTATTATGTTTGGTTATATTTATCATTGCAGCTTTTGTTAATACAAATACACATACAACTACTGTATTAGTACTTCCATACCCACCATGTGGTCCAGGGACCCTACCACTTCCTGTATTTGTACCCTGGATGGCATGACTAGTGATGTCACTGGATTAGCCCAAGTATGTGGGGTGAAGGTAAACTAATGCAGGAATTATGTGTAGCTATGTGCATGTGATATTTATCTGATGCAATTTGCGTTACTATGACTTGAGATTTGTTGAGTTCAGCATAGTTAACTGTTCAATTTTTTTTCTACATATTTTCCTCATTATATGTGTAGCAGGGTTGCACTTTTTGTAAATGTTAAACAAATAGCCTTGAGTCAGCCTCCTGCTTCAGCCAATCTAGCCAGGCCTTCCCAACTACCTAATAGTGTAGTATGTAAGATTTAGGGGGATTTATTGCCAGAATATGGCATAAAATGTCTGATGTATAAAAGAAGATGAATTTCAGTTTGATATGATCATTGTTGATATGCTCTTATATTATACCTCTTCTGTTTGGTCTCTACATTACAGCTGAGTTTTGGAGGCATCCCGCTTCCCGGCAAACCTGGAACTTTCCTCAGGAAGAACTTTCACGGATGTATGGAAAACCTGTACTACAACGGAATCAACATCATTGACTTGGCAAAGAGACGCAAGCCACAGATATACAGTGTGGTGAGTGTTTGCCTTTGATTTTATGTATGTTTTGTTTCGACTCCAGGGAAATGGTAATTTTACTCTACTACAAATCTCCAAACCTTAATCTACGTTATAAAAAGGGTTTATTTTTCAGCAGTGTTAACGATTTTGGAAGGCACATATAAATGATAGGGGCATAAAATCAGTAGATGATCATATAATTTGCCAAGCTACTCATTGTTTAACTATTGTACACTTTTAATGTCTGAAATGTTTTGTTAGCATTAGCAGCAGAGAGTGAGCAGTAAACAAGTCAGATATCAAAGACATCAAATTCCAAATAACAGTCAGTGTAAATTCTAAAACACATTTTAATGGTGTTTTTAACTTCAGTGTGATTGTATAACATAGCTCACACTATCAAACTTCTAATTAATCTAATTAATGTGTTAAATCCCTTTGTTTACAAGAGAGAAAGAGAGGCAGAGAGAGGCAGAGGGAGACTAGGGTCATGATGGAAGCTGTGCTGAGTTCAATGGGAGATTCTTCCTGAGAGGGGTGTGAAGGAGTCACATTGAGAATTGGAGAGCTCTGATTGTTTCATGCTGCCCTGCAGGCTGAGTTTGATAAGACTGCATATGACATGACCACTGAATTAAAGTTGTTGTTTTTTTGTTTTTTTGTATCCAACACCAAAGTTGAATTTGAAGTTGAACCGTATGGATTTCTCTAAAATTGGAAGTTTTGTATTTTTTTCTATACATTTGGTCTAATTTGTGTCTAACTAATGGAGGTACAAAAAGAACAAAAGTCCTATTTGAGTTAAATGCCTGTGAGATGTTTAGAACTGAAATTTTAGTAAGTTCTCTTGTCTGATTCAATGAAAAATTACAGCTGATGTTCAACTTTTAGGTTGATCAGATTTCTGGGTTAGTCACACAGATTAGGGTTAGAAAGTCAGAATTTTGTCTTTCGTCTCAGTTAGGGTCGGGGTTACACAAATAAGGTTGTATTATCTCCTGCCTGGGATAGTTGTCATGTCAAATGGTGAAAACTGTGACTATGATTGAGAAGCTTGCTACTTGCTCTCAAATTTGGATATTTTCCCAAAGTGACCCAGAATTCAAAATGCAACTGGATTTCAGAACCCAACTCTAAAAACAAGCAGCTTTCCTGTGCGATGAAGAGTTAGAACCCACAATTCAGGTGAATTCACATTCTTCAAAACTTAAAAAAGTTATTAATACAGGATGAACCTGTCCAGTTGTCATTACTCATCTTCCTTAAACCTTTAGTCACTTTGTTCACAGACTTCAGCTTGGTTGGTGAAACGTCATTTTCCAAATTAATTTGACTAGAGTTTAATAATCACAAATTATCTTTTAATCTTAAAGCAGGGTTTTTGTTTTCCTCCAGGGAAATGTGACCTTCTCATGCTCACGGCCCAAGCTGGTGGCATGCACCTTCCTGAGCTCCAGCAACAGCTTCCTGTCGCTACCGGTTGCTGCACCATCCACCATCATGGGGGGTTTCTTCATTCTTCTACAGTTCAGGACGTGGAACCCTGATGGACTGCTGTTCTCTGCATGGCTGAGCCGAGAGCCCCAGAGACTGGAGCTGCAGATCAGAAACAGCCGGCTGCTCCTGACCCTTCACAGTTCGAGGCAGCAGAAATCAGAGGCCTTGGCCGGTCAGAAAACACACACACACACACACACACACACACACACACACTGGAGCCATTATCTAAATTAAAACATCATTTATGCCTTAAAACCACTGAACAACAACCTTCTAACTGTGTAATTTGGGCTTCTAAAAAGTATTACAAACTAGCTTCAATACAGATTCCAAATATTGTCATTTAAGTCTTTGTAAACTTTACTAAACAGAAAAATACAGCCTGAATTGAAGTTTCTCTTTTGCCGAACTGAAAGCAGTTTAATTGCCTTGCATCTATTGAAGGCTATTGTAGACATACAGTAAAGCTTAGTTTCTCAAAGACATTTCACCTCTCATCAAAGAGGCTTCTTCAGTTTCAACTGAGTAGCGGGGAGTTCCAGGTAGGCCAATATAGCTCTCTGTGGGGTCATCGATGCCTTGAGGGAAATGTGATCATGAACGCGTCCCACCATCCAGTGGGCTTTTACAGTTTTTTCCATTTGCTTCAACACAATTTTGCAAACTAGGCTGGTTTTATCAAAATACTAACACAATTCACCAAACCACACACCCAAACTGCAAAACACCTCATATATCCCGCAAAATGAAGCACTGCAACCAAAATCAAACTTTTGCACCAGATGGCACACACTTCATTCGTATTCGTAGATTTTTGTCTAACCAGCTACACACTGCTGGGCTTAATGAAAAGCACTCTCATCTTTAGTATGCTTTGCCATAATACTAACATAGTTCAAACTGTAGAGAATTCTTCAGATTGTTCACATGCACAGAAATATTTGCAGATACACACACATGCTATTGAAATATTTATTTATTTATTTTTTACCAAACCAGTCAGTGCAACGTATGCACAGCAGATATCTTTACATTGTAGTGAACTAAAATATGCTCACAAAACAGTAAGCTAAAAATACAATTGCAGAAAAAATGTCAGAAAAAATAAATAAATAAATAAGGAAAGCAAAATAATTTGACAACACTGCTCTACCCTGACCTCTCACTCTTCCTCCCCCTCTCATTCTCCCCCTCCCTCTTCCTCTTCCTCTCTCAGCAATGTCTTCCAAAGATGCTCACCTATGGTCCTTTATTGCTTACTTCCTGATTGAAGTGTTAACAATTACATAACACCATGTTTGGCCAGGTGGCACATATAGTGTCCAATGAGCTCATGTAGTGTCATTTTAAATGGCAGTGTTTTAAAATTGCAAGCATGTGACTTTATGTCAGATTGTTGTGTCTTATGCAGAGAACCGCGTTCAGTACACTTAAAAAGAGCCACTTTGAATTGCAAAATGTGTGTAAAGCAGAAAATGTTTCAGAAAAGTTTTGGAGATTTGAGATGAGGTTTTGCTCCCTGTGTGTCAGTTTAAATATTTGTGCTATCCATGTCATTTCAGTGTGTTAGCAACTGGACAAACTGTAAGGTCACCTGAGTGAAAGTGTGGATGGGGGCTGTTGGGCTCACCTGTAGGTTGTTGACTCACCCTGCCCTTACTTGGGTGTAGATAGTTGTTGCCTGGAAAGTTATCTTTGGACTGTATGTTAAGGTATGAACTGTTCAGGTGGACAACATTGTTTCATTTACTCCTCTTTCAAACTATTTATCTTCCTTGGATACAATTCAGACATTGCTGCCTTGTTAGCTCATCGTCAAACACACTTCTCAAACACCACAGAAACAAAATAAATCTCACCAAATCCAACTTGGTTAGTTTTTCCACTATTCCAACAATCATATACTCTGGTTTGGTTGATATTGCCTTAGGTTAACAAGTGGCATGTGTGAATCCTGGTAAAATGACTGTTTTTGTTAAAGGAGGAATGAGGAGAAGTAGGATAGACGTAAGGAGAAGTAGATGATGGTGTCAGTTCACTGTCAGAAAGGATGGTCTGTCTGCAAAGTAAAGTGATGAAAGGAAAGGAAGTTTTTCTTCACGACCGTCAAGTGCTTGGTCATGCTGGAATTATTGGTCTCTGTAAATAATATTTTAAAGAGTACGGTCTAGACCTGTATGCAAAGTGTCATGAGATAACTTTTGTTATGATTTGGTGCTATATATGATAAATACTCAGTAGATATTGTTTAGGTGGATAACAAACATTTTGCTGCTCACCCATCCACAGCAGTATATTGTTTAGCTTGTTTAGCTTCCAGTACTCACAAGGAACATGGCAATCAAAACAGTCTGGCACATCAACACACAAATTGGGAAGTGTTGACTGTATGAGGGGCCTCACACACAAAATCACAAGGTACATCAACTTCTGTGTGGACAACATTGTTTTCTATCTGAACTGTTATCCTAAGCCCTGGATCACAAGGAACTTCAAGATCCTACAAAAGAAAGTCACATACAGCAGAAAGATCGGGTTCAGACTTTTAACACTATACAACCAACATTGCTGGGAGACAGCAGCAGTTGTAAACCTAACTCTGTAGTGAGCAACACGGGGGTTAACTTCAGCTGCAACTCAGAGTCAGGCCACCTACAGAAGTTCTCTGTGAAGGAGGAAGAATACAAAGTTGATGACTTTGTTCGTTTGTGCAGACAAAATGTGCAGCTGAACACTAGCAAGATGAAAGGACTGATTGTAAATTTTTGCAGGACTAAGCTTTTGGTGACCCCTGTATCCATCTGAGTGGAGGATGTCGAGGTGGTGCACTACAAATAACTTGAAGTGTACCTGGATGACAGGCTTGAGTGGACTGGGAATACAGAGGCCCTTAACAGGTACTGGGCGTTATTGGACTTAGAGGCTGCTGAGGTTCTGCTGGAATCCAATTGGACTTACACTGTCTGTAACATTTGGCAGAAAACAATGTATGTTTTCAATTTACAACTTAAGTTCATTACATCTATTTTACACACCTTACAACATTTTGCAAATTTTTAACAGACGTCCCTTTGATGAAAGCTATTCTGATGAGAGGAGGGCAGTCTACTGTTTGTGCATTTGAAATTTTGATGCAGGAAATAAAACTTTGCATTTTTATCTTATTAGAAAACTCAACATTATCTATGAGGTTGTAAGTAGTTCCAGATGTTTTTATTTACCTGGCATTATATTCAGCTGACACAAATACAATAGTATTATATTCCCATAACTCAGTCAGCATCACTCATTCAACTGTACAGTAAATGCCACATAATAGAAATGTGGCAAATATAACTCCATAATTATTGACGACAGATCATGGTAACACATTATGCTGCAGTTAAAATGACTCTTTCACAGTGTTTAGGCTATATTAGCCTAGCCTCTATAAAGTTTATTAACATTTTATTGTGTTAAATAAAGTGCGGCAAGTTCTAATACACAGTTCAGGTAAACACATTCACAGTATTGTAAAACTTTGGAATTTACATTTGAAAATTGAAATAGTAATGCTATTTAAAATGCATGTGTTTATATCCTTAGAGAATGAGAGTTGTTAGTTAAAGAAAGAAAACACAAACTAAAGCCACATTGTACAGTTAAACAAGAATCCAAAAGAAGCAACAATATGTGAGAAATAACTTAATAATAGCTTTTTCTTATCTTTCTATTCTGGGTTCATCTGGCTGCTTGTTGATCTCTCTGTACAGTATTGTCAATGTGTCATACTGCAGAGACACATTGAAACATTACTGGCCTAATCCATCACGCAGAAACAGAACAAGATGTGGTTTTGCACAAAATTCCATCCTTCTTTTTTTTTTACTATGTTTGTCCTCAATAAAATCTTAATTTTCATATTTTTAATGTGAAGAAAAATGTCATCTTCTTGATGTAGAGAGCCCATGAGGGGGTTATGTGATTGCTTTGCAAAGATAACACAAATAATCGTGTTTGATTGGGAAAGCCAGAATCTCAGCAGATGGTGACTGGAATGAAATACAGCTGGAGGGATCACAGCTACAAATCACTTCACCATCAAAATTCAAAAACCACATTGGGTTCCTTTTGAAGTCTAAGCCTCGCACCAAAGGCTCCTTTTACAGAATGAACAGTGGATCCGCTGACAGACACGTCCTTTATTTCTAACAACCTTAAGGTTAGGGTTAGGTTATGCATATGACATCTTACATGTCAACTGATAGCAACTGTAGCCAAGGGGCCAATAGCACTTTAAGTACTCAAAGACACTTTACAGGGTAAACTCATCAAAACAATACACAATGTCGAAAAAATACACTAAAAACATATTAAAAGTTTTAAAAATGTGTGTTTCTGTCAGGCATTTGAAGGTGGTTAGGTCAGTACAGTCACGGATATGTCTTGCGAGAGTGTTCCAGAGGGATGGGGAAGCTATGGACAGGGCTCCATCGCCCCAGGTCCGCAGTGTGGTGGTAGAGCAGGTGTGTGAGGGGCCTGTTTGTAGAGGACTTTTTGTGTGAAGAGGTGGTGCGGGTGGTTCTGAGCCTCGACTCTCCTGTTTATTTGAAATCAGCATAATTCAGGTTAATGGCCATCTGACACTAACGTGTATGCATCAGTCTGACTGTTCAGAGATCACAAAGCTTGTCTATCCTTGAATCAAAATTCATTATCATTATTTATCCAAACCTCTCCTCCTTCCATCTATCCTACATACACGATGGAACAAAACATATTTTCATAGGGCAGTGAGATTCTAAATGCTGACTGTATACTTGGACTTGGCTTTTAATTTAACAACTATCTGCTTTGTCTGTTATTATAGCAGCATTATTATTTTGGCTGAGTCCTTGTTTTTTCCTCTCTTCCGGGCTCATAAGTATTGAGGCTGCAGAATAACAAATTCAGAGGCTCATTTTGCTGCTCAGTGTGGAGGCATATTACATTTCAATCACATTAGGAGATAATCTTGGGATTTGGTCAGTCGATTTTTGTGGACAACAGACTTTATTTTATCATTTGAATGCAGACCACGAGGCACAGACAGAGGGAGTAAATTCTTGAATCACATCAGGGTCCCTGTGTAATACTTGTCCATCTGATGGAGGAAGTAAAAATCTTATCCATGCAGGAAAAAACGACAGATCAACACTAAACAGTAGAAACTAAACTATTAGTCCTTTTTTATTGTTTCGGCCAGCTGGGACAAAAACATGCTGAGGGTGGGTTTATTCGTGATGAACTTAACTGCTGTGAACCAATCGGGAAATACCGGTGCTCCCTCACTCTCATCCACTTGCTGCTTGCTTAACCACTGTTCACCTACCCACCTCTCTCTTGCTCTCAAACCATCAAAGACAAACCAAAGGAAACTTCTTGGTATGACATGTCAGACACAGATGTATAAGCTGGTACATGAAATAAACAAATCTGGCTATATTTAACTTTTTTTTGGTTGTTTTGGTGCATTACTGTAAAACCATGAAAGGTGCTATATAAATAAAGTATGATTCTTTCTCCATTATACACCTCTATGCAAATATATTTCTCCATATAGTGAAATGGGGGCATGGCAGAATGCTAATAGAGAACAGTGAGAATATGAAAAATCTGACAGTTTAGTACAGAGGTTTTGTGCAACCGCTGCTGAAGAGCTGCTAACAGCGTAACAAAGTGTTTTACAAAATTATTACATTTTTTCCTCCTAACCTCAAGTTTGTCTCACTCTGCAGTTTTATGAGGACAGTAAACTACTCATTTGCTCGACAGTTAAATAATTGCAGAGCTTGAGGAGCCGTTGAGAGCTCCTGTTTGATAAAAAAGTGCTGTACTAAGCGCAAGAGCGCTAATGTGGAAAAAACTCTTTCTTCAAAGCTCATGCATTATCTTTGGACATGAGGCAAACTACAGCACACAGTGTTAATAGCTTACAGGCATAACAGGGGACATCTATCTATGTATTGAAGGTATCTTTTTTTTCATTCTTTTTTGTGTGCTACAAAGTCTTGAAAATATCACACATTCTCAAATAAAGTGTTTGTTTGAAATAATATATTAATAATATGAGTAGTACAAACTGATAAAGCTATTAAAGATCTGGTGAAAGTATTAAGTTATTTGATATTGGTGCTATACACAGGGTATTGCTGTATAACTCTACATATTTACTGCAGTACTGAGTGTTTTGCTGCTGCTGATAATGTCTACTGTGCACTGGTGCAAAAACCCAGCAGGGGATTATTACACTGAACACAGCAGGGATTACTCCTTGACTGCAAAAACTGAATATTAAAGAAAGGTTATCAGTCCTTGACTGTGAAAACTGATCCATGGATTATCAAAACCAGCGGAAGATGAGTCCAATAATTTTTTTTACATTTTTCGGCCAAAAATAAACCATATAAATAAACTAACAAACTTATTGTGAAGCAAGTAATAAGATTTCCGTAATAGTACTAATAAACTCAAAATGACTGTGTTCATTTTCACTGTTGGGTTTGGGCAAACAAATTGTCTTTATTTATACTGAATGCATAAACCTGGCTACTACTACACTACTGTAATGGAAACACATGGAGTTTATTAGTACTTACATAAATCTTATTTGCTCACATTAAGTTTATTAGTTAATTTTTATTAAACCTATTTACTTAAATGTCCTTATACAGGCATAATTACCTCCCCAAAAGAATGATGCACCTGTACACTCAAAAAAACTTCAGGGCAAAATGCAGGACTTATGCATTTCAATTACATAGAAAATTTCCAACCATTTAAATAACATTGTTTTAATATAAATTAACTAATACACTTAATGTGAAGCAAGTAATAAAATGTATGCAGTAGTACTAATAAGTTCAATGTGCTTCCACTACAGAGTAGTGTAATAGTAGCCATGTTTATTTTTTGCTCACAAATATTACAAATGTTTATCTCATTATTTGAGACTTTGGTCACATTTAACATGAACATCCAACACTGTAAAATTATATATGAAGTTATATAATATTTTTAATGCATCTTAATGCTGAATTGGTAGTTTTAAGAGTTTATTGGTAAGATTTACATTTTTTTTTTATATAGCACATCTCATATTTTATGTATTATTTATTGTTCTTTGTATGTCATGTTGATGAATCATTTGTTGAACAATACAAGCTTAAATTTCTTTTATTTTTAAATGATTTGCATTTATTATAGTGACCCTTTAAATTAAATAATAGTGATAATAAGATTGCAGTAATGTCGTAACATAGACAACAATAAAATGTACAGTTGCTGTAATATCAATTACAGACAGCCATACTGCTAACTCTCCATTTCCTGCATCAAAACATTTGAAAAGGGTATTGAACACTGCGCTGTGATGAGATGAATGAACGCGGTGGAGCCCTGACCAGTGAAGCGATGTCATTAAGCTGTCAAACCCGGGCTGTTTCCTGGGGTTAGAAATGGAGCTGCAAGATTTAGACTCCAACATTTCTGACAGGTCAGCCACAGGGGAAAGCAGCCAGGTGATGAAAAACCTCTGCAGATGTTTTAGCAAATGTTTTCTTTTTGAAGACACTCGAGAAATAGACACACATATCCCCGACATGTTATGAAAGACATTAGAGCCTACACACAGATACTTTTCAAGCTCAGTTTGAGATCGATGTGAGCTGTGAAGTGGGGAAGGCGCTCGCCGACGGTCCCTCACGGCCACGCTGCTTGTTCCATGAAACAGCCAATCGAGTGGAGAAAACAACACCATAGCTTTATTCTCAGTCCCCCGAGAGTAGGACAGGCATCATTGCATTTTAATAGATTCTGAGAGAGTCTGGGATAGTGAAACATTTTCCCAGGAGCTTGGACAAACCGGACTTAACAGCCCATATTTTTGACAAATTAAAATAACTCTCGCTGAATGTGCATCCTGTATGGTCTCCTCTGAGCTGTTGTTGTTTTTGTAATTTGGGAGCTGAGCTGTAAACATGGTGCTGTGACACATCTATAGTCACAGCTGCCATCATTCTCTTGATAACTGTATAACACTGAAGCGTTAACGTTAATAAAAAACATGTACAATAATTCCATTTTTGTCCAACCTGAATCCATCATTTCTATCATTAACAACAACCTGCCTGCTCATCTTGCTCTCCCTAAAGTACAATGTACAATGTACTGACTGAAAGTGGGAGATGTGATATAACCAGAATCATAATTTATCAATGAATGTGGTTAACAAGTTTGAATTTATGAAATCCTCCAGAGCTACACTTACAGAACTGCAAAAGTGGGACTGTGAAACTCATTTCTACTCCCTCGTGAAATAAATGGTGCTGGAGGCTCGGTGACATGGTGACTGCTTGTGCGTCATGTAGAGGCAAGAATAATAATAAAAATGAACTTTATTTTTATGGCACCTTTCAAAACACAGTTACAAAATGCTTCACAATAAAGCACATTTAAAACAAACCACAGTGGCAAACAATAATGAGGAACAAAAGCTACAAAACTACACAAAGAGAGCAAACAAAACACGTCATAAAACGTAGATTTTTAAAAGTAGTTCTCCTCAGACAGCTCATTCCAAACAGCAGCTGGTTGTTGATAGCTTGGTTCATGACAAAATGTATACATGAGGTAAATGTGTGCATTGCTTCTTATTCTGCAGACCAGAGGCCTCATTTATCAAAGCATGTCAATAATCACCTGTTCTACGCTCATCTGTTCATGAACAAGCAGACTCATTTACATGCATGATACAAGGCTGTAGCATCCTGGGAGCAGTGTGTGGGAAATTCTTTTCAACCTGCACTGGGGCAACTCACTTATGGACATAGTGTTTGTTGCCTTACAATTTTTATAAGCATGTTTGGTTACACTGCCTGTTGTGGAGGATTCTATTTATCGATGGTCAGTTCCTCAGTGGAGAGAGAGTCCAAGAGGTCTTCTACTGAAAGGTTTATTGAAGCTGGATCAAGGAGGAGGGAGGATTTGTTATTACATTTGTCATGGCATGATGTCGCCTCAATTCTGAAGAAGATGTCCTCTCTGACTCGTCTCTATCAGCTCAGAATAGTAATGGTCATTAGTCTTCAAACAAGAAAATGTGTTACCTTTAATGGTCTGACATTGTTCTCTGACTCTGTAGAGGCTTATAATAATCATAATGCTCATATGTCACAATCAACCAAGGTAGACTCACCATAAGATATGAGACTTTAAAATGATATCTGCTCACATGGAAGTCTGTGTGATTTTTGTCATACAGACTTCTGTTTGTTTGTTTTTTTAAATGCTTTATTCGCAATCTACACTAAGTACTACACTACCCATAACTGTAATGTGTGAGCACTAAGTACTACACTACCCATAACTGTAATGTGTGAGCAACATCTCTGATTGTTAGAGCTAACTGTTACTTTATTTACACACTTCAAACTTACAACATATTTAGCCCACAAGTTACTGCTACAGCAAATTTCTAAGATACTTTACATTCCGTTGAAGTCAGAGCAGTTAGGTTTTCCTGCTGTGTTTTTTAGAGAATCACTACAAATCAGTGTTTAGACAGGGTTGTGGTAAGTTTGGGAGGCTGGCCAGTTAGGTGGCTAATATGAGTGTCATTACGCTGTATATGCATACACAAGATGACTACAATACTAGTATTAGCAACATGAACACTACAAAGGTTAAATTCAAGAAGAAGCACACTACTATTGGAAGTGAGGTTTGAAGTTGTTGGAAAGGTATTCCCAATGGCTTATGGGAGGAGTAGTTTCTTCACATTTCTTCAAATAATCACATAGACAGTCTTATATCAGTCTTTTCTTTTCCATTTTGTTTTTTGTTTCTCAAATCATGTTTTATGGTCACAGTTCATCTCGTAGTTGTTAGTTCCAGACTGTAAGAAGTTTCTGAGTTCAGATCCATTATATGATTGCTTGCTGAAAAGATTTGTGCTAAAAATCACCTATCTGGATCCTGTAACTGGTCCGTGTGTTTTCACACCATGAATGAAACACACCAGTTCCTCTGAAGCGGACCGAGACCACCCTTTTCAAGTGGTCTTGGTTTGGTTGTTTGGTCTGCATCAGGGTTTCAATTCAACAGCTTTAACACAACGCACCAAACAAACCTGACTAATCAGAAACATGTGCCAGGCTAGGTATGAAAACACCCTTCATTTGTCTGTCGACCCCAAATTCTCCTGTAGGCGTTTATAATTGTCTGTCTCTATGTGTCAGGCTGTGATTGACAGGTGACCTTTCCAGGGTGTACCCCGTCTCTTTCCCAGTGTCAGTTCATATCAGATTCAGCGCCCTGTAGATTCTATGCATCAAAAATAACCCTATGTCTTACATTTGAAACTTTGCATGAAAGTTTTAATTTCACAGAAATTCAATGAAATGAAATTACTTTGGACCAAATGTTTTCTCTCTAAATAATACTTAATATAAAGTCCTCTTTTGTACTACAGACAACTAGAGTACAGTGTTTTCATCCACACTGATGTAAAGTTCCTCTCTTGTTAGGTCACAGAGTCAATGATGGACTGTGGCACTCAGTGAGTCTCGACACCAGAAGTCTGCAGATCACTCTGACTCTGGACAGTGAGCCGGCCTCCACCATTGAGCAGTGGGAACAACTGGAAGCTGGAGGCAGCTTCTACTTTGGAGGTCAGTGGACACTTAGTGTGGTTGTACTGGAAGAATACTTTGATTCATCTGTCTTACCGCATAGAGTATCAGAAAAAGAATTCTATTGCTCTCTAACATGTTAAGATACAGTAAATATCTTCATACTTGATGTGTCACTTCCACCCAGGCTGTCCTCCAGAGGGCTGTCAGAACCCGACTCTGGCCTTCCAGGGCTGCATGCGCCTTATATCCATCAACAGCCAGCCAATCAACCTCAATCATGTCCAGCAAGGATTGCTTGGAAATTATAATGATCTTCAGTTTGACACCTGCAACATCAGAGACAGGTAAAAGATTTCTATGCATGTTCTCATATACAGCTATTCACTTGGAAACTAAAGACAGCTGTCAGAAATACTGTGTCCAAAATCAGTGACTGGATTCAGTATCTGCAGCTCCACTCTGTATTTATGTCATAACATTAGCTCAAGAAAAGTCAGCCATGCGTTTGCTTGTGTCTGTTGGTGACTCGTGTCGCTTGCTTCTTTATCATGCAGTACATAAATGTAGATGTACTGACCAATTCATGATTGGTCACGGGGAGACCAATCATGAATTTTGTCACATCCTGAGAAATTTTCTCTTTTGGGTCTCGAGATGAAAAAGTTTGGAAACCTGATCTAATGGAATGTAGTATCTATATGTATCTTTTCATTTATGTATGATCACCTAAAAATAAAAGTAGTTGTGTTTTCTTCACCTTAAAATGAGATCTTTATATCTACAGAGACAGACAAGTTAATCACTGGCTCTAGATTGAAAGGTTTGGTTGCAATCTGCAGTCTCACCACTCCACAATCCTACGCACTGGACCTTTAAGGTGCAAAAAACAGATGCAATTATTATCCTGGAGTGAGTTTTTATTTGAACAGTTATGTGACATACTGCCCAAATATAGAAGCTGTCACCATATCTCAACAATTGCTGGAGTGATCACTATGACACTGGCACAATCTTGTGGTCCTTCGAAGATGAATCACATATCAGGTCAAACATTCCAATTTGGGTCATGGCCAGATGCTAAACTAAAACCAGTAAGCTCTACTTTGTCTTTGCATCAATTATTAAATGTTAGCATGCTAAAATGGTAAACTAAGCTCATGAATGTACAGTAAACATTTTACATGTTTAGCATTATCATATTGGTTTTATCATTGTGAACATGTTAGCATGCTGATGTTTAGCTCAAAGCTTCAGAGTGCAAGCAGTACTCCAACGGTATTTTCCGTGACCTTGGAACTGGCTTTGCCCATCTGTCTGTTTGCCGTGTTTTTGGTACCCAGAGCAGAGTACACATTGCACAAGCAAGAGGAGAGGAACAAACACATGGGAGGTTCAAATCAAATGAGAAAAAAGCCAGTTGTTGGCATTTTATTATTTCTGGTTCTGTCTGGTAATGAAGACAAGAGAAAAGTGAATACCTAAAGAAATGCACAGCAATAATGAAACACACTTAAAATGTAAATACACTTATTTAATTTGACTCTTCTGCCAGTAGATATTTAAATATGAATCAGAAAATACAATTTAATGTTGTTAGAGGAGGAATGTAGGTAAATAAGTCTGCAGTCTCGGTATAAGTGATTCTTATTCACAGCAGCTTTATACTCTATGCAGTGTTTACAGTATGGTAAGCCCTAGTGGTAGGCACCACAAAAACCCTGAGACAAAATATGCAGTAAAGTTTATAGACACAGCGCAGCATGCTGCCATTTATATTTGCACTCAAAGTTTTGTTCGCTCTGTGTATTCAAGACCTAAAACAAAGAGATTACAAGGAGAGGACTGCATAAAATAAGCTGCATAATATGTGACCTTTGCAAAATATATCATGAGCACAGTGTGCGTGATTCATTGCTGCACTTATCCTCCTTCACCATAGCATCATGATATGGATATATGGAAGATTTGCTACAGAAAGTCCATTTATTAAAATCTTCATGCAGGCCCTCCCATCCTCTCCTTGGAGCCTGTTCCTGAGATCTTTTTCCCCCTGCCGAAAGTAAAGATTTATCTTTATTTAAATTCTTAAATTTGAGGATCGATCTATCAAAAGATTTATAGCCAGATTTATAGTAGTACAGTGTTCAACATGGAGAAGTTAAGTTCCCAATTCAAACCAGTGTTGTTCAAGTTCACACTTCACAAGAGATAGCTCTAACGACCAATTCACACAATAAACTACTTCACTTACAGTTCACACTTTAAAAATGTGTTCACAGTTCAGAAGGATTTTTATTTATTTTTTTATGAGCTGCTTTTTGACCCTGAGTTTGACTTGGTGGAGGAACTCTATGGCAGTTGGCTCATGGTCTTTGTTAATAAATTGTGATCATCATTAATGTCGTCCACTGTTTTGTTTCCCCCTCTCTTCATATGCACAGATGATAGCTCTGCACAGTTTTGGACAATAACGTTAATACATTTGGTCGTCCAGCTTTTTCTCTCTTTAGGCGCTGCCATGGTTATGTTAGCAAATATCCCATACACTTGTTCTCCACCGACTGCTATATATATTTAAACAGTTGGGTAGTTTGCAGCAACGCATCATTTTCTTTCATATGTTTGCACAATTTTGAAATTTATGGTATGTTATTTTAGAGAAAACATATCGCAGCAGAGCCTAAAAAAATTTGATCTTAAATATAAACCATGCTATTTGACAAGTGCCACGTCAGAACCAAATGATAGCGTCCTGTGAAGTGAAGTCAATGCAAAAGTGCCAAACGCTGCAGTTCCTCAAACATCCACTAGAGGCTGGCTCCAGAACTGAGTCAGTCTCCATAAGTCCCCATGTTCAAATGTCCAACTTCACAGCAGAAATAAACATGTTTACAGCCTGGTACAAAAAACTGTTTTGGTCTCTTTAGCTAATTTCCCCGTTCATGACAACTGTACTGAGGGTGAATTTATATACAACTCCCCTGTTCAGATTATATTAAGGCTTAAAGTTATGCAAAATGAATAGTGTGCTTCCAGGCTTTATTCAGCCTGCCTTTAGCTCCACTCATGCTCCGCGTCTGTACCCATTTTTAGATAAGCCAGGAGGCCGTGGAGACATGAGTGCCAAGTTGGCGACGACCAGAGACACCACACTGAGTTATCACAATGGTTCTTTAGAAAGAAGAGCCATTGTGACCGGCTGTCACAACCTCTGTGGCGTCATGGAAACTATGTTTTATACAGTCTCTGGTCAGACTGCAGTGAGATTACATACAGCCTGTTTTTACCTTTATTAAATCACATGCAAAGTTCACCGGGTCACTACAAAGTAGCCTCTCATACACTTTCACATTAGACTGGTCGGTTATAACTCATTATTCAGACATTGGATTACTGAAGCTCATTAATTTTTTGCGACTTTCTGTTGGCTGCGATACAAATCAGTGTTTCATGTTTTATTCTTTAAATTATTAGATTATACAAATTGAGATATGATATGACCATTTGCAGGACTACTGTGGCTCAGATTGGAAGAGCAAGTAGTCAGAGGTCGCTGGTCTGATTCCCTTGGGCAAGACACTCAAATTGCTCCTGATGCTTGTGCTGCTGGTGTGTGAGCGTGGGTAAGCTCAGTATCATCATGAGTGCTTTGAATAGGAAGTGGAGTATTTGTATTGCTCTTGATGAGCAACCTTGCACGGCAGGCTCTGCCATCAGTGTGTAAATGTGAATGTGGATGTAGATGTGGAATGTGTTGTAAAGCACTTTGAGTGGTCAGCAGACCAGAGAAGCTCTGTGTAAATACAAGTCTATTTACAATCTGAAATACAGAAGGATTGTGTATGAAATGGTGTTTGACTCATTTGTTTGCACTCATCGTTGTACTGATGAACTGCTCTACAAAACCGACACCATCTGTTCTGTCTGCAGACTTGTGGTAGTGAGTGTTCACAGCGTTCCACTCCAGAACATCCAGACAATAAGACTTCCTGAAGAGGAGCCTTTCCATTTCTTGAGATGTTGCTGTTGCACTCCTTGCTGTGATTGGTTCTGCTGTTCCAGACATATGGGACAAGCGACATGACTGGCTGGTATCTGATCTATACTAGACTTTATCCAGGCCTGAGCTGCCGCACATACATGACCCAAAACAGCAGGTGGAGATGCCCATGCTGTCTGAGCGATTGACCTGCTGCTCTGCTTGTCTTTGCGCTTACATGATTAAGATTGTGCCTATTGTCTGCTTTTTTCCAGCTATCTGTGGCTACAGACCACCTCACCACTAAAAACATTACTCATTTCTTGGTAGAGCAGCCGCCCCATGAGCGAAGGCTCAGTCCTTGCCGCGGTGGCCCAGGGTTCAAATCCAACCTGTGGCTCTTTTACTGCATGTCATTCCCCATCTCTCTCCCCCCACATTTCCGACACTCTTCAGGTATCTCCATACAATAAAGCTTTAAAAAAAAAATAATAATAATAATAATATTACTCTGACATCTCCACTTTGTCACATCATGAAATTATATAACATGTTAATAAGCACACTGGAAGTCAACTTTTAATAAAGTAATAATCTGAATTTCAAATTTGAACTTTCTTTAATGAACATATTTTATGGTGCTGTTAGACCTCCTTGTTAAGACAGTTGTTGCCTTGTTTGTGTGCAGGACAGTATTTTCTTAGATAAAAATCATTACATCAATCTTTGTTCAATACATTTTGACTTTTGAACTTAACAACACTGAGGAGTTATTGGAAAGGGACTTAGTAACTCAATGTGTCCAGGGAAAAATGACTTTTTTCAGCATATATCACTACAACTGCTACTAAAGTAGCAAGTTTTATGTTAAAATGTGCTTTAATTATTTAGCTTGGAAAACGCCACAATCTCTAGAAAGCTTTAAAAATAGTTGGCTAGGACTAGAGATCGTCTATGTTGCTAGGCCATTACTAAGGTTTCGACTACTTGCTTGAGTAGTTAACTGGCATACATTACATATAGGAGTCTACAGCAGTGACAATAGCGTTTATCTCCATGGAAACAGAGATAATGCTGGCAAAGACATGTTTATTTAGAGAGCAAATTAGCCCAAAATAGGATTATCTTTGTTTTATTTAAGTTAACAATTGTTGTATAACACAATCTCACATGTAATATTGCTTAGCTGGAATTGTCACTGAACAAAATGGAGGGGGTCTATGGTTACATTCAGCCATTAAAGCTGGTCAATAATAAGCAAAAAAAAGTCATACAATTTTGGCCTTGCGGAAAGTGGGTCATTACAGCATGTAGTGTTAATGTAATGTACAAGATTAATGACTGATTTTATCGCTGTTTATTCTGACACAGTTTTCTGACCTTTTTTCTCCCGCCATGATCAAAATCAGTGTTTGGACTTTTGTCAGATTTTCTATCCAGTGACCATCACAGCTTCACAGACTGAGGTACAAGACAAGCTTCATGAGGGCCTGTCTTTGTCCATGTCCTTCAGAGGATGTGTCGGCTGAATTAGGACACACCTAGCAGCAGGGAGTCATCTGTGCCTGCATTATTAATTTGTTGATGGTGGCATGTTTCCTACAGAGCAGGCTGAGAGTCACTGACATCTTGTCCAATAGAGACAGGCACACTGACAGGATCATCCAAATATCACTGCAGCGGAGGCTCTGGAACACCTTTTCTGGCACAGAACTCATTTAACAAGCTGCTCCCTCTAGTCCTGTGTGGCATCAGTCTCTCATTACCTGCACAGAGCTGGGCTGGATCAGACCCACAAGCTCCAAGAGCATCTGCATGTTGTCTGGAACACTTATAGAAGGCACAAACAATGCAGCCATTTTTGCTTTGTTCTTTAGAAAAAGCGTGGCGTCATCAGAAAACTGACTTATAATTAATTGTTGACATTTACAAAATGTTTAATTGCTAATTTTTTTAAGCGGAAACAGACCATAATTAATAAAAAAAAAGAAAGGTGTCTCTCTCTACGTTGAATCTGGGGCATGTGCTTTCAGGGAGGGAAACATTGCTGTTAATGTAACATTCATAATTAGGTCTAAAAACTTGTTGCCAAATGTAAAGTGTTTAAGTGTGTCAAAAATAAATGCATGTTTCTTCATAGAAATCCAAATATAGTATAATAAATCGTACTTAATTTGTGATATGTCTTCTTTAATCTTTCTGCAAAGAAAATCTTGAGAACTGAGGAGTAAAATAGAATAAACTGTATTTCTTTGAAACTCTCAACGAACTTAGAGAAATCGATTGTTTAAGCATGTGTCCAAAAGTATGTGCACAACACAGGTATGTGTGTGTATGTCTGGTCTACTCTGTAATAGTAAATCACATTCACTCCTTCACACACACATTACACTGATGGCAGAGGCTGCCAACCCCTCATCAGGAGCGATATATCACTTCCTATCCAAAGCACTTATGATGATACTAAGCTCACTTACTCACACACACTCACACGCCGATGGCACAGTTATTGGGAGCAATGTGGGGCTCACTATCATCCAAGGACACGTCAATAAAGAATAAAGAAATGGTTTTCCCAGTTTGTTGTGAAAAAAAATTTGGCCCGCCTGCACAGAGCCCTGACCTCAATCCCATCCTGTGGGATGAAGTAGAATTTATTTCCTGAAGAAAATGTAGCTGCTCGCCACCCGACCGTCCAACTCCTGAAAGAGTCACAGCAAGACCAGCAGACCAAATCCATGTAGCCGGGTTCAACTAGTGCAGTGGTTCACACTGCGTTTCCCATCACAAAATGTGTCATTATTCCACATACCACCACCACTGCACTAGTGGAAATCCCGAAACCTTTGCTGCTCAATGTTTGCATATATATGCAGTATGCATGTTATCTAATGTTTTCAAAATACCAAAAATTGACATGGGTCTCCATATTTAGATTAAAATTAATTTTATTATGGCGCTGTCCAACAAAAAGCAACAAAGAAAGATTAAAGAAATCTTTCTCAGAAACAAAAACACCAGAAATGAAAAATCTGTTCATGATTTTGTCATTGATGAACTGCTTAACATTTTAAATGGATTTTGTCAGTGAAAGTGGACATGTGTATTTTTTTTTTCTTTTCTAACAACGTGGTACTGAGCTTCAACTCTCCTGTTATATTATTTATTCAAAGCTATCCTCGTCCTATCTATCCTGCATATACCATGTAACAAAACATCTTTTCTTTGTTCAATTAGATTCTAAATGCTGACTGTAGGTGGGACTGAATATACACATTCCATATACAGAAAAAAGTCCAAATCAAAAAGTGGAGATACGTGGTTTTCATTGGACAGTGACAATATTCTGTACATCTGTATGTGTAACTTAACATCAGGCTTCAGGCCAGGCACAAACCACAGGGAGTTGGGGGAGCGGGGCATGATGACTTAATTTATTATTTGAAGCAATTATGTATAATTTGTACTCCCTATAATAATCTAAAGGTGCTTTCTGTAATTGTGTTTCAACTTTTAAATACTTTGATTATGATTGATGATCATTCATTTCACAGTTTCGAGCCACCCTCTAGAATTTGGTGCAGTGCATGGTAAGGTAACAAAGGTTTCAGGATGTTTGTATCAACAAAAAAAACGACATAAATCAAGCAGTATTATGTGTACTTTAATGAACAACACCCTGTGCTGATCAGCTGGTGTCAGGGTACACAGCCGTTTATGTTTTGTTTTTTGATCATAATCACAATTTTGTGTATTTTTAAAGCTGGGTGAAATACCTTTATGGGACTTAATCTTTCTGTGTCCATTTAAACTTCATGACTCAGTTTATGGCGGAGAGCACTTCTGCGGCTCAGCTACTGTAATTTCATGACCTGTGAGTGCGGCTGTGCACAAAACAATAGAAAAAAATGGTAATTAAACCAATGGCTGTAACCTTATCCAAGCTGCGGCTGGTCCGCTCTGCTGCAATTAATGGCTGAGAGATAAAAGTGTATGAAATTATAGATGCATGCTTGAAAGGATGGCAATTATGTGAAACTGGAGGAAGGTTGAGGAAGGGACTATTAATCAAAAAAGCATGGTTTGGAGTTTCCTTGAGGCATTTAATGTGTTCAAAGCCCGTAAACATGAACTCTGGTCTGACATTGATGCTTTTATTTTTGGAGAAAAACACTGAAATGTCTAACACAAGTTAAGACAATGACAGAATAATACAAAGAAAACAAGATAGATACAAAGAAGTGATGCTGTCAGATTTCCCCCAAAGCCAGTCTGAGTAATGACATGAAAATAATTTCTTAAATGATAATGAAAATATCTGTTCAGAGAAAAGATATACCTGCATTTTTACATCATCACATCGCCTCAAGGGTTTGTGTGACCTTTTATTTTTCCATCAAATCGAGTTACTTTGTTTGTGTTAATGTTGCCCTGACAGATTCTGTCTGCAGAAACACTGCGATCAAAGCGCCACGTCTGTAGAGGTATTAGACTGAACTTTGTGCAGAAAAACAAAATAATTACTGCTTTCAGTTTCTAAAGAAACTAGTCCTTTTTGTTTGTCTGTTCTGAAGACATTTGTTGAGAATATATGCAGAGAAATTGAAGAAATAAAGTAAATAAATAGTAGACTTTGTATTGCTTGCAAAAAATACTTTAACTTTATTTCACGAACAAAGACCACACCAACATGGATTTAAATTTAGACAGGTTTATTGCATGTTGTGGATATAGGTGAACCACAATGATATGCGGTAGGAGGGATGAAGGGTACCTGGATGCAGGCGTAAAGGATGAGAGTCGAGGGATGGAGGGGTAAAGGATGAGAGGAGAAATCAGGGTTGTTGATGGATGGTAGAGTCTGAAGATCAAATACTGTTGTTAGAAATGACGCTCCTCTGGATAGAAATACTGTAGGTGATGGAAGAGGAAGACTGACTCAAACTGTCTCCTTCATTTAGAGTCCAGTAAACAACCAACTTGAAGTACTCCTCTGGGTTGTAGATCATAGACTCTTTGCCACCTTTTTCAGTTCAATGTTCGGGAATCCTGGATGTCCGCACGAAGGCAATGGGGTGTCTGAAACTGCTCTAGCCTCGTCCTCCACCTTCTCCCTTCCTTCTGCTGCTTTCATCATGCAAGCCCTGGTTAAACCTCCAGTTTGAGTTGTTGGCATTGTTGTACCTGTGACTTAGATCTCCTGCGTGCAGGCTAGCAGCAGGAAAACAGAAGTAAATCGGGGGGGGGAGCTGAGACTGAGTGGGGCAGGCATTTCTTCATTGCTCCACAGACTAGAGCCGCCTGGGTTCCTGTTTAAATGAACAAGAGATAAGAAAAGGCAGAGAGAAATCCAAAAGAATACAAAAAAAAGAAAGAGAGGGTTTTGGGTGTAAAAACTGAGTCAAAGAGGGAGTGAACAGATAAAGTGGGCATACTTGAGATGCAGAAATGGGTTCAAGAGGTGGTCCTTGTTCCTAAACCTAAAAGTTAATTTAAAAAATGACATTTTTAAATCTGAAACATAACTACTGCTTTTTTTATTATTTATTTTGATATTCAGAGTGTATACAAAGACACTGTGTCTTCTTTTGCAGGTGTCTTCCTAACCTGTGCGAACATGGAGGTCGGTGTTGGCAGTCCTGGGGCTCTTTCTCCTGTGACTGTTCTGGGACCGGTTACTCCGGAGCTACCTGTCACAACTGTGAGTCACTTTGTGTCACTTTCTTTGACTTAATGTGTCTCGTTGTTTCACTGAGAAAGAGAAAAAAATGACTCGTAACAGATAAAAGGAAGGAAAAAAATGATAATGATAGATGAGATTCTGCATCAGAGCCATACCGAGTATCAAGTAGCAAAATGATGAAATAAATCCCTTAATAACAGTAGCAGGTGTTTTTAAGTGTGGTGTTATTCTGTGTTTTTTTTTTTATCGACTATGAATGATGGTCCATGAAGACACTAAAACCAATAATGTGATTGTTTGTCTCTCAGTACTTTCTGTCTTCCTGTCTGTGTCTCTTGTGGTGTAGTTTTTCTTTTTTATTGTAGTGCATATACTGTGACAGTCTCGCCCACAACTGCCCCAGAGCAACACCAATAACACATACAGTGAATGCATACACACATAATTGATCCAAAAGACACGGCATGTGTTATTTCACAGTGCAGTTCACTTTATACTGATGTCTTACATTCACATCATGATCTATATGGACATGCTGCATATTTTTTTTCCCTCCTTCTGCTGCTTTCATCATTCAGAATCTTCCGATGTCAGTCTCAAGCCCTGGTTTATCCTCCAGTTTGAGTTGTTTACACTGTTGTACCATCGTTGTACCATACTTAACAGTTACCTAGTGTTTCTGTAGTGTGAGCAAAATGTTTTTAAAAAAATTATAAAAATTAAATTAAACTAAAGCTCCTGCACTGTCTGGGGAAAATATGACACCAAACTCCCTTCATGAAATGTGACATTTAAACAATTCCTTACATGTCCATAAATGGATGTCATTTGTTGACAGCCTTATTGTTAATTGGGCATCAGTATAATCCATCCAACATCTCAAAAACTTGTTACCAGTGCTATTTAAGTGGGAGATGATTGTAGAAAAAACAGTTTCAAAGCATTCTAATATTTTAGGACTTCTTTTGGTTGTTAACAAAGTAACTACTTGGTTTCCTGCTTCCTGTTTGGTGCTGAAGAAAGCACACCTTCTGACAATATTAAACATTTTTTGTTTTTATGAGAACAAGACAAGAAAAAAAGACTAATATTTCCACCAGCAGATTCTTACTTCAGTGGAAGCGTACATGATACATGAAACAGCTGGCCTGTGCTAACATGTAGGCCTTCAAAAAGAAGCTAATGATCTAGTCTTCAGAACATTTTATGTGTTGCTTGCCTACATTTCAGTCACAGATGCTTCCTCTTGAAGTCACAGTTTAACAGCTACCACACACAATTAAAACATGTGGTTTACCTAGTCCTACATGGTTTGCATATCATAGTTTACACAATGTATTCATATTATTGATATGCAAAGGCTTTTTGGTTTGGCTTTGTGTAATCTACTCGATATGGATATATGTAAAACCTGAAACTTTCTATATAGAGATAATCGTTTTTGGACAACAAAGGAGCTCTGTGACACACAGGAAGATCTATCTATTAGATTTAAATACATTCACAATGATCTTTTGGAGGATATATTTCTTGTTTGGTTTGGCTGTAAATATGAGATTTGATGGCACGAAAAATACAGAATACTCATGTTTGATTATTGAGGCTCAGGCAGTCATCAAGCACACCAAGGCATATTATGTGGCAAGCCCTGCTGTCAGGGGGGATAGATGTGCACCATACGGCTCAAGGTTGTTGAGTGTAAAATCGCAGTGTCATTCTTTCCAAATGGTATAAAAGCAGTATACTGTTTAACACCAACTGTATTATTTTCATTTGAAATAGTTTAGACCCAATACAGAAGATTAATGAAAATGATTAAAACTTTAAAACCTCTTCAATGTCCCCAAAGTGTTATAGAGTATATAAGAATACTGCCATAACTATTTTTCCTCCAAAATATCTAGTAGTCGATAGTCTGTTTTGTTTTCCAGTCCACAAAAGTGTCTGCAAATTATTATTGAACCATAACAGTGCAGTACACCTTTTTTCAAGCAGCCATTTTGACATGAAATAGTAGGGTAAACACAGGTGTTACCAATGATACTAATTAAGTTCACTTCCATTTATTGTAGCAGAGACTTTCCAGTGATCCAACATGCACCACAGCAGCACCATGACTCTGTTTGACCTGAATGGGACTGAACCTCAATTATTATCATTTGTAACACCTGTGTTTAACTACTATATCATGTCAAAATGGCTGCCGTGACAAAAGGTCTATTGGACTCGAAATATTTTAATAATCTGTTTTTCCTTGGCTCAGTTTACCCAGTGGTTTGACAGAAGAGATTTAAACTGTGATTTGTCAGTCACTGGTATGTTCCACTGATATTCTGTGATCCAAATTTAATAGTGCAAACCCTTTTACCCTTTAACTTTGCTTAGGCAATACGTCTTGTTAATTCTAGCTTGTTAGAGACATTATTGTCCACTTGACACTGACACAGGAACCTGTTCCTAAGTGTCCAATTTCTTTCACCAATGAAATGTATTATTTTGTTATCTAACTGTTACTCCAAGGATCTCTTTCCATCCTTTCAGTTATAACACACCATGTTATTTTCTGTACAAAACAGACTTTTTTTGTAAACCCTTCATTCAGATTATCTACAACCTAAAGAGCATCAAAGACCATTCAGAAACACAGAGTAGTCCTCTCAGCCATCTGACTCTACTGAATCTAGCTTTTGTGGCAGGCACTTTTGAATGATAGTGTAGTATAAAAAATCATTTTCAGTCTTTTTCATGTTCTTCTTTCATCAACTTAAACCTGATTTTCTGAGCCAGGGTAAAGAAAAAGAGAAGTTTAGAGATGAAAATGGTAGGGGGTGGGGGTCACTGCTGCGTGGACTGTGAGGTGCATATTTTCACATTAGTTGGGCACGATCAATGTGTGGCTTGCCTGGGCCATAGCCATGCCAAGGCAGCCTGCATGAATTGATTTATCATGACAACTCGAATTAGGGAGGCAAGGTGCCTTTTGTTTAAAGAAAAAAAGGCCATCCATTTCCACTGTGTTAGCTTAAACCTCTCCAGAGGGCGGAGCTAAGCGAGCTGGGCTCAGAATTTAGGCCAGCCCCCAGCCCCTCCATCTGAAGAGAAGAGGATAAGCAGGTCAGGGATGGCAGCTGGGCCATACCCCCTGGACATGGATACAGAGGAGCATCTGTATGATTGGTAACTGCTGCAAAATGTAGACTGGTTGTGCATGTACAGTACCAGGCAAAAGTTTGGACACACCTTCTCTCTTCAATGTTTGTTCTTTATTTTATTTTTATTTATTTTTTTACACTGGAGAAGAATTTTAAATTCTATTCTAGATTTAATAGGTAGCCAATGCAAAGAAGCCAAAATGGGAGAGATGTGATTTCTGATCTTGGTTCCTGTCAAAACACATGCAGCAGCTGCAAAGTCCTAAGAGAATTATTGGAGCAGCCTGATATTAAAGGACAAATCCTGATAAAAAACAACTCCAAGAATCCTTAAAGTGGAGCTGGAGGCCAGGGTGATCCCATCTAAAGTAACTAAGCCTCTAGAAAGAGAGTTTCTGAGGTGTTTGGGTCCAATTACAAGAACTTCAGTTTTGTCTGAATTTAACATCAGAAAATTATAGGTCATCCAACTTTTATATCCTTTATATCCTTAAGGCATGCCTGGAGTTTAGTTCAACTGATTGGTTTCATCAGGCTTGATCAATAATTGTGTGTTGTCGGCATAACAGTGAAACCTAAGGAGGGATTCCTAATAATGTTCCCTAAAGAAAGCATATATAAACTGAATAAACAATTTCCCTGCGGGGATTAATAAAGTACTTCGGATCTGAATAGAAGTGAATAGAAGTGGTCCTAGTACAGAACCTTGTGGGACTCCATGACAAAAAGAATTTGACAAGTACAGAGGTGAGTCCTTTGTCTGATGCCATAAGGAGGTCATTTGTAACATTGACTAGTGCGGTCTCTGTGCTATGATGCACTCTAAATCCTGACTGAAAATCCTCAAATAAACTGTTCTTATGGAGAAAGTCATGCAGCTGATTGGCTACAGCTTTCTCAAGTATCTTAGACAGAAAGGGAAGGTTTGATATCGGTCTGTAGTTGGCTAAGACCTCTGGATCTAGAGTGGGCTTTTTAAGAAGAGGTTTAATTACAGCTACTTTAAAAGACTGTGGTACATATCCCGATAATAAAGACAGATTAATCATGCCCAATAAAGAATGACTAACTAGAGGTAAAACATCCTTGAGCAGCCTGGTTGGGATGGAGTCTAAGAGACAGGTTGACGGCTTAGATGAAGAAATTATTGAAGCTATTTGATGAAGGTCGATGGGAGTAAAAGAGTCTAAATACATATCAGGTTTTACAGCTGTTTCCAAACTTGCTGTGTAAAAAAGCAGATCAGTGCCCGTTGAGGGCAAGAGGTGATGGATTTTGTCTCTATTAGTTATAATCTTATCATTAAAGAAGCCATTTGCGTTCAGATTTACGTGCCTCTTGCTTTACATTACGAGTCTGCTGGCTATACCATGGTGCTAGCCTTCTTTGTTTAATTGTCTTCTTTTTCAGAGGTGCAATAGAGTCTAGAGTTGCTCGTAATGAGCCTATAGTACTATCAACAAGATTATCTATTTGTAAGGGGCTAAAGGAAGCAGACAAGTCTACAGCACTATCACATAAACATCTGCTGTAGGAGTTTCTGCACAAAGGCATATAGTCCAGTAATATGAACTCAAAGGTTATTAAAAAATGGTCAGATAGAAGAGGATTATGTGGAAAGACTATTAGATTATCAATTTCAATGCCCTATGAGAGAACAAGATCAAGAGTGTGGTTCAGACAATGAGTCGTTTTTTTTTACACTCTGGAGGGTGTTTGTGTTGGAAGCAGAATCAGTTGGACAGAGGGAAGGTTTTTGCTTGCTTGGTATGGTGTGGTATTGGCTGCCATCAAATCATCACCCATACCACCAATATTGTGTACTCGCATTGATTTTTGAAAGGTGAGTCAGATATTGTCAGATATGGTTCTTAGTCCAAGGTTCGCTTGGTAACTTCATGAGATGACTAAGTTTTACCCCTCATTTTCCCCATAAGCAGAAGTAGAGCACCTCACACCTCAGCACACATTGGTAGCAGACAGCTTCTGGCTGTCCTGTCGGCTCTGGGGTTTGTAAATATTGTACATTTATAGCACAGGCTCAGGCCCATCTAGTAGTTTATGTGGTTAGAGGGCTGAGTTACTGATAAGAGATGACCTCAATACACTAGAGAACTCTTTGCTAGATTATAACCATTGTTGTTGAGCGAAGATACACTCTCTTCTTGTTGAGGTTGCTCAGAATCACGACAATCAAGTAAAACCTGTGAAAACCGCTGTATCTTAAATAATTATCTACATCATCTGTCAGGTCGGGATATTCCCCGTAGCTGGGTGGAGAGATATTCTTGGGACTCAGAACAACATTACAATGTAACACAGAGTTTGTAACGTAATGTCATGTAAAGATGTTTATGCACTGAATATATTACATCCCTCATTACACTTTTAGAAAAATGATTTATTTATTTTTATTTATTTATTTATTATTCTTTAGATTTGCATTGTTTGTGTAACAGCTTCTCCAGTCTGTATGTTGAAGTGTCCTTGGGAAAGATACTGAACCCTAAATTGCTCTCAAAGGCTTTGCCATCGGTGTGTCATCCCAAACTGATGAGCGTTGGCACCTTGCATGGCAGCCATTGCCGTCAGTATATGAATGGGTGAATGTGATGTGTAGTGTAAAAGACAAGAAAGGTGCTCTTCGGTATGAATACCATATAGCATTTAGAGCCAGCCAAATACTGTGTAATAGTCCAATAGTCGCATCACCCACATGCATATACAAAGCAAAAACATTGTTCTTTAGTGCTTTTTGTTTTGTTTTGTAAGAAACCAAATCTACTTTCTTTATTGTTGTCTTTTTACAAACAAAAAGGAAGATAGGTAGATATCACAGCAAGAATACACAACAAAAACATTGCATTGCATTGTTCCCAATGTAATCTTAAGCTTTGAAAGTAGCAAAGAGCAGAAGTTTTAATGGACAAATTAAAGCCTTGGACATTTTGGCAAAAAATTAAAGCAATAGCTTGTAAGCATGTGGTTTCCCATCCATTTATATCAGTAATAATAACCTTGTACTCACCACATACAAGGGCTGAAATGTGTGAAAACAGTAACACCAGTAAAAGGAGGAGTCATGAGCAGTCAGGCCAAGCCAACATTGTGCCGCCAAAACAATAAAAATAAGACCCAGGTTATAAAAACAGAATTATCCTTGAAATAGCTCCAGACTGAGACATACATGTTGAAGTTTTTCCTCTTTGGTGTCAATTCTTGACACCACCTTGTTATTCAGCGTGAAGCCATCTGTTGGAGTCCATGTGTTGAACTTCCGATGCCCCCAGAATGCTGATTTTCTGTTTATATGCAGGCAGATGCAGTCGTCTTCACATGTCAGAGGGAATGTGACAAAAACAGCCTCAGAATAAATATAGGCTTCTCCTCATCCACGCCGTGCCTTTGGGGAATTTGATTTGCCTTTGTCTCCTGGCTGCTCCTTGTTTGTCTGGTGTGTTTAAGACCTCGTTAAATTGTGATTGATGTTAAAAAAGGAAGTTATCTGGCTCCATACCTACAAGCTCATGCAGAATTGCATCCATGTTTCTGGTTGGATAGCCACAAGGACAGGATAACTCCTGGAAAGATTGTAACATAGCTGCTTTATGGCTCTCTCAGCCACTGTGAAGAAATTAAGAAAATGTTTTGTAGTTTTCAGACTGGTTCTGTTTTAAATATTCAAGAATGCAAAAATCTTAAATACAGAATGTAGCAAAAATTCTCTCTGTAGACTTTATGTATAGACAAACATTATGGGTGCATATTATCAACAGGCGGCACTGTGTGTGCATGTGCCGGCTTATAAAAAAATGACTGATGTTATGTTGTGAATTTTCTATAGTTAAATGTGAAACAACAATATCACAGCACTGTAGCACAGAGGCTCTGATGAAATGACGCCCTGTATCAGCACAACAGCTGACCACACACAAAGTACAGTGCAGTAGAGTACCAACAAAAGCTAGCTTTATTACCATGTTTTACACAAAACTACACTCATTGCATGATAACACAAATCGGTGGTCAGTGTACATGCGAAGCTTCAGTCTATGTAACAGTGAAAACTGTTTTGTGTTCTTGGTGCTGAGGATGTCCCCACAGTCATTTAAATAACCAGACAAAAAACGACAATTTTTTTATACTCACTGTCTCTCAGAAACATCTCTGCTTCAGAACTCTGAGGTCAGCATTATTCTTTCAATCCAATCCATTGTTTGAAAAGATGGAGATCACCACAGGCAGATCATTTCACATATCTGAAATGAAAAAAGAAAGACTTGAATAGCTGTATGAAAAAACTGCTGCAGCTCAAACTGCCCTGGCATCCCCTCCACTTCCCACACTAATGCAGAGATGACTAGCTATCCAGAATTAACATTTAAAAACAGACCATTAAAGTGTTTAACATAGTTTACGTCATTAAAATTATGTTTACCAGAGATACAATTGCAAGTATGCTTTCAAATTTCAAACAGTAGAGGATTTAATTCAGCCACATGCCTTAAATTGGCCCTGCAGAGAACAAAACAAACCAAAGTTCACATTCAGTGTTACTCACCAAAACACAGTGTGCATCCTCGAGCTCTAACAAAAATGATGAATGCATTTATTAAGTATTTCATATTCAGTATTGTTTACATTCATATTTACCAGCTTGCAGTCTTCCTCTTTCTGTCTTTGCTGGCACATTACAGCAGATACAGAAATGTGGATTGCGTCAACCTGCACATGTGCATCTTTGTGTGTGTGTGCACAAAACAAGGACCTCATAGAAACTCTGAGACAAACAAAACCAAACCTCCACAGGGAAGTTTGAATCAGTCATCCAATCCCATTGTTTTACATTAGTTGGTATTGGTACAATATCTTAAATATATGTTGTATATCACACACTTCTACTTCTTCTCTTAGAGCTAACCTGTCAACTACACCTGTTGTTTACTTTTGTGTTATAAGATTTTTCCTCTAATGTTACCTAGTGTTCAGATGTATGATAATAAGAACACATCTGTTATATATTAGGCCTCGAGCATGAGTGATGTCACAAACTGTAAATGATTTACATATACACTACTATAATGGCAATGCTTTATAGTTGTTACCATCTCTTTTGACTTCATCAAATCTTCATGCCCACTTTGCGGCAATGGAAAGGTTACAAGTACAATACTTTTCTACTGATTGGGTTAGAAGAAGAAAAAGTTTTTAAAGGTCAATGTCAGTCCTGGTTTCCTGAGTTGTTCTCTTGCATCAGGTTTTGTTGAATGTGTTGACCATGAAAAGTTGAGTGAGTCCTGACAAAATGTGCAAGAAATGTCTAAACATCGCAGCTGTTGAAAAACTATGTAAGGTAATGCATTCTTCGTTATCTGCCCGATGATGCAAAGACTCATTTTCAGAAAATCCTTGAGAAAGTCAATTATTATTGGAAACATGTTGGAATCTTCTTACGGCATCAGCAGATTGTTTTTACTCAGAGAGCCTGTTCACACTCTCTCGATCAGCATGGATTCTCTGTGAACACTTCCTGCCAACTTCCTGCCTTTTTGCAATTTCACACGAGAGATTTCTCTCTGGTCTGCTTTTTTTCTCTGCTCCTGTCGTTGGTTTGAACATAGCTCAGTTGGAAATCATGAAGGTGATGCTATGCACCAGGATCCTGCATCAGGATTTAGCAGCATCTGAATGAGAGTCTGATAGTTTGTGAGTTGTTTGCTCACGTCCTCTCTCGTTTCACAACAACTCTGATCAAACAACACCAGACAGTCCTGATGAAGCAGATCAGTGAAGATTTTGACCGATACAATCTTGTACACAAGATTTTTTGTTCAAACTTTACCTTTGATTGTTGCTTCTTTATATCTGGAATATCTAAAATTATACAGAAATACTTCAGGCACTTTTATGGATTCTAGACAGAAAGGACTTTGATTTTTTTGCAGTGTAGCCAACAGGAAGCAGTTGTTTCTGTGCTGACACCTAAAGGGAAAACTGTCTTTGCCTTCCAGCCATATACGAGTCGTCCTGCGAGGCCTATAAGCTGATTGGCAGCTCCTCTGGCTTTTACTCCATTGATCCAGATGGGAGCGGCCCTCTGGGGCCCACGCCGGTCTACTGCAACATGACAGGTGAGTTCACCGCAGTCCCATGTGTTGTCACCTTTACTCTCTCCAGCGGGACCGGAGCTCTGAGTTGAGAGTCTCTCACAGATCACACGGCATCGATCTGCAGCGCTGACAGTTCACTGTCCAGAGAGAAATCATTACGGTCACTTGATATGCTTTGTGCCAACAATCCCTGACAGTTTGTGTGACGTCCGTCTGGTTTGTAAAGATCCATGAGAATACACTGTAAAACAATCCTTTAAGCTAACTTCCTTTTCTTGAGTTTTTTTTTTTTTTTTGAACTTCCAAAAAATTGATACAAATCAAACACTGTCATCTGCATATATCTGACAACCTGTCCAAGTCCTATGTTCTCACCAGGAAAAGGCAAAATGGTTGACTACCACTACTATGACTACTCTTCTCACAGTCCATAATTTACTATGTTATGAACAAGTTACATACAGACACAGTTATCATTTATTTGTTTTCTTGGTTTCAGTAAAACAAACTGAGCCTTCTCCATCTTCTACATCTGCTACACCTCTCTGTGTTGTCAGTTTATTTGATAGAAAATGTACATGTGCCCTGAGATGATAATGTTGCGACATGAATACACATCAATAATTTAACATTTAATAGGAAATATTCAGTTCAACCATAAGAATCATGCACAGGGAGGAAAAGGAGTATCTCCCTGTGGTACTAAAAGACCTATTTACAGACTAAATTATTACTGGGACAAACCACTGCTTTAGACCTCTTAAAATATTTTAGTTAGTAATTTGATTAGTTAGGTATACATAAAAGGTGGCCTGCTGACCAAAGGTGAAAAATAGTATTAGGCCCACAGATGTCGTCAAAAATATTGAAACTGTTCCATTTGATTAAAATAATCACCATTCTCTACACTCTGAAAAGTGTGTAGTGGATGTCCATATTTGGTTTGCAGTAGAACACAAGTATTGGTATCCTTTAGAAGGAGAAGGGAATAATGTATTTGTAGTAATACCTCAATCCTCTGAGGTTCTGTTAATGGCTATAAATTGCTTTTGTAGTCGTGGGTGTTTGGACCCCAGACTATTTTAATTACTATCACAGGTGTTTTCAATCTTATAATGATTGATGCGGCCAGTTTAAAAGAAGAACATTAGACCCAAGGAAATGTCTGAAAGATGAGATTAGAAAAAAGTTCAACGTGTGATCATCGTGAAAACTATCTCCAAAGAGGAGCTTGTCCTGTTATCACCGTGGCCAATGAACTGTAGCAAACATCTCTGGACGTGGTCGCAAGAAGATTAATTAACCTGAGACTGAATAGTTAGGTTAGGTTTGGGGTTAGGGTGGTTAAGGTTAGACAGAACCAAGAAAATCTAAAACTGATCAAAACTGGTCTTCAAGTTCAACATAGAATCATTTCTGTCGCTGTCTGAATGAAAATTGGCTCCATGGTAGAAGATCAAGGAAGAACCCACAAAAATGCATGTTGTCAAGTAGAAGAAGTAGAAGAATATGATTTGGACACATGGAACAAAATTCAAGTTTATTGAAAAGTTCAAAGAAATAATGAAAAAATTTGGTGTTCTTTGCTTTGAATACTTAAAGCAAAGAACACCACACCTATTGTGAAACATGGAGGAGGCTCAGTGATGTTTTGGAGTTGCTGTGCTGCCTCAAGCAATGCCACCATGAAATCAGAAGATTATCAAGGTATTTCAGTAAATCAGTTCAGTGTCAGAAAGCTGGGTCATGGTTCCTCCAGCAGGACAATGACCCCAAACATACACCAATCCATGCACCTAAGAATGGATGAACAGAAGAAATTTTGAAGTGAGCTGCTATGAGTCCTGATCCGAAACCCATCAAACATCTAAGAGCTGAAACTTTGATGGGGCACAGCACCGACCCGATCTCAATGAGCTGGAGCAGTTAGCTCAAGAAGAGTGGAACAAGTGTAGTTGTTGCTGCCAAAGACAGTGCTATAAAATATTAACTCCCAATGTCCTTAATTTTATAATTTTAAATAATATGTTGAATTGTAAATGGTAGCCAAAGTTTCAGATACTATATACTATACCTGCTTTAATTCAACAGAGTTTTTTAAAAAGGTGGTACCAATATTTTCAGCCATGTCTATATGCGTAAAAGGTATGCCCTTCTTAATTAACACTGCAACCCCTCGTGCTCTGAAAGGGAAATGCCCTATTCAGCTGCTTCGAAGTCTAATGTGTGCAGTATCTTAAAGATGATATCAGCTGAGCAGGAAAAGACTTTGTCTCTTTTAATTGGATGGTTTAATACTTGACACTTCATTGAGGCAGATCTTAAGAGATCCATTATTTACCATCTTCTTTGGAATGCTTAAGATACAAACAGCATTTTTAAGACATTCTTAAGGTAACAGGTTCTCATTTTCTTTAGACAAGTCTGTTCACCTGTGAGCTATACACACCTAATCTGACAAACGTTTGTCCTAACCATGCTGAAAGTGTGGGTCCATGCTAACAGATTGTTTGTGTGTGTGTGTGTGTGTCTGTGTGTGTGTGTGTGTGTGTGTGTGTGTGTGTGTGTGTGTGTGTGTGTGTGTGTGTGTGTGTGTGTGTTTATTCAGAAGAGAGGGTGTGGACAGTGCTATCCCACAACATCTCAGCTCCAGTTCGAGTCCAGGGCTCCTCTCTGCAGAAACCTCATACCATGATGTTAAACTACAGCGCCTCGGTCAAACAACTGCGCGCCGTCATAACGCGGTCAGAGCACTGCCAACAGGAAGTTGTTTACAACTGTAGGAAGTCCCGCCTTTTCAACACCAAAGGTAATACCGTGTGTTTAAGGGGATTCTTTTTCTCTGAAGGTCATGTTCTCACTGAATGTGTTTATCCCATTTATGGTTCACTGACAAAACCTTATTCTGACCTCATGGGCGTCTCTGGCGTTGTTGTTCTTGTTCTTGTTGCTGTGTTGCAGTCTTTCTTTCAATTTGAATTGCTTCAGGAGCCTCTGGTGTCCCAAACATTGCAGATTTGCTCCTAAATCATGAAACATTCATGAAGTCATAAACTGAACGTAAACAAACAAGTTCATTATCATAGCAGATCAAAGAGAGACAGAAAACAAGCTGTTTTATAAGCGTATGGACATTTTCCGCTGCGGCTCAGCGGCTCTCAGCCTTTGTTGTCTGAGCACAGGCTTCATGTGGAAAAAGGTCAAAGATGGTCTGTCACTCTGCTGATCTTGTAGACACGAACAAATCCCTGTTTATACAACAAGTGGTCCCAAACAAGCAATCTGACTGGTCCACTAGACATCTAGGACGTGCTCAAATCAGCAAACTGTGCTCATCACTAAAAATATTACACCGTCATTTCCATTGAAACATCATAACTGCCAGAGCTGTAGCAATGTCAGCTGTTATAACAAACAAATAAAGCTGATACATGTTTTGTTCTTGTTTTCGCAGGTAATATTAAGATCGTATGACAACTGATAAAGCAGCAAATTATCCAAGAAATGCTGATGAAAATATAACAATATACTGTTATATTCAGACTGTGAAATCACAGTCTGTTTTGAAACATTTTTATTCATGAAAATAAATTGTCAATCATCACAGAGGGCCTATGAAGACTGTGACCTCCTGTTATGATCATTAAATCAACTTTCCTTAATTTCATAGTGCTGTTAGATGCCTCATTAATACAGGCACCGGCTCGTTTGTGTGCAGCACATCGAACAGTTTAGCAAGCGCAGAGAGAGTGTACAATAACCAGCACGGATAGGCAGACGTGCAAACATGATAGTACACTTTGTATCCTCAACACTTCCCTCCACCCCTCAAATATAAATACTTAAACAAACCAAACAAATAAAAAGAAAAGACAACAAACCAGGTACACCCGTCCATGAAACCGAACAATCAAATCTAAATAAAACAGCAACAGAGTTGTAATAGTCTGTTTGACTCGGTCAAAGACGTATCTGTTATGGATCTGTTCTTGAAAAAACCTGTGAAAATAGCAGAAAACAAAGATCTGCTAGGAACAGAAAACCTAATTTAATGTGGAAGAAAAATATGTCATTCGATAAAAACATGTTGTTCATTTTGCAAATGATACATTTTGATTTCACAGACTAAATCTGTCCATGGAAAAAGATATCTCCAGCACTTAGTCACAAAAGACTGAACTAGCAAAGCAGTTTAGTGTTTATATGTGTGGTATTTATGACATATATGAAGGGGCAAGACCGTGGACAGATCTATAGATTTATTGACAATTATTGATCCTAAACAGGAAGCCAATGTAAGGATGCTAGAATAGGAGTGATGTGTCTTATTTCTTGAACCTTATTTGTCACTGGGCTACAGCGTTTTAAATTGATTGTAAGTGGAAATGGTCGTGCAAGAGGTGCCAAGTGAGCAGTCCAGTCTGGATGATATTCGTGCATTAATGACTTTCTTGGTAAGCAGGTGATAAGAAGTGCCTGATTCTGGAGTTGGTTCTGAGTTGAGAAGAGCTAGTCCTGACAACAGAATTTACCTGACTGGTAAAAATTAGATTGCTGTCAAATACGACACCCCGGTTGTTGTTGTTTTTTTGCAATATGTGGAAAAAATTGGAGAAAGTTAGTTTTACTAGGGGTAAAAGTATGATCTCTGCCTTATTTCACTGAATGACTGAAGGACACTTTTGTAATCATGTTGCATCAACCTGAAGAGAATTACTAATTTCCGTGATGAGGTGCAGGGAAGTGTTTTGTTTTTAACACTGAGATGCACTGTCCAGCTGAAAGAGTGTGGTGTTTGGTTGCAGATGGCCGTCCGTTGTCCTGGTGGTTGGACCATGGAGGAGAAAGGCGTAGCTACTGGGGAGGCTTCCTGCCTGGAGTCCAGCAGTGCTCCTGCAGCCTGGAGGAGAATTGCATTGACATGAACTACTTCTGCAACTGCGATGCTGACAAAGACTCATGGTACATGACACACACAGTGAATACACAACTGGAACTGCTCCTGACACTGGAACTGTTTCTGACATTGGAACTGTTACTGACATTGGAACTGTTACTGACACTGAAACTGTTACTGACACTGAACTGTTCCTGACACCGGAACTGTTCCTGACACCGTCACTGTTGTACCGAAGACACTTGAAGCTAGAATGAATATTTACAAACCTCCAAAACTAATGTCAGTACATTAAAATATTTTCTAACTAATATTAACAACAACAATAACAATAATATTAATAATAACACATAACACATCAGTATATAGAATAATTATAATTACAGAACACTGGCATATTAAAGCACCAGTTTGATTTAGTCACTTCTAGCTGTGTAGTTGCTCGTATCTAAAGCCTACTGTAGAAACATAGCAGTGCAACATGGTGGACTCAAGAGGACCTGCATCATCTGTAGATATATAAGACTCATTCTAAGGTAACAAAAACATAATGATTCTTATTTTTAGGTAATTATACACTAATGAAAACATATTTCTGAAGTATATTCTGTAAATAGAGCCCTCTAAATCTGACACGCTGAACCTGTAATTCTGTTGGTATGGCTGACACAGAAACACTAACAGCTAAGTTACAAATTCAGCCTGACAGCTCTTATTATGTAACATACCTCTGATGATAACCAGTGAAATTAGAAATTGGCTAGTGAACAGGTAATAGTGACAGTAATTTACTGCAGGGTTGATAAATGAATGTAAGCTGGGGTATCTCTGGCAATGTGCAGTTATTTTAAAATGAACAGAGTCACAGTAAGAACATGGGTTAAGTGGGATGTGGCAGGTGGGGGAATTCCAAGACCACTCTGGGCTGTGACAGCACGAGAATGTGACAATTTGCTCCTTTTATCAATTTTATTTTTTTATTTTGGTCAGAGTAAATTCAAGCTGTCTGTGGAACCCAGAGGCTTGTGTAAGTAAAAGGTTATCAGACAATAAAAAATTACAGGAATGAATAATACTCTTATTGTAAAAAATAAAACTTAACTTGGGTGGATTCAAGCCACTGTAAAAAACAGTTAAATTCATGTTTTTCAAAAAAACAATTCCATTGGATATATATACCTTTGAAAAGGTAAACCCATCTCTGGCATGGTTTTCTTTTCTTTCTGTCTTTTTTCAGTCATTCCTCATCATCCATTCTTCATAACTTAACCTTAACATATCATCATCATGGGGTTGGCTGATCCCACCTGCCAAAGCGCAAGAGATGGGGTACACCCTGGACAAGTCGCCTGTTCATCACAGGGCTGGCATGTAGAGACAAACAAACATTCACACTCACTGGCATTTTTGAGTTTTTTAGTAAAATAGTCAGCAGAATTCTATAACAAAATGATATACATATTGCACATGAACTAGAAAAGCTATACAAACTTTATTCATCTCCAGATAGTGATGATTGCTGGGTAATATCTACAGACAGTTGACAAATGAAAGAAAAAAACAGGTGTTTGGCCACCATGATTCTAAAAGATATTCCCTTGTTTGGTGTTTTGTTTTTGTTTTGGGGAGGTTGTGATTGTCATGAATCGCTTGTGTTGAAAGTCAGACGTCTCTGTTTTTTTGTTGCGTCACAGGGCTAATGACACGGGGGTCCTCTCCTATAAAGACCACTTGCCAGTGAGCCATATCATCATCGGGGACACTAACAGAACAGGCTCGGAGGCCATCTACCATATCGGCGCTCTGCGTTGTTATGGAGACAGTAGGTGATCACTTCAATGTTGAAGATGCACGTGGGCTTCTCTTAGACTTTTTTGTGTTTCAGACTTGAGAAAAAGTTTTTTCAAGTCTGAAACACAAAAAAGTCTAAGAGAACTTTCTGATTTCCGCATAAGAATGACTGAAACATTGACGTTGACAGATCATATCAATGATATAAACAATTTTGATTTAAAAAATATATATATATTTTTGTGATATAGCATAAAATAATAACAGGAGTTATCTTGTATAGAGATTAAGATAAAAATTATTTCTTCTCAGTAAAGAAATTATTTACTGAGACCAACAATTCCCACCAGAAAGAACTCGGCTGGTAGGTTGTTCCAAACATCTTGGAGAACTAACCACCAGTGGCTGCTGGTGAAAAATATTCTAGGTGGGGCTGTGACATAATCAGTTAGTTTCAAAAACCATCCCATCCCGATTCAGTTTAACACAAACTGCATGATACCAGTGCTCTGTGAAATAATAAGTAATTATTTAATGCCAATATAAAAAATGTGAGGCATTCTTATACAAAAACAAACACTACACAATCACAAGCTTTACATGTAAAACAAAACTTGTAAACAATTGACGTATCAAGTGCCTCCTTGTGACAGAGGTGGTCAGCTGCGCTGTTGAGCATACAAAACAGTGCCGTTAGTAGTTAATAGGCAACACAAGAGGCATACCGTCAGACTAGTATACAATAACATCAAATTATATAGATTAATAAATACATATACAGTAATATTAGCTTCCCTTTTTCGTTATCTTGCCGTCTGATATCATGGTCAGGTTGATCTGGGCCCAGCTCTTTCACATGTAGTTTGTCCGGCAAAGTCCTCCTCTCAAACGGATGCTCAAGGAGTGATTTTACCATAGTGAAGGTTTGGTTCTTGGAGGAGTAGCGTTATGTACGGCATTGTCATGTAGATAGCGCTTGTATGTAGCGGCCCTGACTTTAGCTGTAGCTGGTTTGGGGCGATAAAATAATCGCCCTTTCTTGAGTAGATTAGAGGAGGCTGATTGACTTAATTGTATGTGAAACGTTCATACCTTAAATTAGTGATTGGTTTAACTGCTACATAGACCCGCCTCCTCAGGGCAATTTCTCCAGCACCCCAGATTTTGCACATATTAATGGATGTTTTCCATTATTTAAACACACAAATATTGGAAATATGAATGATTTAATATTCTTTATTTATTTATTTTTTTGTACTTTTGTGGCTTAGAAATGGCGGTGCCCTATCGCCCTCTATTGGCCAGTCGCCACTGCAAACCACAGATCTTCCGTGGATGTAGGCTTCCTTAAATCCTCTACATGTAATCTCAGCCAGACTAGATGATGGCATGACCACCACAGAGCCCTTATCTCAACAACACTTCCAGGACTTCTTGTTCTTCTTTTACATTTAATGCTGCTGTACCTACATGATAACTAAAATAGCAGATGAGCTTAGAGACGCCTACGCGGTCCATGAACCCAAAACCTACTGACCTACTGTTTGCACAATTACAATAGAGTCACATTAGAAAAAAAAACATTCACAGATAGATATAGAACAATAAGAAAGCATCTGCATCTGTGTCTGTTCTGAGATACCTTGTGTGAGCATGCCCAGTGCTAAAGATTCTACATTGTACATGCATTGTGTTGGACTGTATGTGTTGTCAGGCTTTGTGGCAGGCGTTTAAATGCACATATGAGGGTGACTGACCTGTGTGGTGGTTTGTTCTCCACATGATGTCAGATTGACGCTGGTGCAAAAGAATACCTCAGGTGCTATGAGTACAGGCACAGCCTCATCTTTGAGATCAGCCATACTGGCCTGGTGCTGGTAACTCCAGCCATAATTAGATAATTATGATTTGATTTTCTTAATTTCTTGGTCCCCTGCAATATCTGGCTGAAAATGTTGCCTTGCTGTCAGCCTCCTACCAGGAAAACAGGTCCTGTACTCTTATTTGATTTTCTTTCAGAGTCCATCTGGAACTCAGCATCCTTCTACCAGGAGTCCTCCTCCCTCCTCTTCCCCACCCTGCAGGCTGAGCTCACCTCTGACATCTCCTTCTACTTCAAGACCAGCGCTCCTTCTGGAGTCTTTTTGGAGAACCTGGGCCTTAAAGATTTCATCCGAGTGGAGCTCAGCTGTGAGTAAATCTATAGCAGATACCCACCAACCAGGATAAGACTGATATAAAACGGGGCAGAATATGTTCACTATAATCAGCAGCATCACACAGGCAGAAAACTTATTTTGCTTTTCTCAGATGGAAAGTTTAATTTTCTGATAAAGTAGCTGCAGGTCTGTGTGACACATCAGTGTGTCACAGGACCCTCTAACAGTATAATTCCCTTACTGCTTGTGTACGATTGTAGAGTTTAGACCTGAAATAATAAACAAGTAAGAATTCATGAAATGCTATATGAAATCATTTTATTTTCTGTTTAACCAAAATGATTATGATTGCTAATTTATAAAACCATATGTGTGATCCATACTAAAGGTTTATATGTGCCAAAAAAATATAACCACATTTAAAACCCTGTGCACACATAATGTCAACTGATGACCACATGCAAGAGATAAAATTACTCTGTCGGTAGCCCCTTCATGACCTGAACATTAGGTAGACACATAACTGAAAGGTTCAGGCTATCCTTGATTTATTTTTATTTTTTTCATTTTAAAAATGTGACAGGAAGCAACCTCGCAGATGATAAGTCATCCAGAAATTCTCGAATACTTAGCCTTGCTCCTGATGGAACCCAGACGAAAGCCTTTCCTAAGCATTTAGCGGCTATGCAGACAGTCTCGCTCTGGAAACCCCCTTCCCCCACATATCCTGTGGAAAGTACCCATTAAATAGATACTCATACACATCTTTGCCTTCCTGTAACCTTGAAGGCTGCATCATATCTGCCTGACCATCAGGTTGCATCAAGATTACCTAAGAGCGTATTGTAATACTGTAATACTGGAGTTGGAGTAAGGGTGATTATACATGTGTATCATCATCTACATATAAAATGATGTAGGTGAGATAATACATTTAATAAGTATGTTAATAAATGAACACAAGACCATTCACTGATCAGCCATAACATTATGACCACCTGGCTAATATTGTGCAGGTCCCCTGATCTGCCAAAGCATGGCCTCCATTAGACCTCTCAAGGTGTGCTGTGGAATCCGGAACCAAGATGTTGGCAGACCCTTTAAGTCCTGTAAGTTGTGAGGTGGGGCCTCCATGTATCAACACATCCTACAGATGCTCGATTGGATTGAGATCTGGGGAATCCGGAATCAACACCTTAAACTCACTGTACCTCAGACCATTCCTGAACCATGTTTGCTTTGTGGCAAGGTGCATTATCCTGCTGAAAGAGGCCACTGCCATCAAAGAATATTGTACCTTTTTAAAAACACTTTTGATAGGTACTGACCACTGCAGACTGGGAACACCCCACAAGAACCTTGTCAAAGTCACTCATATCTTTACACTTGTCCATTTTTCTGCTTCTAGAAGAAGATGAAGAAGAAGAAGAAGAAGATATACTTTATTAATCCCACGAATGGGGAAATTCTTTTTACACTCTATTTTTATTTACATGCATTTTAACCCAGATACACACACATGCAGTACAAGGCATAGACATGCAATTTCGGAGAGAGATGGTGGAGTGATGGGCAGCCCCCCTGAGAAGCGCCCAGCGAGCAGTTGGGGGGGATCTGTGCCTTGCTCAAGGGCACCTCGGCAGTGCCCAGGAGGTGAACTGGCACTTCTCCAGCTACCAGTCCACCTTCCATATTTGGTCCATGTGGGACTTGAACCGGCCACCAAGCCAAGTCCCTATGGACTGAGCTACTGCCGCCCCTTTTTGGTTTTTTAAGAACATTTTTTTTCTAATTCTAATTCTAATGTCAACTTTGAGGACAAAATGTTCACTTGCTGATTAATATATCCCACCCACTGACAGGTGCCATGATAACGAGATAATCAGTGTTATTCGCTTCACCTGTCAGGGCTCTGGATGTTATGGTTGAACGTCTTATACGCACATAAAGGGAAACATCGTAACCTCAAAAACTTGAGTGCATAAGAAGTAAGGAATACTGAAGAATCAGTAGGTAAAGTATTATATTGACTGCATAAACCAAACGTAGTAATTTTAGGAATTAGTTGAGATGGTAAGGAGAGTTGATACAGCAGTTAGCATTTGCAAAATTTGCATGTCCACTTTGTCCATGTGATAGTCTACAGTACTACAGCATATACACAGTTATTCATGATGAATGGAGTTACTTAGGAACTAAGTGATTTGTTACTTCATCAGGACATTCCTAATTTTTTCATTACTCACTATTTCAGTTAGCTCATTGTATATAGCTTTTATAGTAATTATAGGTGATGTAATTATAAATCTTCCCTGAAATGACACTAAAACTGGACAATTAAATTATTTTAGTAAAGATGCAAATTAAAGATTATCCATCATCAAGTATAAGTTTTGTGTTAAAGAAAATATAATTTCAGTCCAGTTGGTGAACCACAAAGACACACCTGTACAGTCTATTGTTATTCAATACAACAGCCCTGTCATAAATTCTACCTTCACAAAGCAAATAGGAGGGTAGGTGAAAAATAGATTCACATAAAAATGTAAGTTATGACTGTGAGTATGGATCTATGAGACTGAGCGGTGACCGTCGCCACGATATTCACCTTGAATCATGCTGTTTTTCTACCTGTCCTTGATACCTTATATCAGCCTTAGGAGTCCTTAGGAGGCTCTGTCGCTATCTACAAGAACATGTGGATGAACATGCCTCCTCCTCTTGCCTGGAGCACCCGTGATAGTGACGGTCATCATTCAGCCTGATAGATACGTAGCTATGGTCATAACTTATGATATATTTTGACCCTTCCAAGATCTTGGATGACTAGTGTACCATCAGAGCTGCAAGGAACGGAGCACCCTACACAATCGCAACCCAGTGGTGCCATGCTGACTTTACAAAGTTTACATGAAGCACTCCATGATGGTGCTGCACAGATCTCTGGTAGATGTACTCCTCTTCAAGCATTTTAGGAAGTAGCAATACTTCTAATAGAGTTTGCTCCAAGATTACTACGGACATGAAGGTTTTCCAGTAGTATACACAAGATTTAGTGTGAACAACCCAGAGTGACAGACACTGTTTGAACACAGGAAGGTCCAATCTTTAAATAGAGAGGGACTCAGGGACTGAGAGACACAATGTCCAGAAAGGGCTGATGAGTTGATCACAATCACTAGGGTCACCATCTTCGAGTTCACTAGAGAAGAACGGGGGATTCAGTCAGACTGACACACTAGTGTTGTTAACCTTGCAACTCAAACGCTCCTCGATTGCAGACAAACCGTTTAATTCACTAACACTCTTGGCTGACCATGTAGCCTAGAGGAACATTTTTTTATGAGAGAGGAACCTAAGGTTCACGTGATTAACAGGCTCATAAAGAGGGTTGAGTCAGCAATCTTAGTATCTAGGATTTCATCCCATGATGAAACACCAGGGGATGTCACAGATTCCAACACAGAGAGAGTCTGATGCAATACCTAAATGCTGATTGGTAGACCGACATGTGATGAAGTGAGATCAGTTTTAATTTGCCAGTGGAGTACGAAAGAACATTAATATTGAGAGATCTCCAGCTAAAATTGCACCCTTGATAATACAGGTTGATTTAGTTGTAGTTGTTCTGCCTTTTGCATGTCATGCTTTATGTTTTATCTGAGGAAAGAGGATCTGACTTTTTCTCAGGATGTTTGGAGCCATAATCTTTCACCACAGGTTTCTGCAGCATTACAGACTTTGTGAAATATTGACGAGTTGTCAGCCGTGCCTCCTCATAAATCCATTCAGGTCATCAAGCTCCCCCAGCAGCATTATATCACCATTGCATCAGCTGGGGATGATATAGTAGAACATAAAAAAAAACAAGCACAAGATGCAATCTTACCCAGCTGTCATGCCCGTGTGTGTGTGTGTGTGTGTGTGTGTGTGTGTGTGTGTGTGTGTGTGTGTGTGTGTGTGTGTGTGTGTGTGTGTGTGTGTGTGTGTGTGTGTGTGTGTGTGTGTGTGTGTGTGTATCTGTGTGTGTCTGTGACCTCCCAGCTCCTTCTGTGGTGACTTTCTCCTTTGACGTGGGAAATGGCCCTGCGGTCCTGTCTGTGAAGTCCCACCTCCCTCTGAATGACAGGCAGTGGCACTATGTGAGAGCGGAGCGTAACGTAAAAGAGGCGTCACTGCAGGTCGACCAGCTCCCCCTCCGCTTCCTGGAGGCTCCAGATGATGGACACCAACGCTTGCGCCTCAACAGCCAGCTGTTTGTAGGTATGAGAGATACATCATCAGTCTGCTCCAAAACACACACACACATCATTAAAAAAAATCTCTTGGTGATGCAGTAGGTAGGTGAGAAATGCATGTAAGTGTAGATTACTAGTTTCCTACAGTGCATGTAAGCATCTTCTCTGATTATCCTGTTTTTGTCCAAGTAACCTGATTACTTAGAGTTCCCATGAAAAAGGAAGCAGAATGCTGTCGACCCTCTTATGTTTACATGTTTCCTAAAAACCCCACTGCTAGGCACTGCAGGTAGCACTATGATCTAGTGTTAGTGTCTACATTCCAAGACCACCTGGGGCGAAACACAACCTCCAAAACCAGCGGGGGCCTGGTAGGGAATACAGTAGCCCACCAGGATGGTTTTCCTGCCGGCGCTGAATTAGTTAAGCTGAACACATAGTGGTTCGCCTCTTAGCAATGTTTCCATCAGGAAAGTGTGTAGTGTAACATTATTCAACATTATTCAACATTATTGCTGTACTCAAACCCGGTCCAATCTGGTTGCTGAGTGCAGTTTTGTTGCCTGCTAGTGGCAGATTCAGTTAGTAGCGGTTAATCACTTAGTTAGCCTAAAGTTATCTGTCCATCAGAAAACCCATCAAATTGCTCATCACAGAGTTGAAGCTAACACATTAGAGGAAAAAGCAGCAAATATATTCTATATAAAATCTGATACAGTTTCACCAAAATCACTGAATAGAGTTATAAAGTTGTACCTTTGTACAGAAATCAGTGAGGTCCAGCTATAGATGACTGTAGCAGCCCTCAGAATCACTCAGAGACTGATCAAACAGGTAGCACTTGGCTCCGACGGTCTCTCATGTGAGAAAGTGTTTCATTGGATGTAAAATTAGTACATCCCCTTGACTACAGGATGTGTCATGAACAGCTTTTTATTGTTAAACAGGAAATTACAAAATCCAAAACATCATCATCATCAAGAATTCCTTTTTGGACAGATACTGGTGTATAGATGACATAATGCCGACATATAATAAAATCACTTAAACATCAATTTTGACTTCATGAGGACTTATTTGTATGTGAAATCATATAGAATGTGAACCTGAATGAAATCAGGCATATCTGGCAAAAGAGACAAAAATAAGTCAATCTATAAGTCAGTGTGGAATAATTATGTTATCATACAGTAGTTACTACAGTAAGACTTTACATACAAACTCTACATTAGCCCATGACATTATATACTTAGACTCTTAGTAGAAAGTTGTGATAGAAGCTGTGTCATGCAGTAAACAGGATTTGATGGTTGTCCCAGGAGGAACAGTGTCCCATCAGAGAGGCTTCCTCGGCTGCATTAGCACTCTGACCATCAACGGTGTGACCTTTGACCTGGAGGGGAAAGCAAAGACGGTGCCAGGAGTGAGCTCCGGTTGTCCAGGTTACTGCAGCAGCTCCAGCAGCCTGTGCCACAACAGAGGGAGGTGTATCGAGAAAAGCAACGGCTACACCTGCGACTGCTCACAGTCAGCCTACGGAGGACCCACCTGTAAAGAAGGTGAGGCGATGCAACCAACTAATATAAATCAAATGAATCTTCAAATAAATCCATGACATGGATGAAATCTGATCCTGAAGAACACACTTTTACCTGCAAAAACTGTACAAGGCCCAAATATGAAGAAAGCTCCTGTTCAGATGGTTGTTAAGCTGAAAAATGACAGAAGAGACCACCAGGATCAATGCAGACACATTTTCCATAATCACCGGAAGGCAGTTACAAAGGACCTTTAAGGACATAGTAGTGACAGTTGTAAAAGTGGCCTGTAGCCTTTTCTGTCAGTACTCTGCTTTAGAGTGGAGCAACGGTGACAATATGCATGATAAAGTGCAGCCCAGGTGTGATGTAGTTCCAGTTCACTCAGACATTCATCAGGTTTGAGTTAAGTATTTAAATGCAGTTTCATATGAGTAAGTGCAAGATTTTCATCAATGACAACATGACCAACTAAGAGTCTACAGCCATGCCAGCTGCTCTGTGAGGTTATAGATAGGCCCAGCAGTGCTCTGAAATGCTATGCAATGCTAACATGCTAATCACTAACAGGTATTATCTGTGAAGATTCTCACCCTAGGTATTGTAGATATTAGCAAATATTATGTTTACAAAGTTCAACAGTTCTTAGTTTATCCTGCTAATATTTTGCTTATTGGCACTAAACACAAGGAACAGATGAAGATGGTGGGAATTTCATTAGTATTAGCAGGTATGTGGTCATAAACTTGAGTATTGTAGAAATTGAAATTTTGACTTGATGATTGTACAAGATGAAAAATCAGGATCAAGGATCAGGTTTTTTTCATTTAACTTTAATGTGTGTACCAAAAATACATTTTGATCCAGACCTGTACTCTTTCTAATACTATTGAGACCCAACAATTCCAACCATGAGTAAGGATCTCACAACAGTGGTAAGGAAAAACTTCCTTTGCAAAAAACCTCGACCAGAACCTGACTCAAGGTAGGCGGCCATGTTTGTTGACCAGTTGGATTTAGAGAGGGACAGTGGAGATGGGGAGATGGTGATGCACAGCAACAACAACAATATTAATAATTATAATACAACAAAGAAAAGTGGTTTTCACTGTATCTTTATGTGTTCAAATGATCCTTAATGAAGGATTACTACTATTGTATATACTACTGTTGAAATCAAGGAACCTTAGTTCCTAATGGTCTTTTTAATGACTTTGGGAAATTGGAACCTGTCCTGTCCTCTGGATGGCCTGCTTGCTTCACTCCTGAACAGTTTGTATGGTGACATAAATTGATACTTTGGGTGCCATTTGATTTGATTGGGGCCTGGCCCCCTGCTCATCTAAGTAGCTCAGCGGTGCATCATCAGCACAGACCTGGCTTTAGCCTCACTCCCCTGCAGGACTGCGGCTTCGACATAATGGCACACTGATAGCCTGTGTATCAAACATGGCCAATTGGTAGTGATTCCCCACAATCAGGTCCACAAAACATGTTTCTTTGCAATGATAATGCATCTTATTACTTAATGCATGAAACTCTGGATTTAATTATGGATCAGCCCCATTAAATGATAGACATTCATATAGGGCAGTATCAAGTGTATTGTTTTTATTGCTGCTGCTGCTGTCATCTGGGCTGAGATCCTTTGAACAATTACCAGACAATTTCTACTCTATTTTTGCTAAAATGATGGAAGTTCAAGTAAACTGTCAATTAAAACAATTTGTGTTTGTTTCACAACACTCTATCATATACACATTCAGGTTTTAAAGAAGGGCACAGCACTGTTACAGCAACTATGCAAGTATTAAATGATATTGTCAATGCCCTGGACAAAAAGCAGCACTATGCTGCCTTATTTGTTGATCCGTCTAAAGCATTGGACTGTAGACCATGGACTATTGCTAGATAGATTAAGTGAGATTGGAATAGGGGACACAAACATAAACTAGGTCAAGACTTATTTTATGGAACGCACACAATGTGTTTTAAATCAGACTTTTTAGAGATTTCCAAGAGTGTCCTCCATGATTAAATTTTAGTTCCTATTTTATTTTTTTAAATGGATCAGTTAGTTAATGCTAAGAAAACCAAATTCATACATTTTCTGGGGTTCATTGACAATGCCCAGTCAACACATCTCTCTTCAATAAAAATAGAGACTTCATTGTCATTCTTAAGCAGCGTTCAGACAGGAGTCTGAACATTTGTGTCCAATGATTAGAGAGCGAGGGAGAGCACTTTGGTAAAGAGACATAGAGTAACAACACAGAGAGTGAGCGCCGGCCTTGATAAAGCTGTCATTAATCAGAGATTATTGTTGTTTCACAGCAGTTACATTCAGCAGGTATAGACACACCCACAGCAACCCACCTCAGTGGAGGTTAGATATTGTCTGTAATTGGTTAAAACCTCAGGATTCAGAGTGGGCTTTTAAAGAAGAGGCTTAATTACAGCTGCTTTAAAGGACTGTGCTACATATCCTGGTAAAAAATTAATTACATCCAGAAAGAATTGCTAACTCAAGGTGAAACTTCTTTAAGCAGCCTAGTTGGATTGGGGTCTAAGAGACAGGCTGGTGGCTTTTATGAAGAAATCACTGAATCAAATTTTTAGAAAGGTGTATGTTTTTACCAACAAAAAAAAAGGCAAAGAAAGGAAGGAAGATGCTGATGAAAATATTCCATATAAAAAAAAACAATGTTATGATTAAACAATGAGTGTTGCCTCTTGGCAAAAGAAGCTAGATTTCACCAGCATGAGCCTGCAGTCATTCTGAACTGCTTTCATTTTGAGTAGAACTGCATTAATTTGATGCAAGACGCTGAAGGAGCTGCAAATATCCTCAGGTCACAATCTCAATAAAGGTTAAATTAAAAGCATACTTTTGTACTACTAGCAGCTCGGTCAAAGAGAAGAGAAAGAAATTAATAATCATGAAGATGTTGATAAATAAGTTAAATAAAACATGAAAATAGAGGGAAAAGGTTACAGGGATGAAAATATGTTGATCTATGCACACACACATAATATATTAATACAAATAATGATGCCAACTGAGGTTTTGCAATTGGCTAATGGAGTCCACCCTCAATTTCTTTCTTTTCTCTCACTGATTTTAGTTCTCATTTTTTTCTCTCATGGGTATGATGATTTTTAGAGGGACGTTGTTCACATCTTCCCATCATCTCATATTGGCCTATGCAGTGTCCGTTCAGGCCTATTGCTTGGCTTCTTGTATTGCTACTTACAGCTTTCTTGAAAACCGCTCAAAGACACAACTATACAGCTTTGTTCTTCTTTGGTTCCTCAATAATAGTCCTTACAAGTATGAAGTCGGTTCAATGGAAAAGTTGTTGAGATAAACAATGGACAGACAGGCAGAGACAAGTTAAACTGTGCAGTGCCTGTTCGGGTCTGAACATGTGTTCATTCTCCTTGTTGGTGTTTACAGCACTGTTTGGGGAGCATGGCCATTTGAAGAGCCTGGCTCTTCAGAAAGCACGTCCATTTGGAGTTGGCTGATTGCTTTGCAAAAGCAAAGCAGTGCAGTCATTTATCTGATCAAATCCCTTGGGTCTTCATTCAATCAACTTCACACTTGGTGGGTGAATTGCTGAATGGTCTTTGAGATATGCTAAAGACAGTCATACATACATTCCATACAGTCAGATACCCGTCGATGATGCCACTAGAGTGCCACATATTGCTAAAATGGCACCATACAGTATTTGTCATGGTCACTCAAACAGACCCTGCCTATGGCATTTCAGCAAACTTTAAAGGCCAGCAATAGAAAAAAGTGTGGAATGTCAAATGTATGAAAAGTAACTCTTTCTGGGTCTGTACCAAATCTAGTGACTATTGCTCAAAGTTGGTACTGATCTAGACAAGGTGTGGCTTATATAGATAGCTTCATCTGAACCCACAGAATCCAGGATATTAAATGCCACAATCTCTATGAAATACCTGAAAATTAGACCTTGGATGCCTTACATAAAAAAAAAGGCCCATCGTGAGGTGAGACTATGAGATTAGAGAAATCATCAGTATGTTTGTTCTGTCCAGCTCAACTTGTATTGTGTAAAGTAATCATGACTGCAACCTCTATGTGAGACTAGCACGATTTTAGAGTGTCGGCGTGATTCATAATTAGTTGGATCTCTTTCTCGTTATGTGTGCAGAGGTGTCGGTGTCCTTCGACAGAGAGTCCTCGGTGACCTTTACCTTCCAGGAGCCCTTCTCTGTGATGCAGAACAGAAGCTCCCAGGCCTCCAGTGTTCCCCGACAAAGCAGCAGCAGGGCCAGAGAGGACATGGCCTTCACCTTCATCACGTCCCAGAGCCCAGCCATGCTGCTGACTGTCAGCACCTTCAGCCAGCAGTACATTGCTGTCATCCTGGCTCACAACGGTATGCACACATCCGGCATTTTTCAGTACACAAAGACAAGCATGCATACTGCCATAAGTAAGGAATTGGAAATGGACAATTTGTCAAATCATTATCAAGATCGTGACCTCAACCAGTGCAGTCTGTACCCATTCGTTCAATTACTGGTGTTGATTAACTTTTTTCACAAAAACAAACAAAACGAAGAGTCACAATGTCACAACTTAGCTCAAGGCTGGATAAATGAGGGGATATCACACATCATTTGTAACTAAATATAGGTCTACTTTACACAACTAAAAAGAGAAAATGAATACCTCAAAATACAATGGCCTGGCTGCAGCTGGCTTAAATAATCTTGCAGTTAGACCAGTTGAACTGAACCTCAACTGATGAGATAAGTCCACCCATCAGGCTTGCTCAGACAGGGTTGTCAGACACATGCCTAAAGTGGTTGTACCATGACCTCTGGAACTGAATAATATTAATCCCAAACTGAGCCTTGTTCTTAATGTTTTATCATCTCCCACCCTCAGAGGCATCTGCAACCTCTGTCAGTCAAAGCATCTATGTTGTTAATCCTGCAAAACTTTAAGTCATAATATAATTTGAACAGGTGAGTTGTATAAAAATTACAAGTACAGTTGTCATGAACAAGGAAATTACCTATAGAGCTGTTTTTTGTACCAAGCTGTAAAACATGTTTTTTTTCTGCTGAAGTTGGACAATTTAATACATGCACTTATGGAGATTGACTCACTTCTGGAGCCTGTCTCAAGCAGCTACTTGAGGAATTACAGTTTTTAGCACTTCTGCATCGGCTTCATTTCCCAGCACCAATGGATTGCCGATTGGTTACAATTCTAGTGCAGATTTCTTTGTCACTGATCAGTCGTCCAGTTTGTTTTCACTCAAACTTTTGGTAGCAGGTTAGCTCGATTGCAACCTAGAAAGGGAAAATAGCAAGAGAAAGATGTGGGGAAAAAACAAACAAACAAAAAAAACGGAAGACTAGAAAGGTGCTATATAAGTACAGTCTATTTACCATAAGAGATTTTCACCAAACCTAATGGGATAAAACATGGAAACATGCACAATGGACTACTGCTTACCCAGTTTGGACGAAAAACAAAGACTACAATAACTCATGTATGATACGTCCTTAAATTTGAAGTCATACCAAAGCATTGGAACATAGGTTATCATCACTGTGTTGATTTAAAACATGTCTTTTTTGGTAACTTAAAAAAAGTACTGGATTTAATTTAAAAATCAGTAAACTTGTCTCACAAGCAACATTCATCAACACAGACTTAAACCATCCTGAAACCCTCAGATTTGGATTTCACGTTGCATTTTCATGTTTGTTTGTAGGAAGTCTGCAGATTTGGTATCACCTGCAGACACACAGGATCCCGGATGTGTTCAGTCCCATCCTCAGCAGCCTGGCAGATGGACGGATTCACAGGATCAGAATCCACCGTGAGGGCAAAGACCTGTATGTGCAGGTGAGTAATGGACACATTCAGTCATCTACAAGGATCTGCTGTGAGCTCTCCTGCCTGCCATGAAGTGTTTTATAATGTAAAAATTCTGCACCAGGTGGATGGAAGCATTTTTATTTTTATTATTCAGTCATAATCGTCATGAAACAAAACACTGTACTGTTGCTGGAATATGGAAATCTCAAAATGGTTTACACTCTCATCAAACTTTATTTGTATAGCACTTTTCATGCAAATATGTAACACAAAGTGCTTCACACAATAAGACCCTGACACCCATCCACTCTCCACCTCCACCCCAAAACCACCTCCACCCTATTATAAACAAGGCATTATGTAAACTGTGCAAGCTGAGGAAGTGCCATCTTAACATCTTGCAGCAAGGAAACACTGTAGGCAGGTTAAAAAACACACAGAAGTAAAATAAAATTGAATAAAAGAATAAAATAAAACCCATTCAAAAATGTGTGTGTGTGTGTGTATATATATATATATATATATATATATATATATATATATATATATATATATATATATATATATATATTCCATTCAACCAGCTCGGAGTTAATTATAACTAAGCTTTTTTACTTGTTTAGAAGGTTTTAAAGTCAGTGCTTAAAGTTTTTGATTTAGTTTCTCTCTTTGCAGCTCAGGGCCACCAATTAAAACTTCCTTCCTCCTGGTTGAGCTGTAAAAAATTCTCTGCCATCCATAATTTTGTGTCTAAAATACAGTTAAAAAGGACATTGGCCCTGAGTCATCAGGAGACACTGCAATGTAAAGCTGTGTATCATCAGCATAGCTATGGAAATGAATGCAGTGTCTCCTGATGACGTCCCCAAGCAGCAGCATGTAGAGGTTAAAAAGAGTAGGTCCTTAAAAACAGTGATGCCAATCAAATGGAGTCTACCTAAAACAACTGAATGATGAACTTATTCTCTGCACCAAGAATTTAGTACACCGTTTGATCAGCATTGCTACTCTCTATTCTACATCAAGTGGCAACCTCCGTGGCTGTGAAGTGAAGCCAATGCAGAATTGCCAAAAAACTGCAGTTCTGAGGCTGGCTACAGAATGAGTCGGTCTCCATAAGTCCCCATGTTCAAATGTCCAACTTCACAGCAGAAATAAACATGTTTACAGCCTGGTACAAAAAACTGTTTTGGTCTCTGTAGCTAATTTCCCCGTTCATGACAACTGTACTGAGGCTGAATTTATATAGAACTCACCTGTTTAAATGATATTAAGACTTAAAGTTATCACAGATGGCTTGTTTGTGTAACCCATTCGTCATTCAGCCCACCTCTGATCCAACCCTACAAGTCTCTGATTATCTTTTTCTTTAGTTAATGCGATGTGCTTCGATGCCATTCCAAAATTTGTAACAAATCCCAACTTGTATTTGGGTCATTGCTTATTACAGGGTCTGTTTTTAGTCATCCAGTTATGAGAGAAGCACCCCTGTCATGAAAAAAAACAAACAAAGAAGTACATTTATAACTAACCTATTATAAATGCTTGCTGAAAAAAGGCTTACACTGTCGACACTTTATCACAAAAACATAACCATGAACTAAATCTTAGAAGCAATGTGATGTAAGATGTAAAAACACAGACCTTCTTCCTTCTTCATGAGCTAATAGAAAAGAATTAAAGACATGTTGGTCCTATGCATCACAAGTGTTCAACTCAGCATTAGATTTTCTGATCTGTATCTAGCCAAGCATCTGAGTCAGCATGTCACTGGAAGGTCTGAAGCACTTAAAAGCTAATTGTGGGCTGATAGCGGTTTGTGTGGAGCAGCCCAGAACACAATCTCTGATGTATCGAAATGTGATGCTGTCTTGGTTTAGATTTCTTGTAACCGGCTTTTTCTTTGATTACTTTCCACTCCACCAGATCGACCAGGACATCCACAGAAAGTACACGCTGTCATCTGATGCAGAGCTGATCTTAATCAGATCCTTGACATTGGGCAAAGTCATCAGTAAGTCCTCTCATCATGTTAAACTTTCCCAGAGAAAAGGTCGAATCAACAGAATGCATCAATTCCTACAATCATTACCACCCCATTCTTCACTTCACACTTTAATGGGAGTGAAATCACTGTTGTGTGCACAAAGATGCAGGCAAACGTGGAGGGAAGTAAAGCCTGTAAACATACATGCATGAATTAACAATGCATGAAAGGCTTTTTCCATCCATCCATTTCAGCCATGCATTGACATGCCAAGCTATTTCACTGCCATACTCAGAGTAACTACGCTGACTTGCAATTTCTTGGCCTTTTCCATCAGAGGAGAGTTATTCATGCCAAGCCACAGTGTGAATTTCCTCAAAAAAAATTGAGTTTTTCTGGCACTGTGCAAGTGGTTTTTCCACTGGAATTACCTTGATGGTGTGTTTGATCCTGTTTTCTCACAGCTCACCTACCCTGCAACATTTCAAGTCAATCCACTGACCACATAGTTCAGGATATATCCATATCTGGTTGATTAGACTTGTTTTTAATGAATAGCACTGCTAATGATTATCTACTCACTTGCAAACAAATTGCATAGAAGCTAACACAGCTAAAATATGGCTAAAAACATTCATTGATGAAAATCAGTGAGGCTTCCTTGGGACCCAGAGAAATAGTTAAACAAAGGGTAGTAATGGTGTCAATCTTGAGAATGTGCTGTGGATAATTACAAAAAGACAGATTTTCCAAGTTTAGAATGAACACATTATTAAAGAAAACGGTAGCAGAGTCGAGTGAAAACACAGCACGCAGACTGAATCTCATTTAAACAGATTATTGATTCACAAAGGGAATGTGCAGTGCAGAAGGTGGAGTGGGGGGCAGTGGTAGGGTGTCAGTCATGGTGCAGGGCTGGTGATGACAGGAATCCCAGAGTGCAGACATGAGACAAACAGAGCTGGACGTGGCAGGAGGACGACAGACAGGGTTTTCCTGAAGCACGGGGATTTTCGTCGAAAAGTCAAAAAATCCCAACACGTCTGGAAGGTTCAGTCTGAGTTTCTTTCAGCTGAGGTTGATTGGTTGATGAAGGACAGGTGGTAAGGTAATCAGGCAGGTGAGAGGGAACAGGAGTCCAGCAATAAACACACACACACACACACAGACAAACAGAATTGCATTCTGTATAACCAAGGACCCGTCCACACGAGTATGTTTTTGTTGAATCCACACAAATACTTTATCGTTTCGGTCTCGCGTCCAGTCGAATCTGGCTTTTTCATGGTGTGAAACCGGTATTGTTTGAGAATGGGTCCCAGGGTGGGAAAATCCTAAAATGTTGTATAGCCCGGAGTCGTCTGTACAGCGAATGCGGATTTCTTCAGAAACAATGACGTATCATCCCCGCCTCTCTAACCTTTAACCTCAGCCGCTGCCACTGCTAGACATACCATAACAACAACAATGGCGGACTACAGGCTTGTGCTCGTACTACAGAAACTCCTTAGTCTATTACGTCTGCTACAACGGAACCTTCTGCTTCTATATTACTGTGAGGAGCAACAAAAGAACATGTGTAAACAGCACTTGACCTTTATACGCATGCTCCATGGCTTCTCTTCCGGTTTTAGTGTATTGGTGTGGCAGCATCACAGCGGCACATACAGGCCTGGCATATGCACTACAGCGTTTTTGGGTCGTTTCCAGTGAATCTGTGTGGACGCAGATATTTCTGGAAATGACGCCGTATTTCCGGAGATTTTTTTCAAAACGACAGCGTATTTGGTGAGGCTGCGTATTTGTGTGGACAGGGCCAAAGTTGTCTGGTCCTTGAGCATGGAGAGTATTTTCCCCTCCAGGTGTTTGTCTTGTCTGAATGTCATCAGTACCTCTGGGATTGAATCTGAGTACTGAATGGTCCCTGAGTGTAGGAGTTTTAACGTAGATTATATATATCACCATAATCTAGGACTGATAGAAAGACTGCCTCAACTTTACTTTTCCTGTAATTCAGAGTTTTGGCCAAATACTTACATATCTATACTCCCTCAATATTACCTGTCATAGGTCTAGCTAGAGGAATCACTTCAATTTTCATTGTTATGCTGACGACACCCAAATATATTTATCGGTCAAGCCTGATGAAACCAATCAGTTAACTATACTCCAAACATGCCTAAAGGATATAAAAAGTTGGATGACCTACAATTTTTTTATGTTAAATTCAGACAAAACTGAAGTTCTTGTAATTGGACCCAAACACCTCAGAAACTCTCTTTCTAGAGACTTAGTGACTTTAGATGGGATCACCCTGGCCTTCAGCTCCACTGTAAAGAATCTTGGAGTTGTTTTTGATCAGGATTTGTCCTTTAACGTCCACATAAAACAAATTTCGAGGACTGCATTCTTCCACTTACGTAACATCGCTAAAATCAGACGCATTGTCTCTCAAGCATCATCATATCTGCAAGAGCTCATAATACCTTACTACCCCTCTAGAACACTGCGCTCTCAGGACGCTGGGTTCCTTGTGGTTCCTATAGTCTCCAAAAGTAGATTGGGAGCCAGAGCTTTCAGCTATCAGGCTCCTCTTCTGTGGAACAAACTACCATTCTGGGTTCGGGAGGCAGACACGGTCAACACTTTTAAGAATAGACTTAAGACTTTCCTCTTTGATAAAGCTTATAGTTAGGGCTGGCTCAGGTCATCCCTTAGTTATGCTGCCATAGGATTAGACTGCTGGGGGACTCCCCCTCCCCCCAGGGTTATGCCTAGCCAGGCACGGTATTGGTTGTAGATGCACACATCTCCCTTACCGAAAACCCTCTCTCTCTGTCTCTCTCTGTCTCTCTCTCTCTCTCTCTCTCTCTCTCTCTCTCTCTCTCTCTCTCTCTCTCTCTCTCTCTCTCTTCCTCTCTCCCTCTCCCTTTCTCTCTCTCTCCCTCTTACCATCTGTGGACATACATGTCTCATTAATGCATGTTAATGCTGCTGCTGTGATCCTGCACGACATCCACTACACATTTATTACTGTCATTATTGCTATCATATCTGCTACTGTAATCATTTTTGTCATTCATTGTGATTCATTGTCATTTTGTCAGTCACTGTAATTGTACAATATGTTTGTGTTGATCTGTCCTGTACACGTGACATCCATTGCACGTCTGTCCGTCCTGGGAGAGGGATCCCTCCTCTGTGGCTCTTCCTGAGGTTTCTTCCACATATTTTCCCTGTTAAGGGGTTTTTGTGGCAAGTTTTTCCTCACTCGAACCGAGGGTCTAAGGACAGAGGGTGTCACTCCGTGTACAGATTGTAAAGCCCTCTGAGGCAAATGTACTTTGTTACTATGGGCTATACAATTAAAATTGATTTGATTGGATTTGATTTAGACCAGCTACAATGAATAACTCTTGCTTTAGAGAAAGTATGAACTTTGTTTTAAAGGACAGGTGTGTAGAAGCACAACTGCATTGTGCAAACAACTTGCACAATGCAGTTGTTTGCACAACCTGGACACTTGCACATCTCACTACCTCACCATGGTGTTATACTGTTGTTGTTTTTCTATTTATTGTATATACTTTTCTTAAATTTAAATTTGCCTTTACTTTTTATATTTTATGTTCTATATATATATATGTATATATATATTTTATTTTATATTTTATTTTATATTTGATATTGGGCTGCTCCAGGACCAGGGAAAACCAATTTCGTTCCATCCCATGTTTACATGTGTTGCAATGACAAATAAAACTCCTTGAATCCTTGAATCCTTGAAAAATAGACATTTGGCAGTGAAGTTGCAAAGTGCAGCGAACTGAATAACCCTTGCCTCACACTTCCAAGCATGTAAGAGAACCTATGGTGGCCACAAAACTCACTAAAAATGCGCAAGGCCCTATTTAGAGCCAGTGTGTAGTTTGTCCATCCTTGGCAGTTGTAGAAACATGGAGATTTAACATGGTGATTCAACTCTGTAAAAGAGGACCCGCTCCTTCTGTTAGAAAACTTATTCTACAGTAACATACTTATGAATAGTATATTCCGTTTCTGCTATGTGTTCCCAATAGATCCCCCTAAACACAATGGTTCTTTAAGGGTAACTTCAATATTTTTCAACCTGGGCCCTAATTTCCCATCTTTCTGTGTCACAGTTTTTGAAAGTATGTCCTCAAGAAGTGCTTGTTTTTGCCACTGACATGCTCAGATTGTTATTCTAAGTGTCTGACATTATGGAAAGGTTCTTTGACAAAAAACTAGGGATGCACCGAAAATTCGGTCACCGGAAATTTTTGGCCGAAAATGGCCCAAAAGTGCATTTCGGCTTTCGGTGAAGTGGCCGAATAGTAAGGCCGAATAGTGGCGTGACGCAATTGATGCAATGAAACAACGTGTGCGGTGATCTGGACAGGGTTGCTGAATCTTTTCTCATTCACACACAATAAACCCACAAGAAATACATCATACACTGCTCTTTAGCAAAGCTATATACTTCTCTATACATTACGGCGTCTCACACATGCGAGTTGCGTTCAATGACCGTCGGAATGACTATGATGCGTTCATGAACATGGGTAAAATGGAAATTCACCGGAAATATAATAAAACTAAATAGTATTTCTTTCAAGAACAAATTAACAGTGATTAAAACAACATGGGCTTTCTAACAGTATAAATGAAATAATAATTATACTAACTGGAAATTCTACTAGAATATTTGAAGAATATTAAATAAACATTTACTTTCTTTGAAAAAAACATGTCTACAAATTTATTCTAGGCTATTTATGCAATAGTAAAAAAAATAGTGAAAAATTTAACAACCACATTTCATATTCGGTTTCGGTATTCGGCCAACCATTTAATTTTTATTCGGTTTCGGACGGAAATTTTCATTTCGGTGCATCCCTACAAAAAACGTTAATGTACACATTGTAACAAGAACAAAAAAATCAGCCTGACCTTGATTTGTCTTTCCACTGTTCCAACAATCACAAGTTTTGGTTCATAATACCGTGAACATACCAAACATTAATTCTTTCACCATCAGTGTAAATGTGTTCAGTTCAACTCCACCTTAATGGAGGGAGTTTCATTAAGAATTCGCCTGCACTGCCAAATCTGCACAATTCTGGCATTATTTTGTCAGTGGATCAGTATAATCCTATATCCTGTCTGTCTGTCTGTCTGTCTAGGAAGAGACAGCTTCCAAGAGGAGGTGTTTCAAGCAGGTTCGAAGGGTTTCATTGGCTGCCTCTCCTCAGTCCAGTTTAATCACGTGGCCCCTCTGAAAGCAGCACTGCTGAATCGAGGGAGCTCATTGGTCACCATCCGGGGTCCACTGGTCCAGTCAAACTGTGGAGCGCTGGCAGATTCTATCACATCCCACAATCTGCGAGGTAACACACACTGTCAGTCAAGCAGCTACATTCAACCAATCAAAAAACCATTATCAAGTACGCAAATAAACTACCTGAAACTCTTTGGTGTTCCTCCAAGCTGGAAGTCTGTTGTTGCTGATCGGCTCCTGCTGGTCACCACAGAGCAGTTTCACTATTTCTGTGTCACTTCAGTAGACTTGTATGCAGTGTTATGTTATTGCACCAAATGCCCAAATAAACGCAACAGACCAGACTATTACTTGAGTAAATGTACTGAGGTACATTCCACCACTGGCCAAGAACACTAATTATTTCAAGACTAAGGTGGCATATATTGATCTACATAGAGTTGAACTTTTTCAGAAAAGCCCCAAACACATTGAGCCGATAAATCCATAGAGAGTAAGAACAGCACAGAGGAAGCTGCAGACCCACAGAAACAACATCACCATGGCATGAAGTTACTACAACCAGAAATATTTTTAATTAAGAGTCCACTGCCCAAGTGGATGTGTAATTAATGCACACATTTGAGGTCTTAGCTCCAATTCTACACACACATGCATTGAGGCTGGTGTGCAGTGAATGTATTCATAGTACATTAGTGAGATGTCAACAGGCAATTTGTAACTACTTTTTGGCAGCCAGCAGCTACTTTCTGGGAAGAGTGCTGGAAACACTTTTCCCTGCAGTGTGTTCTTACAGGATGACTAATGTTTGTTGGGTCAGATCTATCCAGTCAGAGGCAAGAAAAGTAACAAAGAATGTAGAAGAAAAAGGTTCTAAACCAAATTACTTGCATGTCCCTTGTACCTATATTTTGATTGATTTAAAATGTAATTGTCATTATCATTTGAAACTCCTTAATAAAGGTCATTGATCTTCCTTCTTTTAAACTGCCTTTTCAGAAGTTCCACAGACAATTGTCTGAAGTAGGCTGCTCATCTTTCAGACATTTCTACATTTTATTATTGTGTTATCAAGAACAGTTGAGGACCCAAAAGGCAAACATGAGCCAGAAAACCAAAATTAATTCAAAACTGTTAAAGTTAGTTAAAAGAAATAGCAGGTTCTTTGAGATCAGGAGTAGTTGGGGGGTCATTGATGAGGGGGTAGGTAGGTGCAGGGCAAGGGTCCTACCATAATGTCAATACATTTCAGGTTTAACTCAGAAATGAAACCTGTAGACTGGAAGGTGTGTGTCATTGTCTTTCACCAGGCAGTTTACATTGCGGAGCAACAGAGAAAAAACAGCACAGCATACAAACACTGTTATTGACTTTCTAACTTCTGCTTCTACAGATCAAGTTGCAACAACGAATAAAGATAAGGAGAAGCATGGAGGTGATACCCAAAGTGATGTGGCTGTAATAGCAGGTCTGTTCTCTTCTTTTGTTCTTACTTATTTGCCTTTTTGGTTCTAGGAGTCCCATCTGTTTTTTTTGTCACTCTCCCCATCTGCCTCCATCTTAATTATTGCTTCTGGTCTTGCACCATCTCTGTACCTAAAACTCATTTACACTGAGGGCTCTATTTTGGTATTTGGCACAGAGCGCAGTGTTGTTTTGGGGTGGTACACTGAGGTTATTCCCTGGACTGAACTGGTTTGAGATCTTTGTTAAACGCTCTACCCCTCAGTGGCACTGGTGACAAAAACAAGTGCATCTTTACACAGTCTGCTGCTTGTCCGCTCAGAACAGGTTGACAGCTCAGTGCACCTCTGTTCAATACTAAACTGGTGACTTTATTTGATGAGAGCACAACCATTTGAAACCATCCTGTGAAATACCACAAATCCACGTATTCAAGTTTAGTTTTTTACACTTTCATTCTGCATTTTTCACACACTGACTGATGTTATCACAGAATAAAAAAAAGTTTAAAAGTAAAGTAATAAAGTTATTTTTTGTTCAGATATTTTAGTAATGAGGACAGTGTCAGGGAGATATATTAGATCAAACTAAGGAAACATACAATTACAAACAAGAACCACTCCAAACCACAAAAACAAGACAGACATGCACTCTGTTGAGTTTTTGTCCAGAGCTCTTCTGCAATATCCTCTAATATCCTTCTGATATCCTTTAATGCTAATTTATTGCCATAGATCAAGCATACCAGTAAGCCAAGCCAGTCCAAGTAAATCCAATCTGTCTACACACTATTAAATTCCTTATTTTCCTCCAAGACCTTTTTGATTTGGAATTAATAGCTAGCTATAGCTATAGCTAGGATGACTCAAGACTAATAGCCAGCACTATTGAGTTTTGGTAAAACATAGAGGAAAGGGCACCAGGTCAGGACATAACATATAACACATTTTCAATGAGTTGTTAAAACATTTATTTATTTATTTGGTGTGTAATGGCTACATATTTTTGGACAAAGGAAGAGAAGAGTGGAGGGGGCTAAAGAAAATGTTTCAGAGCTGCAGGGTTGCCTACACCTGATACTATATCGAGACATGGATTTGTCTGCACAGTTTTGTTTTGTTTTTGTCCCAGATGAATGCAGAAATTAAAATGTCTAACTTCTTCAAGAAAATTAAAAGTTATTACTGCCAGAGGTGGAAAATTAAACTTTGTACAAATTTCTGAATGTATCTCCCAAACACATGAAACTGTGTTCAGAGATCCTAAATGATTGAGTTTTATGTAGTCGCATGCTGAAATGCTCTACTTTTATATCCAAATTTAACTTGACTAGAAACGGGACCTAAAGACTCGAAGGCTGTAAGGATAAAAGGGTGGATGCCAGAAGATTGGTGACAAACAGCAGAAGGCTGTCTGCATACAAGAACACCCTCTATGATATATGAGCGGGTTGTCCGCATCCATCGCGGCCTGGATCATTTCTTGCGCGCGCAGCATTGCATGCTTTGCAAATCGCTATCTGTGGGTCTTTCTCCGGGATATTGAAATACATCCGCACCGCAGACATGTTGACTCTTACCCAGATAACCGTGTGCTGGCTGCACTTCCTGCTTGCGTCATCACAATTCTGTTTCGGCCGCGTTGTTTCGGTGATGTAGGTCTTTTGGTCGAACACCGAAAATGCACTTTTGGGCCATTTTCGTCCGAAAATTTTTAAGGCCGAATTTTTGGTGCATCCCCCCTTTCTTATCTTACCTTGTATACAAGTGTGTCTCCATAATATTCCCAAAAGTTTGTTTGGTCCATCCCAGACGCACTTGGCAGGGTACACTTGACTGTGATCTGTGCCATGAAGCGTGATGAGCTGCTATGTTTGGAGGCTGGTTTTAAAGCATTCATAAAAAATCACGTAGTTGTTTCAATATTTGATATTACACAGTTGAGGGCTAATGTGTGTGCCTTCTTTACTCCTCAGGTGTGGTGACAGCAGTGGTATTCATCACAGTTTGTGTCCTGGCTGTGGTGACCCGCCTCCTGTACCGACGACGGACCCAGCGGACTAATGACAGCATCAAGGAGAAGGAGAACCGCCACAGCATGGAGACTGAAAACAGGACAGAGATGCACCTCCATAGCTCTGTCAGGGACACCATGAAAGAGTATTACATCTGAATACATAAGGGAGTACTTCATCTGACCACATGGAAGAGTACTACATCTGACCGCATGAAGGTGGACTACATCTGACTACATGAAGGTGGACTACATCTAACTACAACATGGTGGACTATAACTACATAAAGGTGGACTACAGTCCACTACAATATGGTGTACTACATCTAACTACATAATAGTGTACTACATCTAACTATATGAAGTTGGACTACATCTAACTACATGAAGGTGGACTACATCTGACTACACAAAGGTGGACTACATCTGACTGCAAAATGCTGGACTACATCTAACTACATGTAGGTGGACTACATCTGACTACATGAAAGTGGACTACATCTAACTACACAAAGGTGGACTACATCTGACTGCAAAATGGTGGACTATATCTAACTACATGAAGGTGGACTACATCTGATTACATGAAAGTGGACTACTTCTAACTACAAGATGGTGGACTGTATCTAACTACAAGATGGTGGACTACATCTAACTACATGAAGGAGGACTTCATCTAACTAGAAGAAAGCAAACTACATGAAGGTAGACTTCATGAAGGTAGACATCTCTCCACAGGAACGTGGACTATGTCTGACTACACAAACATGGGCTACATCTGAGTAGACTAAGGGGTTCTACATCTGACAGGAGTCAGTGATCTATCTTATACGTAAGGCAGACAATCTGCTGTTGCAGCGTTTCATATGAACACAGATCTCTGAGCTCAACACCTGCACCTTGACCAAAGGCACTGCAAACACCCAGGGACCTTCCTGCTGTGTGGACTATAAAGCAAAAACAGAATGGGGTTGGATCTTTACACGTGTTTGGCGTTGCAGAAACTGTGACAAATGGAGCTGCTGTGGTTTTAAACCAGCAGATAATTGAGAGAGGGAGAATTAATTGGGAACCTGCTGCACCTCCTGAATGTGCACACCATTTTCGTACTAACTCCAAATGCTGAATATTTCTGCATTTCAGTAGAATATACTTAATGATACATGGAAATCAAAAGAAGTAGGCCTGGCCTGTTTTGTGCACATTCGCTGCCGTCTTTTTTTAGCTTGGTGGTGAATGTTGTTGTGTTGACAGGGAAGAGGAACAGGGGGCCAATACTGCCTACTGTATGAGTGCCTAATTTGCATTTCCATATGAAGGAGCTTGTTATCTTTCAGCCCACAATAAAAAATACAAAAAACAGATGGACGACGGTAGAAATTTGAATCACCCAGTAGCTCAACAGCATCAGCTATTTGACCATTAGGTGAAATGTGAAATGTTTCTCTCAGTTGAGTTGTATTTTTTGTTTGTTTGTTTTGTTTTTTTGGACTGCACTTAAAGTAGTATAAAAATCAACAGACCAGGAATAACTAATGAAATGATTAAATTACTTTCAACTCAGAGGTGTACCAAGTTTTTGGACTTACCCAGGCCAATTAAGCAAAAGTCTTCATGGTAACTTTATTTGTTCGTTATTTTTATTTATTTGTATCAAAGGGATAAGTGGGTTTTTTCTTTCTTTTTTCTTTTTTTTTAACATTTTACATACATGTTTCTATACAGACGAGTGACAATTGAAGGAAAATAAAGAAGTGGAGAAAAATAACAGATGCAGGTGTTACCACATAGGTGCATCGCATGGTACAATTAAGCAATGAACATCCCATCATGTTCTTTGGCATGTATGAAAATGCCAAGTCCAGTTCATTCTGGTTTTCACAGAGGCGATATTGTAGTCATGCTGCAGTCCATAAAGCTCTCATTAAAAGGATGAACACACATTTAAGAGTTCTTCTATAAAGATGGGGGAAAAAAGTGATCTGGTCGTATAGGTCATCCTTCAACATTTTTTCAGTGCATGCAAGAGAATGCTACAGGCCTGGATGCTGGTACCCTAAAGTGAGGGAATCTGGTGGTCTTGTTATACTGTGGGGGGCATTTTGCTGCCATGGTTCTAGCCCACTTGAACCCCAAGAGCAGTGGTTCTCAAACTGTAGGGTACCCACTGCAAGTAAGAGATGGATGACCAGAGGACAAATATGGAGAGATAATAAGTTGAATGCTGTCCTGCTGGCTTTTATTTCACTAAAATTCAACTTGATCCTATATTGAAACATTTCTATCCTTATCAGTATGCGTCAGTGATTTGATAAACATGAATGTGAGTCATGTTTTAGTTTTAAAAGAATGCTCTTCATCTCTCCAGTAGAGATCAGAGACATGTAGAATCAATGCCAAGCTGTTCACAGACATATTGGCCAAACACACAAGACCCTACTAAGACCCTCTATGTTGGTTTTTCCTTTAATTTGTCACCCGTCTGTATACATGGAGTCGTGTCATGTGATTGCTCTTCTTAATGATTTGTACAACTGCTGTTTTATTAGGGGTATATTGTAAAGATGAATAATTTAATAATAAAAGTGAATATATTCTTATCTATCTGTTGCAAAGTGGTTTTACTAGTAGTTAATAGTCAGTTTGTCAGTATGTTGACACTCCTGTTTTCCTTGCTTTGGAACTTTAGTTCTGAAAAAGGATATATTAATGGGATATTACAAAATGATATTTAAGCCAACAGTGTTCCTCCTTTGTGTCAACAGTTGTGTTCGTCCCTCTCCTGTTTCATCATGACAACGCCCTCATACACAAAGCCTGCTCTGTAAAGAAATGGTTTTCCCAGTTGGATGTTGAGGAACATGACCGGGCTGCACAGAGCCCTAGGGCCGTGGCCAGAACATATTTTTAACCGAGGCCTAGCAGCAGCCACTGGAGTTGTGGAGGGAAATTGTCACAATATTCTGCAGTCCAGAGCAGAGACTTCCATCAGGAGGTGATTTTTCTTCATATGCAGCAACAAAGCATGATAAAGCCAAGTACTACATGGCAGATTATTTAATTCAACACATATTTAATTTGATTAAGAATGTTTAGTCTCTCTCATTGATTAAACAATATAAACATAATATAAATAATGTGACGTATAATTTTATATTATTTAAAACTCCAGTGTGTAAGATTTAGTAAGATCTACTAGCAGAAATATAAAATAATATTCTTAAGTATGTTAGTAAATAATCACCTGATAAGAAGAATTGTTGTTTTTATGTTAGCTTAGAAAGATCATGTCCTCTTTCATGGAGTCTGGCATGCTTCACTGCGTCATGCCCAGAATGGACAAACGGAAAAGGGAGGGTGAGGTGTGGTATTCATTTTGTTGCAGGGTATTCAAGTTCAACACCAGATGTGTTACATACATGACGTGACAGGATCACGTGGTGTCTTTCAGTGTGGTTTTACATGTTGAAATAAAAAAATTAACAGGAGCCAGGGAGCTCAGTGTGTTATCACTACAGTGCTACAGACTTGAGATTAGTTTCTCTTTGGGATGAACTACTTTCTTGTTGGGACTGAACTCGAATGCTGACGTCAGTGTTGGACCACACTGATGCTGTTGGGAGCAAATCTCTGCAGTCAGGTTCCAACATTGGGTGGAATCCTTGAAACCAAAAGGCTTGAGAAGAAGGCCTCACCAAAGTGCACTAAAACTAAAACAGAACAGAATTCAAAAATTTTAAGGCAAACAAATGTCAGCTAAATTGTGAATTAGGCAAGTTGCAGTACGTATTTAATTTAACCTTGTATCAATGTTGAACTGTCAGAGTAGTCACAGAAATCTGTGCATAGTGCCCACTTTATTTCAGATGACCTCATATCATGGAGTAACTTAAAATTGCACACTGCAACTATATAGGATGCCAGGAGTAAATTTGAGTTGCTTGACTGAGTCCGCTTTTTTGTTTGTTTTTCTAAAAATGTAATAAATGCAAAGTTACAGTGCTTTGGTAACATGCCAAGATACAATGATTTCACATTGCTGACAGACGTCTATGCACATGCTTCTACAAGCTTTAGCCTGTCTTTGCATTTGAACCTTATAAAATTAAATCTCAATACAAAGTAGTTTGATTTTAACCCAAACATCTTTAATAATTCTAAATAATTAAAGCTTATATTAAAGGAGGCACTGTTAAAAAAAAAAAAACACAGTCATGATTATTATATTCCATTTGTGTTATCACATTTTAAATTGTCCAACACTTTGGTTTATAAACAAAATATCTGCTAAACTCATGACATTCCCATCAGCCTCAGCTGTACTGTGTTCAGTGCTATTCAAAGAATGTTACCATGGTATCATACTACATGATGATGACTATAGTAAAGATTAAAATTGTTAGCTTAAGGCACCACTGCGCCCTAAGCATAGCCTAAATCAGTGTTTCCCAACCGGGGGTACGCGGAGGTACTGCAGGGGGTACGCAGCGCATGGGGAGATTTTTTTTTTGAAGAAGAAGAAGGCGTTACAAAAACTGTGTCCCCAGATGTAGCTAAGCTGATGAAAGACAAGAAAGCTCAGGTGTCTCACTAAAGACCAGACAACTACAGTACAGGTACAGGTTTTGTTTCAGATATTAACAATAAAAATGCCTGTTTAAGGAGAATGGAGGACACACACACACAGTTTTGTGATGAATACATGTTAGTTAAATTTACAGTTATGTTACAGTGAGAGAGAGAGAGAGAGAGAGAAATGTTACCTGCTGTATTTTGAAGGTTATTTTGATTTAGTATTCAGGCTATTTTGGCCAATTATTTTTATTCCAAGAAAACATATTCTTTATTCTTATGTTGCATTAAATTGATGCTAAAAAAAAGAAGGAGAGAGAGCCTGACAAGTTTATGTTCAGTTTAAGAAGATTAAATAAAATGATTTTCATCTATAACCGCTGTGTTTTTTTGAGAATTTTCAACGCATATATGTGTGAGGGGTACTCCTGAAGTGACAAGAAGGCTCAGGGGGTACTCAAGCCAAAAAAAGGTTGGGAAACACTGGCCTAAATAGCTACTAGCATGGCTGTGTTATGCCCAAAAAACAACAATTAACATTTGTCTTTTACTGAGACAGAGAAGGCTCATCACTCAAATGTCCCAGGTTCTAACAAATGACCTCTGGCCTGTGTGTTGCACTCATATAGGTTTATATTAAATACTATGGCTGCTTTAAGGGTGAGGGATGCAATGAACACTGCAGAGATAGAAAATAGAATATAAAACAAATTATTTTAACACCTTTGTCTGTATTACATATTACCCTGTTTATTGCATCCGTTTATTATTTTAAGTATGTACTTCTTCACAATAATAGAATGAGAAGTTTGGAGCTATTATTTATAGTTTTATAGTTTTATGTAATGATTTTACACTTCTGGCCCACTTATTATCAAATTGGGCTGAATGTGGTCCATGAATTAAACCGGGTTTGACACCGTGCTTTGCTTTGTTCACAAAACACACAAAACAATAGATTAAACTGCCATTAAAATAGAATAAATCAAACTAGGTGAGTTTACCTTGACACTGATGACTGTGTCTATGGACAGTGTTTAGAGAATGTCTGGCCTTAACATGAACTACAGGTCAGAGAGAGGTGCAATGGTGTAAGTAGCTAAAAGCGTTTCCTCTGTCCCAGGTCCTCTCCTGACGGGGAGGATCCAGTCCTGTAAATCATCCATAGGAGCTTAAAATGATCAGTCACCAGGAGAGAGACACCAGCAGTATGAGAGAGGTTGGAGGGTAGGTGGTGACATCTAGTGTCCAAATGACAGAACAAGGCAATGTACAGCACCTTTCAACAGCAAGGCAATTCAAAGTGTTTTACATAAGGGCTATCAAGAAAAGAAACACTCAAATGTAATTTCCTAAAAAGAATCTTCAGTCTTTAACAGGTTTAACAGATTTAAAAGGAACATTATTCCAGATATGTGGTATACATAAAAACTGCTGCTTCTCTGTGTTTAGTTTATAATTTTGGGGATAGTATAAGCAGACCATGTATTTGAGTCCTTATCCATTCATTCATAACCCAACTGTATAATTTTTAAACAATTATTGGACATACAGGAGGCCTGTGTAAAGATCTGAGTACTGGGAGTGATGTGGTTTCTTCTGGTCTCAATGAGGACTCATTGACTCACACTGAATCAGCTGCAGCTACCTCAGGGGCCGATACAAAACCCAGATACAGGGACCCCCTGACCTCTTGAAGATGTCTTTGAAGTGACTATTAAGATTTTGACAGGTAAAAAAACATCAGATGGTTGTAAAGGCACAAAATAAATACAAAGTGATCATAAAACAAGTACATGGAGACACAATGTTTTTGGGTAGACCCGCTGTCTCTGTCCATGGCTGCAGCTGTCTGAACCAAAAAAAAAACCCTGAAACTTCTGACTCTGTAATGAAATTTCACACACATAGTCCTGCAATCACTTATAGATTTACTTTCGTCTTTGTTGATTGTGTCAAGGGTTCTCCTGAAGCTGGGGGTGGTTTTATAGGTGTGTTGCCTTATATAGGATGGTGCCCTAGTTTTGTTCTTTACCCCCCCGGTGATAAAATGTCATCAGCCTTGTGCAGCACAGAGCTAAGGACAACACAAGTGTGAGTCCATTAAGTGAAATAGTGATTCTGCAAGAATTCTGCAGACAATTTTATTACAAATAAAGAGGTATTCCAGCAAGTGTTGAATGTAAAAAAAAGTATTCACTAAGCAGGAAAAGTCCAACATTTTAAGAACAATTCTCAACACACAGTTTTAATGAATTTATGGATTTAACCATTAACAATCCAATATATATTACTCAGAGAATCAGAAAAATCTCTGCACATAAGTGGCAAGGCCCAACATCAACATTAAATGTCTGTGACCTTTGACCCCTCAGGCAGTGCTGTATTAGAAATTACACAATTATGTAAAGGATAGTACTACATGGAATGAGGAACACTAAACACAGTTCATTGCTGCTTCTATAAATGAAGGTTTCTACCATGCAAAGAAAAAGACAGGAACATCCAGAAACACAGACAGAAAGTGGAAAAGTGTGCTGTATTCTGACTGGAGTCAACAGTTGAGATTCAACTTTTTTGGAATCAGGATTGCAATCAGGAGGTAGAGCGGGTCATACACTAATCAGATGTTCGGCGGTTCGATCTCCTCCAGTCTGCATGTTGATGTGTCCTTGGGCAAGATACTGAACCCCAAATTACTCCTGAAGGCTGTGCCATCAGTGTGTGAATGTGTATGAATGGTTAGCTCCTAAAACTGATGAGCAGTTGGCACCTTTCATTGCAGCCAATGCCATCAGTGTATGAATGAGATATGTAGTGTGAAAGTTATTTGAGTAGTCACAAGACCAAAAAGGAGCTATCAAAGTACAGTACATTTACCATTTACAAGAGTCAAGCTCACCAAGAGAAGACAAAAAAATTATGGCACACTGCTCTTTATCAGGTAGTGAAGTGAGCTCATAAATAATAATGAACATATTTTAAATTATATTTTAGTGATATTACCCATAATAAAGCAAAATTGAAGATGAGATCTCCTTTATGTCATTTACATCTCCTAGATATAAATGAGCACTAATCGAGACCAAAGGGGTTTTCTCATTCTTCTTAAATGTCTCTCCTGAGAAAGTCTCACAGTGAGCACTGTGCGAGTTCTCTAAATTCTCTCACAGCTGTCTCTTTTCCTGATCTCAGCTAAAAGAAAAATGAGACATATTGCGCCTCTTTCAAATATGTCTCAATTTAATATCCTTACTTGGAAGCACTATCTCAGTTATGTCTCAGTGAGAAATATACATGGTTCTGTCTCTCACTGCTCACTATTTGAGTTCTCAGATTCTCTTACAGTTGTTTCTTTTTAGTGTTTCAGCAAGAAGAAAAAATACAGTAGTGCAAGCTCTCAAATGAGTCTCAGTTTAGCACACGATTTAATATTATACCTCAATCATATCTCAGTTGATCACATGCCAAATTTTGAGAAAATAAGTAATCAATTCAGGCAAATAATTTATGAGATATATGGTTTATTTGTCATATAATTCATTAATTACAATTTTGAGCTCCAAAACATAAACCATTAACACAAACAGCCATGATGTGCTCAAAAGACACCTATTAAATTACCTGCTTTATTTTCTTACATTAATTCCTACTCTTGTCCGTTTTCTCTGTTATGCATGAATACATTCATCGAACTAAGGTCCCATACAGTACAGTACAGCATCTGACCAGACCAATGGTCTGGACCCTCACTGTGGGGGGTGTGGTGGATACTTTTCTAAAAGTTTCAAAAACCTACACTGCCTATGACTGCTGATTAAGAATAGTTATTAGTGTAATTGTTATTAGTGTTATTGATACCATGACTTGAATTATTGTTATTTTATAATATAATTATATTGCTATTATCATTACTACATACTTATTATTTCCATCATTGTGGTAATTACTTATTTAGTTACTTTAGCAATTTGAATCAGACCACGGTGCTTCCTGCATAATCATCAGACAATCCTAATTCCTATGGTGACACCTGGTGCTTTGGTAATACATCTACATGTATTCCTTTGTAACATAGTCGTTGCCTGTCAGTTACTCGTCAGTTTGATGAGATGTGTGCAACAGATGTTTCCTCGCTTTGATCCTTAAAGTAAATATGTCCTTAAGTGTTGATGAATGAGATACTGATAGTTATGAAACAGTTAGAGTAACATTTCTAAAGATAATAAGTAAACAAAATGTTTGTTTTAATGTAGAAACACTTGTGTGTTAGCATGACATGTCTAGTCACTGTGTATTGCTAACTAGTAGCCTAGAAACCAAGTACCATTATGTATGAGATTGTTAAATCTGAAAACAGTCGTTTACATTTATGTGAATATGTCTGACAGCTTAAAGAGGCGTCACTTATCTGATCTGATCTGAATGGAATGAAAGTGAGAGATGGAAAAGAAGTCAAATTAGTTCAAGTTTATGGAGGAAAAGTCCCACTCTTCATTTTATTATCGTTAAAATCTGTCAGTGCAGAATACCGATCACAGAGGTCCTTTAAAATAGTGACTATACTGTTTGCATGAAATAGGTTAATGGCGGATTTCAGAAGGGAGAGAGTTCCAAAGAGTTGGGGCTGCGACACTGAAGGTCTGAAGTCTGGTACAGGGGATGGAAAGCAGAGCAGAATCAGAGGAACGCAGGGTCCGGGATGATGAGTGGAGATGGAGAAGGTTGGACAGGTACATGAAGGGATTTATATGTGAGGAAAAGGAGTTTGTATATTTGGTATATGTGTGTATGTGATATGATGTGTCTTGTTCCAATTTGTTTGCTGTCTGCATTTTTTTCTATTAGAATTGTTTTTCAGGTGCTACAGGTGTCAATGGTATGTATGATACCGTGTTCACATCATGCAGATGTCATGTATTGCATCTTCTTGTTTCAAGCTGTCTCTGTTCCAGTTTAATAATGTTCCTTATAGTTGGTTCAGCATCCTAAAAGAAAATAACGTTTGCAAACCTGTAAGAATCACACAGTCATTTTGTTCCCAGTAAACTGGCAGTACAGTTTACCCACAATGGATGTCACCTAAGCAAAATATCTATGACTGTGGCTATCCCTGTCAACCTTTGCTGTTTCACATCTGATGGATGTGGTGGCAATAATCAATTTACCTTTTTCAATGAACAAAATGCCTAGGTGCTTCCTCGAGGTGTCTTTGTTTTGATACAGTCGGGGAAATAAAACTTATAAAACCTGTTCTGCAGCGCTATGTCTGCACCTACTGGTTCAGCCAAGATCACTTGAAGCTTCTCTTTAATTCAGTCAGAGCATCAGGTAGGGTTCACATTTTACATCCTTTAAAAAACAATAAGAAAAGATCTTTGTAATTGTAGTGTGTGGGTGTGGGTTGTTTTTTCGGTGTGGTGTCTCACCCAGTGGACTAGGCAATATGGCAGCACAGGATGACATGGTGTCTCTGTCTGCTGTTGAGTTGTCCTCTGCCGAAAGTGCAAAAGAACTCCCTCCCCCATTTGTTAACTTTGCAGCCCTCGTGTGTGACCACAGCTACCTTCCCACCTGCTTTGGTGGTCTTGTGGACAATGCTCTGGTCTACATTGCAGGGTTTGTGGTTCAGCAGGTTCTAAGAAGGCTCTCTTGCGATGTCTGCCGTGCCAGCCTGGTGACAGACACCGTACCCTCTTCACATGATGAGAGCTACCACCTTCTTATGCTCAAAAATAATGGTGGGCTGATGATTCCATACTGATCAGGGGGTTGTGGGAGTTTAGGAGCTGGACAGCCAGGAGGAACAAAGTTCTCCTCTTTGTCCTGCAGCGAGCAACAAAGTCTGAGTCCTCAGGGGAGCCACTCAACAAAATGGAAAGAACGTGATGGATCCTGTAAGCTCCTGCAAGCTGTTCTGACGGTCTGACATTAAAAAAGGGAGACAGGAGACAGGAGATTCTATGTCTACAATAATAATAATAATGATAGTGATATAATTATAATAATAACAATAATAATATAATATTAATATAATAATAATAACAATAGCAACAATAATAATTCTATAATGATAATAATAGGAATAATAATAATACCGGTAATAATAGAAATAATATACCCCTGTATATCTAATATACCTCCACCCTGTAGGCACGCCGCTTAATTTATTTTTATTTTTGTATCTTATTTAAGTTTTATATTTTTGTATATATTTTTTTAAGTGTAATTGCTGCTATCCAAATACTAATGGTGTACTGATACACCATTATACTGTACTAATGATGTTATCCAAATAAACTTTTTAATATTGAGTATTGTTTTTACAGTTAATTCTAATTACTAAAGATAATTCATCTTTAAATTCTGAATTTCTCAAATATGGCTCAGATATCATTCTCATATATAGCTTCAGTAAGACATTAAAAATAATGAAGACATGAAAGAGACATTGGACACAATGAAAAGGTCTCTTTTAAGGTTCATACTTCTCAGATTTGTCCTATAAAAGTCTCATGTTATTCTCTTTAATTCTCCATCCAAATATATAGACATAATTGAGATCAGGGCATACAACTAGGAGATCTTCTCTGTTTATCCCACTATCCCACAGTATTGCTCAAATGGTTTTCTCAACACAACCTCCTTTGTGTTAGTGATGTCTCTTTTGAGCTTACCTCTTGCTCCTTAGAAGAAGGGATCCTTAGGAAGGAACTCAGAAACAAATAATCACAGAATGATCAAATATGAGAAGCTCAAATTGATCTCACGAGACGAGATTGAACAACAAATGAGCAACACATTTTTCCTATGGAATATAGTTATTTTCATTCGAATTTTAGTACTTGCATAGTATTATATGCTTTCAAATTAATTTATTTCATTAGCTTGCGTACAGTTTGAGGATCACTTATCTTGGATAAGGTGATTTGCAGATGCAGTTTAACCTGCAGGCACGTGGGACATTTTCATTGGCCTGTTTGCGATTAAACTGTTATTAGACAAAAAGACATGGAAGGACACCTGGAGACTTGCCAAGATGCCACAGTAGACCTCTATCTCAGCTGCCTCCCGGTCCAAACATAACCCAGACCCTAATCTATCAGCGTCTACACCTGCCATGTCCTCTGCCATTCCTCCACCAAATAGTCTCCCTCCCTTTAGAACTGAAGAACTCATTTCTACAACAACTGTTTCTCTCCGATGTCCTCTTCTGTTGTCCCTGCGGCCCAGGAGACTAAAGCTCTGAGATTAATTAAAGAGGTCAAATGTCCTCACTGTATACTTGCTTGCTGTAAGACAAACATGGCCAAACACAGCTAGAGGAAACACAATGATACACCAAAGGTCGTAACAGTGACCGATGACTTAAAGATTGCCTGTGTGGATCTGCCGACAGACAAATTGCATTGTGCAGTGATGTCTTACTTCATTTATTAGGTTCTGAATTTAAAAAGGTTTCAACTGAGCGCGAGCTGTGCAAGGCATGCGATCTGGATTGAAAGGGATCACAGACAGATTTTATGATTAGACTAAAGCAGGACGTATATTTAAAGTTTACCCTGAGGGCGTAATCTCTAAGGGGTCCTCCATTTCCCAACCTGACTACCTTTCACGCCACATGAAGGGAGACTGTCTGTCTCACCATGCGGCATCAAAGATCCACAGTAAGTGTTCAGGAGGATTGTCCTGGGGCCTCATGTACGAACACTTGCGTGGAAAAAAATTCAGATATATCAAAGTGTGCGTTCGCATGGATCCAAGCACGTTTCTTTTGTACATCCCAATCAACGTGGAATTGAGCGCACGTGCAACTCCTCCCTGTCCACGCCCTCATTTACATATGCAAATCTATTTAAATAGGCCCTGGACCTGAGATTCACCTATTCGCCCGATCAGATAACGCGATGAACAAAGGAAAGAAAATGAATTTCTGAGCTAAAGATTCTAGTGAATGAAGTGTAGATTCTGTTTGGTACCCTGGCAGCGTGTGTGTGAGGCTGTAAATGCCGTGGGATCCGAGCAGCACACACACAGGTGTGGACAGGTGTGGCGCTGTGGCTGACATTTTACGCCCGCTTTTACTGACAAGAATACTGAACACAGGGAGACAATCAGGGCTTGTTAGAAAGCTCTGCAGCTCTAATTTCACCAGCAGAAAATATAGAAAACCAAAAACATGATATTTGAATGCGCACATGCCCAAATGTGTATTGGCACACTGGCATGGTGCGCAATGGGTGGCTTCTGGGTAAGTAAAGAATTTATTCGTTTAATTACTCACCCAGAAGCCACCCATCGCGCACCGTGCCAGCCTCCAGTCTGTTCCCAACCATGCTGTTGGTCATAATGAATGAGGCATGTGTTGAACCAGGCCACCTTGCCGCGATGTTAGTTAGCTGCATTCGCGCATCACATATGATTTGAACATTGATGGAATGAAAATGTTTCCTACTTAGATAAACAGCTCCCGCTGGAATTGTTGCCAGGAACCCCAGCGTAGTCAGCACAACCCCGGGCTACTCGCCGGCCCCCGTTGCGCTCTCGGGCCGGCCGCAGCTCTGCGCAGAACTCCAGTAACACTGGCCTTGGTAACCGAAATCGGCTTATGAGCCAATTATCATGGTTTGCAAGTAAATCCTTGAGTTCCTTAAATCGCTCCCGTTTGCAAGGTCCTCTAACAACGCGAACGCTGCCTTTGTTAATACCATTTTCTTAATCACATTGCGCATGCTTTTATATCCACTTATATAATTGCAAACACGTGGGTGTGTTAATTGTTCATAAGTGTGTCTCTGATGTGCACATCACTCTAATGACTACTTGTTTTCACATTATTAACGGTTTCCCAGCTTAACCTCTAAGTGTCGCCAAAGGAACAATGGCTGTAGAAACGTGCGTACGACAGCTATGAAATTGGCGTGGGGCACGCACATTTCTACGATTGTTTCACGTTTGATACATTTGAACGTGAGCGTGGGAAAGGACGTACGCCACTTTTTTGTGCGTACGCATGCTTTGTATATGAGGCCCCTGGTCTGTTGAAGCCAGGTGGCCAACAGCTTCACATAGACATCAACATAAGTGCTTTTGGATTGAAGACTTTGGAACAGGAGCGACACAATACTGAATGATTTTTTTATTATTAGCAGTAAACTGATGCTTGCATCGGTCATGAGCTTTGGGTAGTGGCTGAAAGAATGAGATCGTTGATACAAGCGACTAAAATGAGCTTCCTCCGCTGGGTGGTGGGCTCAGCCTTAAGTCATGCTGAGCATCGTGGAGACAGCAACATGGCAACACCAAACTGCATGCAACCCACTCCCACGGGCTAAGTAAAACATGCTCCCCTGGATTTAATTTAAATGATATATGTTAATATGTTTGAACAGTTTTGTTATGTTTACCTTTTATTTGACTGATAGACACCAGTGTTATTGCTGTGTGTAAACCTGGACATTTCCTGTGCTCTGTAAGTAGTGATCTTACCTGTCAGGAGGCAACTTTCTAAACTATTCATCAAATGACCTTAAGCAGTATTGGTATTTAATATTAGTGTGTACTATGTTGTCCTCTTGAAATGTCACTAACTGTATAAATAAGTTATGAAGCCAAAACATCATTTATTGGATTATTTTAGAACTTTAGTTCATTGTAAATGGGCTGTACTTACATATCTCCTTTCTAGTCTTCCAACCACTCAAAGCGCTTTACAGTACGTATCTCATTCACCCATTCACACACATTCATACAGTGATGGCATTAGTTGCCATGCAAGGTGCCAACTGTTTTAGGAGCTAACCATTCATACACATTCACACACTGATGGCACAGCCTTCAGGAGCAATTTGGGTTCAGTATCTCACCCAAGAACACATCAACATGCAGACTGGAGGGGATCGAACCGAGGATCAAACCACCGATCTTCCTTAAGTGGACGACCCGCTCAACCTCCAAGCCATAGCCGCTCCATGATGATGAAACATTATTTATTTATTTAATACTAGCACAGATTGTTAAAATGTGTGACTGTATGGAAATGTTGTACCTGACTGCAAGTGTAACATGCGCTGTGCATGACAGAAGATCATATTTATGACTGATAGTTAACCATGCAAGTTTTAATGCAGCCATCTCTACAACTTCAACTCAATCAATCCTGAAGACTGTGAACTCTTTACTGTAAAACCAAAACTAAACAACCATCTCTCAACTTTCTGACATGTTCTCCAACACAAAAATACAGGAATGACATATATATGATGATGGTAGGACGGTGGAGATATTATCTGACTTAGCTTAACTTCAATGAATTTCATTATTCATCAACATTGGGGGACCTCAGGTCATGATCTTGTGCCACTTGTCCATGGAAAAATGGGTAGGCAAATAGGATTTCCTGGTCATGCAATGTGTATTTGTCCTTTCAAAGTAAAAGACAACTAAACAATAAAACATGAATTCTGTTATTGATTTTTAGTAAAATAATAAGGTAATTGTTTCCATTGTGCAACACCTCGCACTAGCAGGTTAATGACCTTTAATGTGATACGCAGTGCTAATAATTTGATTTTTTTCAGACGGACATGCCAGTGTTGCCAAAATTGTGGTGTCATGCTAATGCAAATATAAGCGATGATGAAAAGAATTTAGTAATATCACTATCACCCACAGACTCAAAAAGTCACCTACAGAGCGTTCAAACACTGTTTTCAAAGTCCGAGTGTAAAAAGGGCAGTAATGGAACTGGAGCTTTATGAAAAGGTGTGATGGGGCAACTCTTGGCTACAAACCTATAGCACCATTCAGGCTAGGAGTATTAAAGTGTGATTAAATCCCCTGACAGGTCAAGATAATGTCCTATCCACCATCCAGCTAGTGGAAATCATTTTCAGTGTCACTTTGACATGATGCATTTGTGTCAAACTAAAGAAATCAGAGTACACACACACACAACAGTTAGAGAAGAATCATTTTATGTTGAAATGACCGGACTCGTTCTAAAATGATCACATGCTGGTGAAAAACATTTCTGTTCATACATGAGTGGTTATTCAAGTCTGCTTAATCTCATTAGAATCACTAACGGTCCACCAGGCATTCACATGGTGTGTAAGGACACACTCCTTGGATTTAAGGCGTTTCACAGCGACAGGACGACGGGCAGCTGCTGGTCCTCTCAGGCCCTCCATTCGGTGCTCGGCCTGTCCAGTCTGTGAGCTTCATGCAGCGTTAGATCCCATACTTCTCCTTCAGCTGCTCCACCAGGGTGATGTACTCGTTCATGGCGTCCTCTTTGCTCTTGCCTGACAGTTAAACACATAGACACATTAATGAAGAAATTAGTGCCAGTCCTACTTTAAACTGACTTCCTGTGCATGCGGTGTGTAGTCCTGAGGACTCACAGCACTGCTTCTTTGGTTTACATGAAGCTTAATTACTGGGTGACTTCTCTCTGGTCTAGTCCTCTGGCTATCCATGACTGCCAACATTAGTTTAAGACAGCTCATATATAATAAATTTAAAGAGAAAATCTGTAAACTTTGGCCAGAATTTAAGTCCAGGAATGTTGAATGTTGACATCAACAGAACGTGAAAAGGTAACAGCTCTGTTGCAGAGATATCCTGAAAACATCGTGCTGTGGCTCTGGAGGTGATAGTGAGTGACTGTAGCGTCTCGTCTGTCCTCAGTCCAACAGGATGAAGCAGAGGACTGGGTGGATTGGAGGGACAGAGCTGCTGAAAGCTGACAGATAGCAGGCAGCCTGGGGGAGCTCTGGGGGAAGAGCTGGCAGGCTCTGAGCTGGAGCTTGTTGGGAATGAAGACCCAGAGTCACTACGGATTCTGCTTTGATGTGGAGCAGTTCACTGGTGGGAGGGCCGCTCAGAGTTCTTTAAACTTTGGGAATTAAAGACTGGATTTATCTTCGCTCTCAGTGCACACCTCCATTGTTATTGCAGCTGTTTGTGGAAACCCAGAGCTCTATGCTCGTACTTCATCCAGAAAACAGACAAGAACTATGATGAGGAACTACTGAAAATGGGATTTACTTTACTATGAACTCATTTAGCTTTGTCTGTCATCTCGTAGACAGACCAGTATGAATCCAGACTTTTTACGAATCGCCATGGTGCCATTGTACCTACTTGACATTACTGTAATGAGAGTGTAAAGTTCACTACATGTTTCTGAGGACATCTGAAAGTTTATCACACGTCTAGACTGTAAACATCATCGTCACATCGTAGAGCGTCGTGCATGTGGGCAGGAGTTAGACATTTTCCCTTTGAGGATAATTGTGGAAAGGTATACACAGATTATGAATAATTGGATTTGATTTGGCAACTGTTCTTATCCTTTATAATAACACTGTGCCCAATAAAGAGCAGTTACTCCATGATAAATGGCTGCATGTTTAGAAGTAGTAACAGTAAGTTCAGACATTTGGAAACATTTCTGTAACAAAGTGTGACGGCGCAGTCGGATGAAGTTATACGGTACAGTACCACTTACTCCACAAGGTGGAGTGTGGCACACAGTTAGAATGCAGGCTGTAAACAGTGCTAAAAGTTTCCAGCAGGCATTAGTACAGCTCAACCTTCTCTTCCAACAACCTAAATGTCTACAATGATCATGACTGCTTCTGTGTTCTGACATATGACTTTAGCATCCTGCACACATTGCTGTCACTCCAGAGTTACTAGACGTAACCACATGGATGCTACAAGACCTGATCAGCCAGCAGAGGCTGCTTCTGTTTGTTCTTCTGTTTTGATGCCTTCAGTTTACCTCACTGCTCTCCCTTTAATAAATGGAAGAATAAGCACAGCAGTGCCACAGACTAATGTTCAGGATCAGTGATGACATCTCTCACAGGTCGGAAATAGGCTTTCATTGTATCCATGTGATCAGGGGCTGATGCAGTTAAGCACAGTGAAAAGCAGCAGCGCTCTGTACTCTTAGAATGTGCACATGAAAGTTGATTTTGTGCAACATGTTTGAAATCTTTCCAAACGTAAACTTCAGTCTGATCTTCTGTCACATTACATCGTATTATCAACAACCTGCACACACTGCTGCTACAGAAACACACACACTGAAGACTAGTCGCAGTGTTTCCCACAGAACACTGTAACTGTGTTACATTTGATTTGATCTGCCTCTAGCACTGTTCTCTGCAGCAGGTGCGCCACGTGTGGAGGAGGCTTGTTAATGACGCAGCCCATCAAAACTAACACGGTGCCAACCAGATATATGTATGTGTGTGTGTGTGCATGCGCTGCAGTCTGTGCTTATAAATAAAGTGTTTAATAGTATCTAAAGTAAACATTGGCTCATTTAAAATGCACAGTATCAAAAAAGTCTCAAAGCTTGGATACTTTACAACCTTTCATTCTTTCCTCAGAGTGTCTGTTGTACAGACACATGTTTAGAGCAGGACTGGACACGTACCTTTCTGCTTCTCCCAGGCGTCCCATTTAGCTTTCCCAGTGAAATCGAACATCCCTGGACGATCTTCAGAGAGAACAAAGACAAAATTAAACTCAACAAATTCAACAAAGGAGTTTAAATCGGGTGTACTAAATGCATGTGCTGTTGCAGTGTGGGAACAGGAGCCTCAGGTCTACGTTCAGAGTCTCTGGATGACTCGTCACTAACGCTTTAAACCAATGCTTCCCAACAATGACATTGACATTCCTGGTATCTAATGGGAGTATTCATGAGCCACAAACAGTCACCTGTGTTGACATCACCCACACTAGCCTGCTTGAACAGGGAGTAGACTTGCAGCATCTCTTCATCTGCCGGCTTTGCCTTCAGCTGCTTCACCTCAGCTGCCGCTGCGTCAAACTTAGCCTGCAGAGGAGAGGACACTTCGTTACTCTGACACTACAGTAGGTCAAAGGTCAGGACCACATGTATGATGTTATTGAAGCTGGAGCCTCGAGCTCCATGTCGATGATTACTTGATTACTCGCGGCAGAAATGAACGTGAGAGCGGGCTGCAGTTTTTGGCTTGCACACCGTAGTACACAGCAGTTTCCTACCACAACACCCTGCCTGAGCTCCTGACGTTAGAGTGGATGGGCTCTTCTTTCTGGGATTAGAATTAGATGCTACAATGTTGTTGTGCTACGTGCTGGAATGACTGGAACACTTATTGATATTCCTTTTGACAGTTTGGGATCATTCATATTGAATACGGTACTCAAGACACTCTCTCAGCCTGTTTGTCTATAGTCATTTCTCCAGCTGGAACCAGGTCTGAACAACTTCCTCCTCTGAAATGAGTCCCTGTACCACGACCTGTAAAGGTGTGTTTGATTCTCTCCACTTTGAGCTCAGCTTAAGTGTGTGTGTGTCTTTGTGCAATCAAGCGACACAGCGACAGAGGCATTGCAACCCCCCCCCCCCCCTTTTGCAGAGGACATTTTCTTCATCAACAGCTCAAACAGGCTTTGCTGTAGGAAATGGGTGTGTACTTTGACATGCAAGCCGACATCTGTTATGTGGTCAGATCTGTCCACATTGAGTAAGGAGAGTCCAGAGTTCATCGACGGAATTTTGACCATGATCCCCTTATCAAGTTCGAGAATCCGGGTTTCATAAACGTCACCAGCACCCAAGCAGTGATATCAGCCCACTGAGCCTGTGTCCACTGAACATGCTGGAGGCTGGTTATGGGACTCGGTGCCTTGAACTCTAAACTAGTGTCACGATCTGCACACAGAGCCATGTTGGGCAGAGTGCCAGCATGGTGTGGGACACCCCGGAAATCTTTTCACTCGGACTGTGAATGCGGAGGTGGACGCAGCGGAGGGGAAAAGAGGCAAAATCCTTCAAGTACAATGAGCTCATTGATTCACTCGGACCCCTCCACACACACACACACACACACACACACACACACACACACACACACACACACACACAAGACACTACTAGCGGTGCCACTCTGTACCAACTGGGCCAGAGGGCAGCACCAGTCTGAGTACTCTTAGTCCCAGTATCCGACAGAATGTTGCAACAACTGTGAGGAAACTTCGAGGACGCCAAATCTACGACATCATGAGAGTCAGCAGGAGGAGCAAAGATCAGGCTGGAGCAGCTTTGTCAACAGTGCAGACAGAGTCTTTCTCCACACTCAGGATGGTGTCACCTGACGGACGCCTGTAGTCAAAGGTCACAAACTCTGCCTCACATCATTACTCAATCCGTCAGAGCACAGCTAGCAGCCATTTTGAATTCCTGAAGTCTTCTTTTATATTTATTTATTTTTTAATTCCTGTCTCATTCACGGACTCCTGAGCTCTTCAGCACCACCGGGTCAGCTGGACTGTGTGATATTACAAACTTAACGTGAACCCCATTCACACTCTGCATGAACGGACGCAGTATAACGGTGATATATAACGGAGGATAACGGTGAAGTCTCAGCTGAACAGCACGTCGCCATTAGTGAGCTAACAGCTAACAATAGCCTTCTGTAAACAGCACTCTTTGTTTTGCCGCCATGCGCTCTTTTGAATAAAACAGCACCCGAGGCTACAGCTTTACTAAACCTGCAACGACAGCTAACGGCTTCCTCCTCCGCCCCTTTTCTAACGGAACATAACCGAGCTCTGAAGTGAGAAGCGCTTCGGTACACACCTGGATATCAGCCATCTTTTCTTACGGGTCCGACAAGACAAGCTGCCCGCTCCGCTCCGCTCTGCTCTCTGACAGCAGTGACGGGGTGAAGTCCGCTGACACCTCCCCACCACGGAGCTCCTGCAGCACCACATCGACCCTCCGTGAACCCGCCCTCTTCTTATGCTATTGGCTGACGCAGCGACTGACATGATAATATCAGGGGCTATTATTGGGTGTAGTAAAGGTTGTATAGGTTGTTATAGAACAAAAAATGTTTGGTCCTTATTACAAAAAATAGGTCTTAGCTTTACAATAAATTATACCTCTTTAGTATATAACATTTTTCAAGAAAATATGTCTTCTAATAAAAAAGAATTATTTCAGTTTGTCATTAGTATTGTAAATAATAAATTATGGAAAACTAGATGTAAAATGATTATTAACCAGACAGTGATCGATAGCGAGTCAGTTTTTTAACAAATAGTGACTGATCTTAGAAGACGCCGTTCACTTGATAGTAGAGTCTTCCATGGCATATTTTGACAATTTGATTGCTTTGTATTCTGCTCATATGTATATTGTGTATGTGTGTATATATGTGTGAGTATAACATATGTCAGGGTCTATGTGTACATATGGCTTTGTATCCGTGTGTATTTTAAACCGTCTTCTTTCTCTTCCTTTTTGTATGTGTATCAATAAGCTGTGTTTCCATGTTGGACTTTGTACTATATATTTCTAATAAAGTTTCTTAAAAAGTAAAGGTTGTAACCAATCATGCCTTCTGATAAGGAAACGATGATATCATTTTTTTAATGTATACTTTATTAACAAACAGCATGGTAAAGATAGAAAATACAGGACGAGGTCATGTCTGGGTACACGTGACATGATTGATTGATATCATTGATACATTTCTTACTTTAAGAATAGTTGATGTAATGTATTGTTTGGATTATGAATTATGAACACTAGCATCAAATGATAAAGTATTATAGTTTTTTTTTAAGAAATAAAAGAAACAGAGTCATAAATGTGCAAAGGTTTGGCCAAAGGTAACACTAAAATAAACAAAATACACCTTCACCATCAACACCAAAGTCATTTAAAAAATATTTTCTTCTAGTCCACGTCTGAAGAGAGATTATTACTTTTTTTTCTCTTTTGGTTTTTGTTGTCCTTCTTAGAGGAGAAACAGGTCTGTCCAACCACAGCAACAGAAGTTCCTTCAGACACTGAATCATGACGACGCCAGGGGGGATTGTTTAAAAAACAAAAACAAAACAGACTTCATGCATGCTGAAACAACGGATGAAGATTTGGAACTTTTGGAACCCCTTAAACCCTTTGAACCAGTCTGTGAGATACTACATCCACGAGTCTGTGGATCAGGTTGAGTTTTTATCCACTGATCCACCTCAGTCAGAAAAGCATGATGATCTATTTTTGGCTCATACCAGTTCAAAATTTTTATTCATTCATAGTTTCTGAACAGATCCATGACACTTTTTAAATTCATTGGCACCTTTGTTAATATCGGCAAAATCAGCACCCTCTTTCATCACTGTTTTCATTGCATTAATTTTCCGTGTACAGTGTGAGAGTTTCCCTCTGAGTGATTTCAACGCTTTCCTTTGCTTTGCAGCATCCATCTCATTAACGTTGGCTCCGGTGACTGCACTTTCAGTTCCTTCTGCCATTTTTCCGGTTTTCATTCTCAGCTTTCAACAACGTTTCTGCCTCCAACAGGCAAAACCTGTTTGTCATCCTGTGAGATTGCAGCGGCCTGACACAAGTTCTTATCCATCAGGAAGAAGCAAGGATGTCAAATCACACAATATAATGTCTGTTATCAATGTTACAGCCTAATAAAGATATTTATACTAATGTCAAACTATTTCCACCACAGAGAAGAGGAAGTTACTAAAGCAAACATCAGGGGCCTCATGTACAAAGCATGCGTACGCACAAAAAAGTGGCGTACGTCCTTTCCCACGCTCACGTTCAAATGTATCAAACGTGAAACAATCGTCCATAACACTTTCTTACTTACTCAGAAATATTTAACTGAAGTAAATCTTGATACATTTTAATAAGATAAATGAATGTAAAATCAGCATTACTCACATAATTAGAAACAAGTGTACATTTATTTTCTTGTTTTTTCTTTTTCTCACTTATCACTTTTCAGACCAGCCAATGTGACTCAAGAGGCGTTGTGGGATGGGAGGCAGTTGATGCACTAGCAGCCTACCTAGTTGACTTGAACCGCACAATCACCGCTTTGTCAGTCAAGGAGGACGCGGACATAGTCCACCTGTACACAGCTCTCCATGCCATGGACAAGGCAACTTCAAGGTACAAAATAGTAATTATTTTGTACACCATATTAAACACACATTCCTTGGAACGAATGAAGCATATGAAAGTCTCTTTCACTGTTAAGGTACGCCCAGAAGGCTAAGAAGAAGGGACGGACGTGCATCAGGAGGACCGTGGAGAGCACCCAGGAAGCCGAGTGTCTCTGCTCCTGCACAGCAGGCAGCAGAGAGGTGCTCGATCACAATTTGCTATCATTATGGTTCAGTACAAATCATTGAATAAGAGACAGCAGTCGTCATTGTGAAAAGTATTTATTAAGTGCAAATTATTTTATTGCAATCTTTGTTGACATTGTCACCTGATTCTTCATGACTTTACATCCTTGTTCACAGTCAGGATCATATCATCTTTCTTTCCCACAGACTATACATGACTCACGGCCAAGCAGCCCAGGACCCTGAAGTACACAGGGTCAGTGAGTGTGTTTGCCTCAGACTGGCCAAAGAGTTTGAGCAAGGACACAAAGGGAAAAACCATGCCCATCCCTCAGTCCAACAGCTGCTGGAGGACAGCACGGTTGTCCTGGACCAGACCAACTTGGTTCTGGTGCAGATTAACAACACCACTGTCACGGTGTGTGTTATTTTGTTTACTTTTCCCATACAGTCAAGACAGTATATAAAGATTTAACCTCAAGAAAAACCTCCAACTATATGCTTGTAAGAAAATATGTAATAACCTAGAGGGAGAAGCTCACCTGTATAAAATAATGAATGTTTGTCTTGTAGGCTACTTAGGAGGGATAAGCGGAAGGACAGGGACATGCTGCTGCAAGGCACCGTGCTCTGGCAGCAAACAGGCCTGTGTCGTATCCGCCATTTCTACCTCCCCTGTTCCCTCCACAATTTGGGCCAGCTCCTCCGCAGAGCTGGGCAGTATTTCAAATACAAGTATTTAAAATACGTATTTAAAATACTTTAGTGTATTTTGTAATTTGTATTTTACAAGTTTGTTAAAAAGTAGTTTGTATTTTGTATTTAAATGCTTTGAGGTACTGTATTTGAGTATTTAAAATACAAAAATACTTTTCTATTTATTATTATTGAATCAGTAAAAGATAAGCGTCAATCAATCTAGCCTGATTAAACCAGCCTAAATGTGGGACTGGATACGTAAACAATCACCACGAGTCAAGACGTACGCCTAAATCACGCGACACGCCCATTGAGGCTTGAATGGGATCTTGCTGTTTCCGCGCTACGAGAGTCACAACAGCAGTGAATGGCGAAGAGACACTGTACCAACAAGCGGGCTTTTCGAGGCATGGAAACAACACTAAGGTGAAATGCTTTGTGAAAAATATATGGTTCCGTCTTCCCACACACACACTGTCAACCAAATTACACAATAAGCACGAGCTAGGGCATACATTATTGTTAGCATAGGGCCTACTCATTAATGGTGAGTGTGTTTGATATGCACAGGTTGTAGATAGATGACAGTCGGTTGATTAAGAAGTTGCTTAGGTCAGCGATCTTTTTTCTTAGAGGATAACTTATCAAATATCGAGCAGACAGGTCAAACGTGCCTGACTCGCAAAAGGTAAATTAAACACGATATGGCAGTGATGAGGATGATGACGAGGCAGTCATGCAGCTTTCTCTGTCGGATAGCTTGACCTTGGTCAGTTTTTTTTGTTGCCTGCCTACCTAGCGATCGGCAGCCTAGGCTACACAGGAACACTGGCCATATTGTTTGATGTGCAACGAGAAAGTATCAGTTTGCATGATCTACAAATAGTGTCAAATATATGTTCATAGCGGAAACAACCCCGGCCTGTTTCTGTTTACTGGTGTTGTGGGACCTGTCGAGGCATGTTCCCTCCACATAGTGACAGACCTGGCTCGAGACCAAATTATATTAGCCAAAATTCAGATGAGCCCAGAAGTTGTGTCAGTAAAGTATTACGGTCTACTCATTAAAAATCTTTGTAATCGCCAAGGCAAGGCCTAAATCATTGCAAATTGTAGGCATACTGTAGCCAATAGAGTATATTATGAAAATTATATTAGGAAAGTGTGATATTGAAGGGCTTGGCATATCTTTTACTATAATGTTTATATATAAAAAATATAATGTTTTCTTTCGCTGGACTTGTCAACCGGCCTCACAGACGCTCGTTGACACCTGAAATGCTCGAGAAGTTGGTTTTCCTGAAAAACAACTGAACACTTACTGCTCTAACTGGTCTGTGATTTCTGTTTTGTAGCTTAATTTTTTTAATCTTTGGATTTCAATTTAGCAACCTCCACTTTTATTTGCTGTATGCTCCTCAGTTTCAAATGCAGACCGAAACACTGACTTTTACATGTCATTGTACTCATAGTTCAGTGCAAGCAAACAAATTTTAGCTTGAAGAGTACTTTTTTTGAGAAATAACTTTAAGGTGATGGAGTACCACCATTCACAAGCAATGTTTTGTTGTTATAATAAGAAGAATAAAAGAAAATCCTGGCATTATTTCATGTGTATTTTTGTATTTTCAAAATACAAAATACTTGTATTTTATCTTGATACATTTTCTAGACCAGTATTTTTGTATTTTATTTTGATACATTTTTTGACCAAGTATTTGTATTTTGTATCAAAATACTTTATGATGTATTTGTGCCCAGCTCTGCTCCTCCGTTCCTGCAAGCTCCTCTATTCCTGCAAGCTCCACCATTCCAGCAAGCTCCTCCATTCCTGCAAACTCCTTACCAGCAAACTCCTCCATTCCTGCAAACTCCTCACCAGCAAGCTCCTCCATTCCTGCAAACTCCTTACCAGCAAACTCCTCCATTCCTGCAAACTCCTCCTTACCAGCAAGCGTCCCTTCCACCTCAGCCAAGGCAGCGTGCCTGGAGACAGCATAAAGCTGCCCAGGAAGATGAGGAGCTAGTGGCTAGTGGAAAACCGCCACGGAAAAGGCTGACAAAGGAGGAGTATCATTACACCTGCAAGGAATGTGGCCAGGAAAAAAATAAAAGGACTGGACACACCCAGCTGAAGGGGAGGTGGTACTGTCCAGCCTCAGGACTGATCCTGGATCAGTGGAAAACCAGTTTGTAACATTTTGTAATATTGTAATATCTGTATTTATTGTTTTGTAATATTTAGTTACGTTGTTACATTACCAGCTGCTCTCTCTGTCTATTTGTCTGTCTATCTCTCTTCCTGTCTGTCTGTAGATGGTTTCTAAAATATTGTTACAATGTTATAATAAAGTTTGATCATTTATTTGAGCCAAGAACAGCCTTCACGTTTTTATTTATTTCTTCTTGAAAAACAGGACGACAATGAGTGTCATCCATTGAGATTGTCAAAAGTAAAGCCAGAATTACTTGCAGAATCATTTTACATTTATTAACAAAACCAAACACTCTTTGTCTCAAGCAAAGATTTATTAAGTACTTTCTTTGCTCAATTTGCAGATGCAATGCAGAATTTCTTTTATTCACTTGTGCTGCACAGATTTGACCAAAGAAAAAGGAGGGGAAACATGATGGGAGAGTTATTTACATTTACAGCTATACAGTCAATACATTGTTTTGGTGCATGCTCCCACCTACAGTAGGTTTTAGGAATGTCCAAAGTGCTGCGGTACATTGGGATATTGCCACAGCGTGAGTTCAAATCCCACAAGAGACATGAAAATTAAAGTGATGATAAACCTTGCAATAAGTGCAGAAGTTTGTGTAAACAATGTTGAGAAGATAAGAGAGTAGAGAAGAAATTGATATAGTGTATGTTTTTCTCAAATGCATGGACTAGTTTTTCTACATCCACTTGAGACAGGACTAACTTTGGTGTACATGGAGGATTCGTCATTAACATGTCCAAAATGAGATCGATCTGAAAAACAGGACTTAAACCATCATAGTGCGGTTTCTTTAATGCCAATAAGATGTTCAAGTCTTTCTGTGTGTGTGTGTGTGTGACAGAATATACGTCAAAGCATTCTGTAGAACCTTCCATACCTTTGTTACATCATCATTCTAGAACCTTGTCAGAACCTTATATTACAGGCTGCAGTCAGTGAACACACAGTCAGACACAGCTTCAGTAGTGAATTGTAGTTGGACTGGGCACTTTAGAAACAAACAGCATCTCAGACATTAAGACAGGATTCTTTTCAAGGAGATGAGTATATGCTGTAAAAAGGTTCAACAGCAGATGGACAAGATTCAACAGCAAGAAGGTAAGTATCATATAGCTAGTGTGCGCACACAAACACACACACACACACACACAGACACACACACATTATGCTTAGCAGTACACATATTTACTGTGTACACAAACAGTATACTCAGCAGTACACATATTTACTGCACACACACTCGCACAATAAACTCAGCAGTGAACATATTTACTGGACACACACACACACATTATGCTCAGCAGTACACGTATTTACTTCATACACAGACACAGTATACAGCAACTAAAAGGAAACCCCATTACTGTTATTTGATGCAGCTGTTCTTCCAATGGAACAGCTTCTTCCCAAGGATCCCACCACAGAGCCTGCACAACCAGATTAAGGACTAAGTTTAATGACTGCCACTATAAGAAGGTAAGTGAGTTAGAGGCACGGTACCGCACCACCGAACAGTCAGTAGCTCAGATAGTTAGCCAGTCCCCTGTAGCCGGTGCGGTACCGCCGCAGGTAGCTTCAGCTAGCCGTCCCCCGGTAGTTCCCGAGCAGCCGGGAGGCTGGGTGACTGTTCGAAGGAGGCATAGCCCCAAACTGAAGCCCACGGTACACCACCAACCGCTCCACGTTTCAAACAGATTTTCCCAGCTCAGCGACACACCCGCTGAGAGGCCAACTCTGGTCATTGGCAGCTCCATAGTCCGAAACGTGAAGTTAGCGACACCGGGGGCCATAGTTAAATGCATCCCGGGGGCCAGAGCGGGCGACATCGAGTCTTTTTTTAAACTGCTGGCTAAAGATAAGCGTAAATACAGTAAGATTGTTATTCACGTCGGCGGTAATGACATCCGGTTACGCCAATCGGAGGTCACATCAATCGGTGTGTGAATACGCCAAAACGATGTCGGACTCTCCACTGTCCCCTCCCCAATGTGACCAGTGATGACATGTTTAGCCGCATGTCGTCATTTCACCGCTGGCTGTCGAGGTGGTGTCCAGCAAACGATGTGGGCTTCATAGACAATTGGACACCTTTCTGGGGAAAACCTGGTCTGATTAGGAGAGACGGCATCCATCCCACTTTGGATGGAGCAGCTCTCTTATCTAGAAATATGGCCAAGTTTCTTAGTCGACCAAAACCATGTCGACAACCCAGAGTTGAGACCAGGAAGCAGAGCTGCAGTCTTACACACTTCTCTGCGCCTCCATTAGAGCAGTTACCCACCCAGTCCTTTAGTATAGAGACTGTGTCTGTCCCTCGTCCACCTACATTATTTAAAGATAAAACAAACAGAAGAGGAGTTCATCATAAAAACTTAATAAAAATTAAATCAACATCTCCAACAGTCCAAAATAAGAGAATTAAATGTGGACTCCTGAATATCAGGTCTTTGTCATCTAAAGCTGTCTTAGTCAATGAATTAATATCTGACTATGATATTGACTTGTTCTGTCTCACTGAAACCTGGCTGCAGGAGGATGAATATGTTAGCTTAAATGAATCCACTCCTCCGAGTCATTATGATACTCATGTTCCTCGAAGTACTGGTCGAGGTGGTGGAGTTGGAGCTATATTTGACTCAAGTCTATTAATAAATCCTAAACCTAAACTAAATTATAATTCATTTGAAAGCCTTGTTCTTAGCCTCACTCACCCAACCTGGAAAACATCGCAGCCAATTTGATTTGTTACAGTATATCGAGCTCCTGGTCCTTATTCTGAATTTTTATCTGAATTTGCAGAATTTGCATCAGGCTTGATCCTTAAAACAGATAAAGTAATTATTGTAGGTGATTTTAACATTCATGTGGACAACCACAATGATAGTCTTAGTACTGCGTTTATCTCTTTATTAGACTCAATTGTCTTTTGTCAAAGTGTAAATAAACCGACTCATTGTCTGAACCACACTCTTGATCTTGTTCTTTCATATGGCATTGAAATTGATAATCTAATAGTCTTTCCACAGAATCCTCTTCTGTCTGACCATTTTTTAATAACCTTTGAGTTCATACTACTGGACTATAAGCCTTTGTGTAGAAACTTCTACAGCAGATGTTTATCTGATAGTGCTGTAGCCAATTTTAAGGAAGTGATTCCTTCAGCATTGAATTCAATGCCATGTCTAACTGTAATGAGGTGTCTGCACATAGATATAGTCACATACCAATACTAATGCTGTTGTAGACGTGGTTTATTTGAAGATAATTTCTTAGGTATTAGGCTGATATCTTGACCACTCCTGGGTCAGAGGCTATTTAACTGGGGGGTTAAAGGGCTCAGCCAGGTCGGCGCTGCTGCCAGATGTTCAGGAGAAGTAAAGACTTCTTTAGATACATTGATGAGGAGTCAGGTCAAAGGTTAAGCCTATAGGGCAGGGGCCGGCAATTAGCGGCCCGCGGGCCAAAACTGGCCCGCCATCAAATTATGTCTGGCCCGCTAGATAACGTTGATTTATTTAAAAAAAATATATATATATATATAATATATATATATATATATATATATATATATATATATATATATATATATATATAACCAAACAAGGTCGGCTCAAATATCAAATATGAATGCACATCAGCGGCAGATCTGCGCTGCTGTATACATTAGTTACGGCACGTTGCTAGGGCAGGTTGCCTGTTTCATGACAGACGCAGTGGGCGTAAACGAAATCCGCGAAGAAAGTACAATTATCATACATGTTTTAAGGCCGTAAAACCCCTAACCACACACTTTTATACACCTTATTACACGCATTTTGTACAGTACTCCCTTAATTAATCAGGACGCAGAACCCCCCCCCCCCCCCCCCCCCCCCCCCCGGCGCATGGTCATGGCCCGCGATGGAATTGTCAGGAAAAAAATTGGCCCGCGTCCAAACTTATTTGCCGACCACTGCTATAGGGGGTCTTCCTGGGAAAGGAATTTCTATTATCTTTCTGTTTCTTTGGTTTAATTAACTTCATTGTATGTTTTGCCGTGAGCTATTGTTATTGCATGTCATGGGGAGGCACAAACTACCTATATAAGGACTTGTCCTGCTTAGGTCGGGAGAGTCTCTCGTCATTCGGCCAGGAGCTCTCCAAGTAGTTTTACTTGCTTTGACACTGTGCTTGTTGTAATAAACTTGTTATACGACTAAGACGGTGTCGGTGGAGTTTCTCTTCAAACATCTTCAACTGCAGCACCACCGAATATACTACACAGGCTACACACATGTCACACCAGTCCCAACCAAGTTCAATCTATAGAATAAAATATAGTAAAATATGTCATGTTTAGTTCAAATGGATGTAATTATAGTGTCAAAGTGTTACCAAGCTCAGTCTGGTTTTCCTGATTCATTGGGGACCAACCATCATTTATTGTGGCTACCATCTTACACACTTGTCAGGTCTTTTCCTTTGTGGGGACAACCGTAGCTAAGTAATACTCTCCACATTCACTGACACTGATATGACTTTTTCATTCATATCCGATCGACGGCGATTCGTCCAACCAGCTCTCTCCTTCCCTCTCTCCTTCCCTCCCTTTCTCCTCTGACTCTCTGAGCAGGCATGAATTGTCCGATCGACGGCGATTCGTCCGACCGGCTCTCTCCTTCCCTCTCTCCTTCCCTCCCTTTCTCCTCTGACTCTCTGAGCAGGCATGAATTGTCCGATCGACGGCGATTCGTCCGACCGGCTCTCTCCTTCCCTCTCTCCTTCCCTCCCTTTCTCCTCTGACTCTCTGAGCAGGCATGAATTGTCCGATCGACGGCGATTCGTCCAACCAGCTCTCTCCTTCCCTCTCTCCTTCCCTCTCTCCTTCCCTCCCTTTTTCCTCTGACTCACTGAGCAGGCATGAATTGTCCGATCGACGGCGATTCGTCCGACCGGCTCTCTCCTTCCCTCTCTCCTTCCCTCCCTTTCTCCTCTGACTCACTGAGCAGGCATGAATTGTCCGATCGACGGCGATTCGTCCGACCGGCTCTCTCCTTCCCTCTCTCCTTCCCTCCCTTTCTCCTCTGACTCTCTGAGCAGGCATGAATTGTCCGATCGACGGCGATTCGTCCGACCGGCTCTCGCCTTCCCTCCCTTTCTCCTCTGACTCACTGAGCAGGCATGAATTGTCCGATCGACAGCGATTCGTCCGACCGGCTCTTTCCTTCCCTCTCTCCTTCCCTCCCTTTCTCCTCTGACTCTCTGAGCAGGCATTAATTGTCCGATCGACGGCGATTCATCCGACGGGCTCTCTCCTTCCCTCTCTCCTTCCCTCCCTTTCTCCTCTGACTCACTGATCAGGCATGAATTGTCCGATCGACGGCGATTCGTCCGACCGGCTCTCTCCTTCCCTCTCTCCTTCCCTCCCTTTCTCCTCTGACTCTCTGAGCAGGCATGAATTGTCCGATCGACGGCGATTCTTCCGACCGGCTCTCTCCTTCCCTCCCTTTCTCCTCTGACTCTCTGAGCAGGCATGAATTGTCCGATCGACGGCGATTCGTCCGACCGGCTCTCTCCTTCCCTCTCTCCTTCCCTTCCTTTCTCCTCTGACTCTCTGAGCAGGCATGAATTGTCCGATCGGCGGCGATTCGTCCGACCGGCTCTCTCCTTCCCTCTCTCCTTCCCTCTCTCCTTCCTTCCCTTTCTCCTCTGACTCTCTGAGCAGGCATGAATTGTCCGATCAACGGAGATTCTTCCGACCGGCTCTCTCCTTCCCTCTCTCCTTCCCTCCCTTTCTCCTGTGACTCACTGAGCAGGCATGAATTGTCCGATCGATGGCGATTCGTCCGACCGGCCCTCTCCTTCCCTCCCTTTCTCCTGTGACTCACTGAGCAGGCATGAATTGTCCGATCGATGGCGATTCGTCCGACCGGCTCTCTCCTTCCCTCTCCCCTTCCCTCCCTTTCTCCTCTGACTCACTGAGCAGGCATGAATTGTCCGATCGACGGCGATTCGTCTGACCGGCTCTCTCCTTCCCTCTCTCCTTCCCTCCCTTTCTTTTTTTTTTTTTTCTTTTTTTAAACATGTCTTTATTGGTTTTTGAGTTACAACATCTCGAACATCCCAAACAATTGGCAGCACAGAAAACAATAGCACAGACTTAAACAATACCGAAAAGGACAAAGACAAATCAACACTAAAATAAATACCGACATGAAAATATAAACAACAAAAATAAATAAATAAATATAAATAATAAATAAATGAATAACATAAATAAATAAACCTTACTAATCTGTCATCAAGTTACTGTGCACCGAGTGTTAGGCCACAATGTCCATTCCCAACCTCAGATTAGATATTTTCCTTATTTTATTCTTCCACTGCCTCCTCTATATCTCCATTCTTCAACAGTTCCAGAAATAACTTCCAAATGTTATAAAATTCTGAAGCCCTCTTTTTAACAATATAGGTCAGTTTCTCAAGAGCCAGACTCGATGTTAAGTTATTTAACCAGTGGTTAAAAGAGGGGCAACCAACATTCTTCCAGCACAGAGCAATACAGCGTTTGGCCTGTAGTAAACAGAGGTCAACCATTTTTCTTTCCTTACTGGATAAATTACTGGATAATTGCTACACTTATAACATAGATCAGGTATATTAGGATCAAATGTATTTATTTGTACAGGGGAGATGTATGTTCGCATTATCCAATTAAATTGTATCATTCTCAATCGAGTGTTAATGGTTTGAGTGTGTGTTTTTAAGCATATTTGACTCCATTCGCTGAGTGAGATATCTTCTTGTAAGTCCCGTATCCACTCCTGTCTTTTACTCTCAGAGTTTTCCTTATGGTTTTCAACAAACATGTTATAAAACTGGGAGACCAATCTTTTACCAAAGCAGTTTTTTGTAACATGTGTTTCTAGTTTTACTATGCCCTTGTTGAACCATGCTTTAAAACCCATGTCGTTCTTTGCCGGGGTGAAGTGATCATTGCCCCAAATTGGGGAGAAGCAGGACTATGGAAGTCTAGGGACATTGGACTCTCACCCCCCCCACCTTACCTAAACTGGACTCTCACCCCCCCACCGACCCCCACCCCCACCTTACCTAAACTGAGACTCTGCATATGAAAAATTGCACTCACATGCTGCTGTATATTTATATTTTTATTGCACTAGCCATCACTTTTACAACAACTACCTCTAAATGCACACATTGAAATGCACACATTCAGTGTTGTCTTGTCTTATCTCGTCTTGTCATCTTGTCTTGTCATACCTGGTTTAGTTTTAGCAACACTAGGTAACAGTAGCCTTAAGCCACTGCACTTTACTTATTTATTTACAGTAACTTAGCTTAGGTCTTGTCTTGTCTTGTGCACTTGCACTTTACTGCTGTTGTTGTTGTCTATGTAAACGCATAGGAAAGTGAGAAACGTAATTTCGATTCCTCTGTATGTCAAGTACATGTGAAGAAATTGACAAATAAAACTGACTTATGACTTATGACAACCCTTGGGAGTCATTCAACATTTTTTGTACTACATGCCAAACAACAATAGTGTTTTTTACAAAAGGATTAGTAGTACTTTTCTTTAATGTTTTAAAAGATGCTGAGTATAGATAACTATTTAACGACAAACTTTTTGAGGACAGTTTTTCAATTTCTTACCAGGGCATGACAACATCTTTCGAAAACCAAAACATTGTGGACCTCAACTGAGCAGCCCAATAATACCATTCTAGATTTGGCAACTGTAGCCCTCCCCTATCATAAGGTAGATATAAGAGGGAGAGTCTGAGTCTTGGCTTCCTATTGTTCCATATGAAATTAGAAAGAAGCTTTCTGGTTTTAGGAAAAAAAGAAGGAGGAGGGGCCAGTGGAATTGACTGAAAGACATATAAAAATTTAGGTAGTATAGTCATCTTTACTATGCTTATTCTTCCCAGTATAGAAAGAGGCAGTGTTGTCCATCTAGCAATCTCTTCCGAAACTTCTGCTACCATGGGCTCATAGTTGGCTGAACTAAGATTACCTATCTTTGGGGTTATTCTGATTCCCAAATATTTAAATCCCTCTGTAGCATTCACAAATGGGTGGGAAACTACAGTTTTTCTTCTTTCGTTTGCATTTAAAAACATAATAGCTGACTTTTCTTTGTTCACTTTAAACCCTGAGATACTACCAAATTGATTTAACAACTCTAAGAGAGCTGGTATCGATTCTGCAAGATGTGATAGGTGTTATGGAATTTTCTATCCTTAGGAGTTGAGGCCACGTGTGAGCCTTGTGGTCCTCTGCAGTATTAATTGTTTGTCTTATGACTAGGTGCCACCATATCTCAACACTGTGGTGGCCAGGGTCGAAGAGGCCTGTTGCTGCCTTCCTAGTCATAATAGATAGCTTGTTGTTGCCGTTCCAATCTGCGTAAGCGGACATCTGTGTCCCCAGACTAGAATATGTTGACAATAACACCTCCAAGAGTAAAGACATTCTCTTTGACTAATTCTGGGGTGTATAGCATTTGGGGTGTGATCTTTGGGTTTAAAGTATATCCACCATCATGAGTTCGTCAGAATGTGAGACCGACTCAAGCACTTCAGGTGTACTTTGAGAGTGTCTCTAGTTCTCCTTGGCCAAGAGTCAATAAATAATACAGAATAAGACATCAGAGGCTCCTGAACACTTTCTTCCCTCCTGACCTCACCATTGATCTTTGAATTCAGCAATTTCTCCACAACAATAGGAACACAATAGTATCATCAGCGTACATTGCTGTATTGTGTACCATGTCCCCGGTCTTAATACCGTGAATTGAGGGGTGTGTTCTAATCGCTATTGCTAATGGTTCCATGGCTATTACAAACAGTAGGGGAAAGATTGGTGACCCTTGCCTTGTGCCTCGAAATAGCTCAAATGGCTGAGAGATTAGGTTATTAGTACCACTGCAGAAGAATCAACAAGTAGAATTTCGGCCCATCTGAGAAAGTAATTCCCAAACACAAAACACTTAACCCTTGTGCTGTCCTCTGGGTCGAGGTGACCCAGTGGCCGAAAATGTCTTTCTGTGTATGCAAATGTTGTTATGCATGACATTTGTGATTCTTGAAGCGGTTATCTTTTGTTTTTAGTTTGTTTCTTGACAATAGGAACAGAGTAAGAAACAGAATGAAGGAAAAGGATGACACAAACACATGACACATTCGTATCGCAGAGCCGCTACTTTATTGTAGTAGTAGTAGTAGTAGTAGCAGCCCTCGCGTCGTCCTCTGGGTCGATGTGACCCGGCGTCCAAAACAAAAAAAACGTCCCTTTGTGTGAGCAGGCGTATGTGTATGACATTTGTGATTCTTGAAGCAGTCATCTTTTGTTTTCTTTTATTTTTTTAATGATAGAAACAGAGTAAGAAACAGAATAAAGGAAATAATGACACAAACGCTTGGTATCACACTACTTTATTTTAGTTATTTCCATTGTTTTAGTTGAGTTGAGTCCGGGACCATCTCTGTATGGCGTCGCACGTGCCGACGGGGTGCGAGCAGAACTGGATCGTCTGAGCATCGTTGAAGCCGTCGTCCCAGCAGAACTGTTGCATGCAGGGGATGAGGCCGTCGCCGCCGCCGCCGCCGCCGCGTCTCACCTCCGAACGAGGCTGGACTCTGTCCCCGTGGACTCCTTCTTCTTCTGCTGCTCGTGCTCCTGCTTCTCCTGCTTCTACTTTTCCTTCTACTTCTGCTCGTGCTTCTTCTGCTCGTGCTCCTGCTGCTCGTGCTCCTGCTTCTCCTGCTTCTACTTTTCCTTCTACTTCTGCTCGTGCTCCTGGTTCTCCTGCTTCTCCTGCTTTTACTTTTACTTTTTCTTCTTCTTCTTCTTCTTCTTCTTCTTCTTCTTCTTCTTCTTCTTCGGGCTCCCCGTCCACCAGGTCGTACGGCCCAAAGTCGTCGAGCACGGAGAATGGGTTAGCGCACTGCGCCTCTATCCCGGCGTGCAATTTGGCATGCAATTTGGCGTATCTGACGACAAACTCGGGGCCGTAGAGCCGGCACTGATCCGGAGACATGCGGATGAACTGGTTAAAGTTGTCAAAGTGGTCGACGAAGCGTACATTCCCATGGCTACTAGGCACTTGCAGAGCAGAGGGTCGCGTCCTTTTTTATTTTTATGCTCCCAGAGACGTTCATGTGGTCTCCAGGCAAACCGCTGCAGCTGCTGCTGCTGCTGCTGCTGCTGCCGCCTCCTCATCATTATCATTTCTTCAACCCCGTTCCTCATGTCATCCTGTCTTATCCGTGTGTTGGGTGTGTGTGTGTGTCTGTGTGTGTGTGTGTGTGTGTCTGTGTGTGTCTGTGTGTGTGTGTGTGTGTGTGTGTGTGTGTGTGTGTGACTCATCATCTGTTGGACATTTTCTCACTGGACTGTGGAGGTTTCTGTTGCGCGAGTCATCATCTGCTTCTGAACCTTTTCCCACTATAGGGGATTTTATGTGTGACTCATCCCCTCCTTCTTCTTCTTCTTCTTCTTCTTCTTCTTCTTCTTCTTCTTCTTCCTCCCTGCGAGCGTCGGGCCTCAGTGACCCGTCGCTCCTCTCCTTCCACTCGTCCTCCCCTTGTCCTCCTCCTCCTCCTCCTCCTTCTTCTTCTTCTTCTTCTGCTTCTGCTTCTGCTTCTGCTTCTTCTTCTACTCACTGTGTCACTCTCGCTGACTCCGCACGCTCTAGTGCCTCCTGCTGGCATGAATGTGCACATAGCTGCCCGAACTGGATTGTTTTTCTCTCACAGCCACAAGGAGCCAGTGTTTCTCTCCTGCAGCTACACGGAGTCAGTGTTTCTCTCCTGCAGCTACACGGGAAATCGATTTTTAAAAGACCCCCCTCACCCACGTTCCTCCCGTGAGCGGCGGGCCTCCGTGACCCGACGAGCCGTGTCCCTCTTCTTCCTCACGTCCTTCGCCTCGTCCTTCTACTTCTTCTCCTTCCTTCGCCTCGTCCCTCTACTTCTTCTCCTTTTTTTCCCTCTCCTCTTCGCCTTTCTCGCTGTCCCTCCACACGCCCTCGTTCCTCCCAGCGTGCGGCCGGCCTGCGTGACCCGACGAGCCGTGGCCCTCTCCTTCCTCACGTCCTTCGCCTCGTCCTTCTACTTCTTCTCCTTTTTTCCCTCTCCTTCCTTCGCCTCGTCCCTCTACTTCTTCTCCTTTTTTTTTTTTTTTTTTCTCTCCTCTTCACCTTTCTCGCTGTCCCTCACATGGCCCTCGTTCCTCCCAGCGCGCGGCGGGCCTACGTGACCCGACGAGACGTGGCCCTCCACTTTCCCCTGTCCTTCGCCTCGTCCTTCTACCTCTTCTCCTTCTCGCCCTCGTCCCTCTACTTCTTCTCTTTTTTTCCCCTCTCCTCTTCGCCTTTCTCGCTGTCCCTCCTCACGGCCTCGTTCCTCCCAGAGCGCGGCCGGCCTCCGTGACCCGACGAGGCGTCGCCCCTCTCTTTCCTCATGTCCTTCGCTTCGTCCTTCTACTTCTTCTCCTTTTTTTCCCTCTCCTCTTCTCCTTCTCACCCTCGTTCCTCCCAGCGCTCGGCGGGCCTCGGCGACCCGACGAGGCGTCACCCATCTCCTTTCCACAAAAAAAGTCAGATAGATGAAAGAGCTCCGGTCGGAGAAATGAGAGAGTCCTGTGGGACAAAAGCCACTCTGTTCGCTTTGGTCCCGCCTACAGGCACAAAAAAAAAAAAAAGAAAGGCTGTGCAAGACTTTGTTTCCTTACCACCGGCCCTTACACGCTGACTGACAGGGGACCGGCCCAATCACATCATGAAACACCTCCCCCCTTTGGCTCGGTGCACCGGTGCAGTCTGTTGATGGGTAAAACGCTAACAGATAGAGATGGAGAAAAAACGCAAAGGTGGCGCAGAAAAACTCCGCGACAAAAAGAAGCTTGCTCTTCGGGCAGATGCTGCGAAGTGTGGTAAAATCACAGACATGTTTGCCACAGCAGGGCCTCCATCAGCTCCCAGCGCTGATGACAGTGGTGCCGGTGGCAGTGGCACTCAACATGTTGTTGAACCTGCGGTAAGCTGGACTACTGTCAGAACATGTTTGAAATGCGACGAGTAGGATAAAGCCACCCAACCCCTTGATGAATATGATAAAATGTCAATCAAATAATTCCGTCTATTGCCCTATGGCCAAGTTAGTTAGTTTAATGCAGGTGAAATGAGCATTAGCGTTATTTTGACTGTAAGACATTGTAGGTTACACTGGCTGGATGAGAAAATAAGCCGAGCTCAGTAGCCTACTTTTATGTCTTTCAATCGAAATGAAATATTCTTTAATTTGAGAAAACTTGTTCACTATCCACCAACAAAAACAATAAGTCTAATTTCTTATTAGATTATTGTCTGTGGGGTGAGTACTAGGCTGGCCTATTGGCTAAGTTGCTTTTTTGTCCTGCAGATATAGCAGCTCTTTATGTAGCCTGGATGGTAGGGACAATGTAGGCTACATAACTGAATGAAAATCTTACTTTTAAAAATGATATCATTTTGTCTATGTTATGTGAATGCAGCTGCAGGTATCTGTACATTCCAGTAATTCTAGCCTAGGCATATTTAAAGCCACCACCACTCACCAAAAATGTGAGTGAAAAGTGAAGAGTTAGCACGCTCAATTTCTTTGTTCAACCTGTAGTCCTCGGGTAAGCTCTTGTTTAGGCCTGGAAAAAAATGGGCTGTTTTATGTAGCTAGGTGGCTAAAGACAATGTAAGTTAGTCTACAAATAAAGAAAATAGCACTTTTTAAAATGACATAATTTTGTTCATTGCTAGTGTTATGTCAATGCAGCTGTGTGTTTGTTTATATAAATATATTATAAACAGGCTGTATTTATGTCTTGTTGAGCTAGGTTGAGATGAGCGAAATAGAGGAAGATGTCAGTGAAGAAGAAGAGAGTGTAAGAGAGGAGAGAGTCGTGATTGAGTGGTGCAGTGTATTTTTATAGTGTTAATAAATGACAAGTTTGGAAGTATTTAATGTGTCCACTCTCACTGATTCCTGTTAAGTCATTGCATGGCTCAAGGTTTGTTGTTTTAAAGACTTGCACAGTTGCACTGAAAAAACTGAAAAGGTGTGTTATCAAATGTTGTGGGCCGGTCTGGTCCAAAATGCCAGGGCCGATTTTTTGTCCCAGTCCGTCCCTGCCGGTCGGAGAAATGAGAGAGTCCTGTGGGACAAAAGAAGTCCGGTCGGACAGATGAACATTTCTGGTCGGACAGATGAGGGAAAAAAAGTCAGAAGAGCCCCGGTCGGAGAAATGAGAGAGTCCTGTGGGACAAAAGAAGTCCGGTCGGATAAATGAGAGAGTCCGGTCGGACAAAAGAAGTCCGGTCGGACAAAAGAAGTCCGGTCGGACAAAAGAAGTCCGGTCGGACAAAAGAAGTCCGGTCGGATAAATGAGAGAGTCCGGTCGGACAAAAGAAGTCCGGTCGGACAAAAGAAGTCCGGTCGGACAAAAGAAGTCCGGTTGGATAAATGAGAGAGTCCGGTCGGACAAAAGAAGTCCGGTCGGACAAAAGAAGTCCGGTCGGACAAAAGAAGTCCGGTCGGATAAATGAGAGAGTCCGGTCGGACAAAAGAAGTCCGGTCGGACAAAAGAAGTCCGGTCGGATAAATGAGAGAGTCCGGTCGGACAAAAGAAGTCCGGTCGGATAAATGAGAGAGTCCGGTCGGACAAAAGAAGTCCGGTCGGATAAATGAGAGAAAAAAAAAAAAAAAAAGTCCAAGTTTTCCGCCTGGCCCCCCTCCTTCCCTCCCTTTCTCCTCTGACTCACCGAGCAGGCATGAATTGTCCCACTGAGGCGAGTTGTCCGATGGAGCTCTCTCCACCCTGAACTAAGGTCCGCCCCTTGAACAAAACAGACCAGCTCACACATCAGCAGGCCAGAGAAGAGGCAGAAGGCTCTGAGGAAGGTAGGTAAAAAATTATGGGGGGGATGAGAGGACAAAGAGACCATGGCACAGTCTTTTTACAGTTTTTGCTTTTTGACTTGACTATTTTATATTTTATTTATTTGTAAAAAAAAAAAATAATAAAAAAATAAAACAAAAAAAAAAAAAATAAAATTAAAAAAATAAAAAAATTAAAAAAAAAAAAAAAAATTAAAAAAATGTATTCATGTATTTATAACAGAGAGCGTGGAACGACGAGATGATGATGAGGAACGGTCCCCGGGTGGGACCCTACGTGCCCCGAGGACCTCGCTCGGACTCCGAGGAGGAGGATGATGAGGAGGGGAAAGGGCGAAGAGGACAGGACTAAAGAGGAACGGTCCCCGGGTGGGACCTGACGTGCCCCGAGGACCTCGCTCGGACTCCGCGGAGGAGGATGATGAGGAGGGGAAAGGGCGAAGAGGACAGGACTACGGCGGTCGTCTCGAAGAACCTCTCCGCACAGGTAAGTACGAAGCACGAAGAGGAGGAGAGGAGAAGAGCGGGAGGCGACCGGCCGCCGGGATAAAGAGGAACGGTCCCCGGGTGGGACCCGACGTGCCCCGAGGACCTCGCTCAGACTCCGTGGAGGAGGATGATGAGGAGGGGAAAGGGCGAAGAGGACAGGACTAAAGAGGAACGGTCCCCGGGTGGGACCCGACATGCCCCGAGGACCTCGCTCGGACTCCGTGGAGGAGGATGATGAGGTTGGGGAAAGGGCGAAGAGGACAGGACTAAAGAGGAACGGTCCCCGGGTGGGACCCGACGTGCCCCGAGGACCTCGCTCGGACTCCGTGGAGGAGGATGATGAGGAGGGGAAAGGGCGAAGAGGACAGGACTAAAGAGGAACGGTCCCCGGGTGGGACCCGACGTGCCCCGAGGACCTCGCTCGGACTCCGAGGAGGAGGATGATGAGGAGGGGAAAGGGCGAAGAGGACAGGACTAAAGAGGAACGGTCCCCGGGTGGGACCCGACGTGCCCCGAGGACCTCGCTCGGACTCCGAGGAGGAGGATGATGAGGAGGGGAAAGGGCGAAGAGGACAGGACTAAAGAGGAACGGTCCCCGGGTGGGACCCGACGTGCCCCGAGGACCTCGCTCGGACTCCGTGGAGGAGGATGATGAGGAGGGGAACGGGCGAAGAGGACAGGACTAAGCCGGTCGTCTCGAAGAACCTCTCCGCACAGGTAAGTACGAAGCACGAAGAGGAGGAGAGGAGAAGAGCGGGAGGCGACCGGTCGCCGGGATAAAGAGGAACGGTCCCCGGGTGGGACCCGACGTGCCCCGAGGACCTCGCTCGGACTCCGTGGAGGAGGATGATGAGGAGGGGAAAGGGCGAAGAGGACAGGACTAAAGAGGAACGGTCCCCGGGTGGGACCCGACGTGCCCCGAGGACCTCGCTCGGACTCCGTGGAGGAGGATGATGAGGAGGGGAAAGGGCGAAGAGGACAGGACTAAAGAGGAACGGTCCCCGGGTGGGACCCGACGTGCCCCGAGGACCTCGCTCGGACTCCGAGGAGGAGGATGATGAGGAGGGGAAAGGGCGAAGAGGACAGGACTAAAGAGGAACGGTCCCCGGGTGGGACCCGACGTGCCCCGAGGACCTCGCTCGGACTCCGTGGAGGAGGATGATGAGGAGGGGAAAGGGCGAAGAGGACAGGACTAAAGAGGAACGGTCCCCGGGTGGGACCCGACGTGCCCCGAGGACCTCGCTCGGACTCCGTGGAGGAGGATGATGAGGAGGGGAAAGGGCGAAGAGGACAGGACTAAAGAGGAACGGTCCCCGGGTGGGACCCGACGTGCCCCGAGGACCTCGCTCGGACTCCGTGGAGGAGGATGATGAGGAGGGGAAAGGGCGAAGAGGACAGGACTAAAGAGGAACGGTCCCCCGGGTGGGACCCGACGTGCCCCGAGGACCTCGCTCGGACTCCGTGGAGGAGGATGATGAGGAGGGGAAAGGGCGAAGAGGACAGGACTACGCCGGTCGTCTCGAAGAACCTCTCCGCACAGGTAAGTACGAAGCACGAAGAGGAGGAGAGGAGAAGAGCGGGAGGCGACCGGCCGCCGGGATAAAGAGGAACGGTCCCCGGGTGGGACCCGACGTTCCCCGAGGACCTCGCTCGGACTCCGAGAAGGAGGATGATGAGGAGGGGAAAGGGCGAAGAGGACAGAACTAAAGAGGAACGGTCCCCGGGTGGGACCCGACGTGCCCCGAGGACCTCGCTCGGACTCCGAGGAGGAGGATGATGAGGAGGGGAAAGGGCGAAGAGGACAGGACTAAAGAGGAACGGTCCCCGGGTGGGACCCGACGTGCCCCGAGGACCTCGCTCGAACTCCGTGGAGGAGGATGATGAGGAGGGGAACGGGCGAAGAGGACAGGACTACGCCGGTCGTCTCGAAGAACCTCTCCGCACAGGTAAGTACGAAGCACGAAGAGGAGGAGAGGAGAAGAGCGGGAGGCGACCGGCCGCCGGGATAAAGAGGAACGGTCCCCGGGTGGGACTTGACGAGCCCCGAGGACCTCGCTCGGACTCCGTGGAGGAGGATGATGAGGAGGGGAAAGGGCGAAGAGGACAGGACTAAAGAGGAACGGTCCCCGGGTGGGACCCGACGTGCCCCGAGGACCTCGCTCGGACTCCGTGGAGGAGGATGATGAGGAGGGGAAAGGGCGAAGAGGACAGGACTAAAGAGGAACGGTCCCCGGGTGGGACCCGACGTGCCCCGAGGACCTCGCTCGGACTCCGAGGAGGAGGATGATGAGGAGGGGAAAGGGCGAAGAGGACAGGACTAAAGAGGAACGGTCCCCCGGTGGGACCCGACGTGCCCCGAGGACCTCGCTCGGACTCCGAGGAGGAGGATGATGAGGAGGGGAAAGGGCGAAGAGGACAGGACTAAAGAGGAACGGTCCCCGGGTGGGACCCGACGTGCCCCGAGGACCTCGCTCGGACTCCGTGGAGGAGGATGATGAGGAGGGGAACGGGCGAAGAGGACAGGACTAAGCCGGTCGTCTCGAAGAACCTCTCCGCACAGGTAAGTACGAAGCACGAAGAGGAGGAGAGGAGAAGAGCGGGAGGCGACCGGCCGCCGGGATAAAGAGGAACGGTCCCCGGGTGGGACCCGACGTGCCCCGAGGACCTCGCTCGGACTCCGTGGAGGAGGATGATGAGGAGGGGAAAGGGCGAAGAGGACAGGACTAAAGAGGAACGGTCCCCGGGTGGGACCCGACGTGCCCCGAGGACCTCGCTCGGACTCCGTGGAGGAGGATGATGAGGAGGGGAAAGGGCGAAGAGGACAGGACTAAAGAGGAACGGTCCCCGGGTGGGACCCGACGTGCCCCGAGGACCTCGCTCGGACTCCGAGGAGGAGGATGATGAGGAGGGGAAAGGGCGAAGAGGACAGGACTAAAGAGGAACGGTCCCCGGGTGGGACCCGACGTGCCCCGAGGACCTCGCTCGGACTCCGTGGAGGAGGATGATGAGGAGGGGAAAGGGCGAAGAGGACAGGACTAAAGAGGACAGTCCCCGGGTGGGACCCGACGTGCCCCGAGGACCTCGCTCGGACTCCGTGGAGGAGGATGATGAGGAGGGGAAAGGGCGAAGAGGACAGGACTAAAGAGGAACGGTCCCCGGGTGGGACCCGACGTGCCCCGAGGACCTCGCTCGGACTCCGTGGAGGAGGATGATGAGGAGGGGAAAGGGCGAAGAGGACAGGACTAAAGAAGAAGGGTCCCCGGGTGGGACCCGACGTGCCCCGAGGACCTCGCTCGGACTCCGTGGAGGAGGATGATGAGGAGGGGAAAGGGCGAAGAGGACAGGACTACGCCGGTCGTCTCGAAGAACCTCTCCGCACAGGTAAGTACGAAGCACGAAGAGGAGGAGAGGAGAAGAGCGGGAGGCGACCGGCCGCCGGGATAAAGAGGAACGGTCCCCGGGTGGGACCCGACGTTCCCCGAGGACCTCGCTCGGACTCCGAGGAGGAGGATGATGAGGAGGGGAAAGGGCGAAGAGGACAGGACTAAAGAGGAACGGTCCCCGGGTGGGACCCGACGTGCCCCGAGGACCTCGCTCGGACTCCGAGGAGGAGGATGATGAGGAGGGGAAAGGGCGAAGAGGACAGGACTAAAGAGGAACGGTCCCCGGGTGGGACCCGACGTGCCCCGAGGACCTCGCTCGGACTCCGTGGAGGAGGATGATGAGGAGGGGAACGGGCGAAGAGGACAGGACTACGCCGGTCGTCTCGAAGAACCTCTCCGCACAGGTAAGTACGAAGCACGAAGAGGAGGAGAGGAGAAGAGCGGGAGGCGACCGGCCGCCGGGATAAAGAGGAACGGTCCCCGGGTGGGACCCGACGTGCCCCGAGGACCTCGCTCGGACTCCGTGGAGGAGGATGATGAGGAGGGGAAAGGGCGAAGAGGACAGGACTAAAGAGGAACGGTCCCCGGGTGGGACCCGACGTGCCCCGAGGACCTCGCTCGGACTCCGTGGAGGAGGATGATGAGGAGGGGAAAGGGCGAAGAGGACAGGACTAAAGAGGAACGGTCCCCGGTGGGACCCGACGTGCCCGGAGGACCTCGCTCGGACTCCGAGGAGGAGGATGATGAGGAGGGGAAAGGGCGAAGAGGACAGGACTAAAGAGGAACGGTCCCCGGGTGGGACCCGACGTGCCCCGAGGACCTCGCTCGGACTCCGTGGAGGAGGATGATGAGGAGGGGAACGGGCGAAGAGAACAGGACTACGCCGGTCGTCTCGAACAACCTCTCCGCACAGGTAAGTACGAAGCACGAAGAGGAGGAGAGGAGAAGAGCGGGAGGCGACCGGCCGCCGGGATAAAGAGGAACGGTCCCCGGGTGGGACCCGACGTGCCCCGAGGACCTCGCTCGGACTCCGTGGAGGAGGATGATGAGGAGGGGAAAGGGCGAAGAGGACAGGACTAAAGAGGAACGGTCCCCGGGTGGGACCCGACGTGCCCCGAGGACCTCGCTCGGACTCCGAGGAGGAGGATGATGAGGAGGGGAAAGGGCGAAGAGGACAGGACTAAAGAGGAACGGTCCCCGGGTGGGACCCGACGTGCCCCGAGGACCTCGCTCGGACTCCGTGGAGGAGGATGAAGAGGAGGGGAGCGGGCGAAGAGGACAGGACTACGCCGGTCGTCTCGAAGAACCTCTCCGCACAGGTAAGTACGAAGCACGAAGAGTAGGAGAGGAGAAGAGCGGGAGGCGACCGGCCGCCGGGATAAAGAGGAACGGTCCCCGGGTGGGACCCGACGTTGCCCCGAGGACCTCGCTCGGACTCCGTGGAGGAGGATGATGAGGAGGGGAAAGGGCGAAGAGGACAGTACTAAAGAGGAACGGTCCCCGGGTGGGACCCGACGTGCCCCGAGGACCTCGCTCGGACTCCGTGGAGGAGGATGATGAGGAGGGGAAAGGGGCGAAGAGGACAGGACTACGCCGGTCGTCTCGAAGAACCTCTCTGCACAGGTAAGTACGAAGCACGAAGAGGAGGAGAGGAGAAGAGCGGGAGGCGACCGGCCGCCGGGATAAAGAGGAACGGTCCCCGGGTGGGACCCGACGTGCCCCGAGGACCTCGCTCGGACTCCGAGGAGGAGGATGATGAGGAGGGGAAAGGGCGAAGAGGACAGGACAAAAGAGGAACGGTCCCCGGGTGGGACCCGACGTGCCCCGAGGACCTCGCTCGGACTCCGTGGAGGAGGATGATGAGGAGGGGAAAGGGCGAAGAGGACAGGACTAAAGAGGAACGGTCCCCGGGTGGGACCCGACGTGCCCCGAGGACCTCGCTCGGACTCCGTGGAGGAGGATGATGAGGAGGGGAAAGGGCGAAGAGGACAGGACTAAAGAGTAACGGTCCCCGGGTGGGACCCGACGTGCCCCGAGGACCTCGCTCGGACTCCGTGGAGGAGGATGATGAGGAGGGGAACGGGCGAAGAGGACAGGACTAAAGAGGAACGGTCCCCGGGTGGGACCCGACGTGCCCCGAGGACCTCGCTCGGACTCCGTGGAGGAGGATGATGAGGAGGGGAACGGGCGAAGAGGACAGGACTACGCCGGTCGTCTCGAAGAACCTCTCCGCACCTACGCGTTTCGTCGAGACCCCGGCTTGTCAACGGACAACGCTCGGACTCCGAGGAGGAGGAGGAGGTCGATGAGCGGGAGAAGGGGGTGGAAAGGAAGCGGCGAACGCGGTGCGAAGATCGACAGGTAAGTACGAAGCACGAAGAGGAGGAGAGGAGAAGAGCGGGAGGCCACCTGGCCGCCGGGATAAAGAGGAACGGTCCCCGGGTGGGACCCGACGTGCCCCGAGGACCTCGCTCGGACTCCGAGGAGGAGGATGATGAGGAGGGGAAGGGGCGAAGAGGACGCGACAGGACAGGACTACGAGAAAGGAAAAGACTACGAGAGAGGACAAGACTACGAGAGAGGAGCGCGAGGAACGAGGCCGCTGGTCGTCTCGAAGAACCTCTCCGTACCAACGCGAACGACCTCACGGTAAGGACAGGAGGGGCAAAGGAGAGTTAAAAAAAATACATGTACTAATATCACCCCCACCTCGTTACCCGTCTCTGTCACCACACACGCAAGCCCACAGCAAACAACCATGACAGCGCGACGTTTTACCGGTCAAAGGTTGCTACAACAGCTTTTTTCCAGCTCGCCATGTGATGATGAAGAAGAAGAAGAAGAAGAAGAAGAAGAAGAAGACGAGTGGTCTTCCGAAGAAGAAAGAGAATGTAAAGGGGGACATCCCGTAGAAAAACAGCCGCGGCTGCGGGGCGAGGAGAGTAAGCGAGAACAAGCGGAGGACAGCTCTATGCGACGACTAAGAGAACCAGAACAAGATCGAGGGGACGTGAGGATGACGCGGTGGCGAAGGAAGGAAGAGGAGAGGAATCGAGAGCGAGAGGAGAACGCCTCGCTACGGCGAAGGCGAGGGGGCCGGAGGACGAGGGGGTGGCGAAGGAGGGAAGAGGAGAGGAATCGAAAGCGAGAGGAGAGCATTTCTCGACGGCGAGAGCGAGAGCGAGAGGACAGGAAGATGAGGCAGCTGCGTCGGCAGCGGGGGAAGGGTGATCGGGAGCTAGAGGAGAGAAGAGAGGAGGATGAGGACGAACAGGAGGAGAACGTGAGGCGTTTAGCTACCAAAAAGGTCCTAGGAGAGACACGGTATCGCAAACCTCGCTCTGAAGAGGAGGATGTATCAGAAGAAGAAGAAGAAGAAGAAGAAGAAGAAGAAGAAGAAGGGGAAGAATACATTCCATTAGAGGAGGAGGAGGAGGAGGAGGAAGAAGAAAGGCCAAAGCGAAAACGATGCAAAGAACGAGAGGAGGACAGAGAACAGGAGAACACGAAGCGGTCGGCAACCGTGGACTCGCTACGACGAGAGCGAGGGGATGGGAGGACGAGGGGGTGGCGAAGGAAGGAAGAGGAAAGGAATCGAGAGCGAGAGGAAAGCGCCTCGCTACGGCGAGAGCGAGAGGACAGGAAGATGAGGCAGCTGCGACAGCAGCGGGGGAAGGACGATCGGGAGCTAGAGGAGAGAAGAGAGGAGGATGAGGAGGAACAGGAGGAGAACACTAGGCGTTTCGCTGTCAAAAATGCCCTAGAAGAGAGCTTGTCATGCGGGCCTCGCTCTGAAGAGGAGGATGTATCAGAAGAAGAAGAGGAAGAAGAAGAAGAAGAAGAAGAAGAAGAAAAAGAAGAAGACGAATACACCCCATCAGAGCAGGAACATGTAACATCATCTTCGGAAGAAGAAGAAGAAGAAGAAGAAGAAGAAGGAGGAGGGGAAGGAGGAGAGGGAGAAGTAGGAGAGGGAGAAGTAGGAGAGGGAGAAGGAGGAGAGGGAGAAGAAGAAGAAGAAAACCTTCTTGTTGCACCAGAGACGTTCCTGTCAAGAAACGGGAAAATAACTTGGTCCTCTACACCATACCAAACAATACCCTTGCAGCAGCAGCAGCAGCAGCAGCAGCAGCCCTGGCCGCCGGGGCCCACGGTCTACGCGGCTTCCAACGTCCGAGATATCGTCTCGGCATTCCGCCTCTTCCTCACGCCGGAAATAGACAAAATCATCCTGGAGGAGACTAATCGAGAGGGTCTTAGGAAATACGGGAAAGACGTCTGGAAGCGGATGGATGAGATCGACCTGCACGCCTACATGGGGCTGCTCATCCTCGCCGGTGTGTACAGGTCCCGAGGTGAAGCCACCGCCAGCCTGTGGGACGCGGAGAGCGGACGTGCCATTTTCCGTGCCACGATGTCACTCAAAGTCTTTCACTTTTACTCGAAGCTGGTGCGGTTCGACGACCGCGAAACGAGAGCGGAGAGACGCGCCTCGGACAAACTGGCGGCCGTGAG
>JAFMOB010000237.1:0-32500 GCA_018985215.1 Larimichthys polyactis | reverse complement strand
CGCCGAAACGCGTAGGTGCGGAGAGGTTCTTCGAGACGACCGGCGTAGTCCTGTCCTTCGTAGTCCTGTCCTCTTCGCCCCTTCCCCTCCTCATCATCCTCCTCCTCCTCTGCGGAGTCTGAGCGAGGTCCTCGGGGCACGTCGGGTCCCTCCGGGGACCGTTCCTCGTAGTCCTGTCCTCTTCGCCCCTTCCCCTCCTCATCATCCTCCTCCTCGGAGTCCGAGCGAGGTCCTCGGGGCACGTCGGGTCCCTCCGGGGACCGTTCCTCGTCATCCCGGCAGCCGGTCGCCTCCCGCTCTTCTCCTCTCCTCCTCTTCATGCTTCGTACTTACCTGTCGATCTTCGCACCGCGTTCGCCACTTCATTTCCACCCCCTTCTCCCGCTCATCGACCTCCTCCTCCTCGGAGTCCGAGCGTTGTCCCTTGACAAGCCGGGGTCTCGCCGAAACACGTAGGTGCGGAGAGGTTCTTCGAGACGACCGGCGTAGTCCTGTCCTTCGTAGTCCTGTCCTCTTCGCCCCTTCCCCTCCTCATCATCCTCCTCCTCCTCCTCCGCGGAGTCCGAGCGAGGTCCTCGGGGCACGTCGGGTCCCTCCAGGGGCCGTTCCTCGTAGTCCTGTCCTCTTCGCCCCTTCCCCTCCTCCTCCTCCTCCTCCTCGGAGTCCGAGCGAGGTCCTCGGGGCACGTCGGGTCCCTCCGGGGACCGTTCCTCGTAGTCCTGTCCTCTTCGCCCCTTCCCCTCCTCATCATCCTCCTCCTCGGAGTCCGAGCGAGGTCCTCGGGGCACGTCGGGTCCCTCTGGGGACCGTTCCTCGTCATCCCGGCGGCCGGTCGCCTCCCGCTCTTCTCCTCTCCTCCTCTTCATGCTTCGTACTTACCTGTCGATCTTCGCACCGCGTTCGCCACTTCCTTTCCACCCCCTTCTCCCGCTCATCGACCTCGTCCTCCTAGGAGTCCGAGCGTTGTCCGTTGACAAGCCGGGGTCTCGGCGAAATGCGTAGGTGCGGAGAGGTTCTTCGAGATGACCGGCGTAGTCCTGTCCTTCGTAGTCCTGTCCTCTTCGCCCCTTCCCCTCCTCATCATCCTCCTCCGCGGAGTCCGAGCGAGGTCCTCGGGGCACGTCGGGTCCCTCCGGGGACCGTTCCTCGTAGTCCTGTCCTCTTCGCCCCTTCTCCTCCTCATCATCCTCCTCCTCGGAGTCCGAGCGAGGTCCTCGGGGCACGTCGGGTCCCTCCGGGGACCGTTCCTCGTCATCCTGGCGGCCGGTCGCCTCCCGCTCTTCTCCTCTCCTCCTCTTCATGCTTCGTACTTACCTGTCGATCTTCGCACCGCGTTCGCCACTTCCTTTCCACCCCCTTCTCCCGCTCATCGACCTCCTCCTCCTCGGAGTCCGAGCGTTGTCCGTTGACAGGCCGAGGTCTCGGCGAAACGCGTAGGTGCAGAGAGGTTCTTCGAGATGACCGGCGTAGTCCTGTCCTTCGTAGTCCTGTCCTCTTCGCCCCTTCCCCTCCTCATCATCCTCCTCCGCGGAGTCCGAGCGAGGTCCTCGGGGCACGTTGGGTCCCTCCGGGGACCGTTCCTCGTAGTCCTGTCCTCTTCGCCCCTTCCCCTCCTCATCATCCTCCTCCTCGGAGTCCGAGCGAGGTCCTCGGGGCACATCGGGTCCCTCCGGGGACCGTTCCTCGTCATCCTGGTGGCCGGTCGCCTCCCGCTCTTCTCCTCTCCTCCTCTTCATGCTTCGTACTTACCTGTCGATCTTCGCACCGCGTTCGCCACTTCCTTTCCACCCCCTTCTCCCGCTCATCGACCTCCTCCTCCTCGGAGTCCGAGCGTTGTCCGTTGACAGGCCGGGGTCTCGGCGAAACGCGTAGGTGCAGAGAGGTTCTTCGAGACGACCGGCGTAGTCCTGTCCTTTGTAGTCCTGTCCTCTTCGCCCCTTCCCCTCCTCATCATCCTCCTCCTCGGAGTCCGAGCGAGGTCCTCGGGGCACGTCGGGTCCCTCCGGGGACCGTTCCTCGTAGTCCTGTCCTCTTCGCCCCATCCCCTCCTCATCATCCTCCTCCTCGGAGTCCGAGCGAGGTCCTCGGGGCACGTCGGGTCCCTCTGGGGATCGTTCCTCGTCATCCCGGCGGCCGGTCGCCTCCCGCTCTTCTCCTCTCCTCCTCTTCATGCTTCGTACTTACCTGTCGATCTTCGCACCGCGTTCGCCACTTCCTTTCCACCCCCTTCTCCCGCTCATCGACCTCGTCCTCCTCGGAGTCCGAGCGTTGTCCGTTGACAAGCCGGGGTTCTCGGCGAAACGCGTAGGTGCGGAGAGGTTCTTCGAGATGACCGGCGTAGTCCTGTCGTTCGTAGTCCTGTCCTCTTCGCCCCTTCCCCTCCTCATCATCCTCCTCCTCCTCCTCCGCGGAGTCTGAGCGAGGTCCTCGGGGCACGTCGGGTCTCTCAGGGGACCGTTCCTCGTAGTCCTGTCCTCTTCGCCCTTTCCCCTCCTCATCATCCTCCTCCTCGGAGTCCGAGCGAGGTCCTCGGGGCACGTCGGGTCCCTCCGGGGACCGTTCCTCGTAGTCCTGTCCTCTTCGCCCCTTCCCCTCCTCATCATCCTCCTCCTCGGAGTCCGAGCGAGGTCCTCGGGGCACGTCGGGTCCCTCTGGGGACCGTTCCTCGTCATCCCGGCGGCCGGTCGCCTCCCGCTCTTCTCCTCTCCTCCTCTTCATGCTTCGTACTTACCTGTCGATCTTCGCACCGCGTTCGCCACTTCCTTTCCACCCCCTTCTCCCGCTCATCGACCTCGTCCTCCTCGGAGTCCGAGCGTTGTCCGTTGACAAGCCGGGGTCTCGGCGAAACGCGTAGGTGCGGAGAGGTTCTTCGAGATGACCGGCGTAGTCCTGTCCTTAGTAGTCCTGTCCTCTTCGCCCCTTCCCCTCCTCATCATCCTCCTCCTCGGAGTCCGAGCGAGGTCCTCGGGGCACGTCGGGTCCCTCCGGGGACCGTTCCTCGTAGTCCTGTCCTCTTCGCCCCTTCCCCTCCTCATCATCCTCCTCCTCGGGGTCCGAGCGAGGTCCTCGGGGCACGTCGGGTCCCTCCGGGGACCGTTCCTCGTAGTCCTGTCCTCTTCGCCCCTTCCCCTCCTCATCATCCTCCTCCTCGGAGTCCGAGCGAGGTCTTTGGGGCACGTCGGGTCCCTCCGGGGACCGTTCCTCATCATCATCTCGTCGTTCCACGCTCTCTGTTATAAATACATGAATACATTTTATTTTATTTTTTTTATAAATAAATAAAATATAAAATAGTCAAAAAGCAAAGACTGTAAAAAGACTGCGCCATGGTCTCTTTGTCCTCTCATGCCCCTTTCATTTCCTACCTACCTTCCCCAGAGCCTTCTGCCTCTTCTCTGGCCTGCTGATGTGTGAGCTGGTCTGTTTTGTTCAAGGGGCGGACCTTAGTTCAGGGTGGAGAGAGCTCCATCGGACAACTCGCCTCAGTCGGACAATTCATGCCTGCTCAGAGAGTCAGAGGAGAAAGGGAGGGAAGGAGAGGGCTGGTTGGACGAATCGCCGTCGATCGGACAATTCATGCCTGCTCAGAGAGTCAGAGGAGAAAGGGAGGAAAGGAGAGAGGGAAAGAGAGGGCTGGTCGGACGAATCGCCGTCGATCGGACAATTCATGCCTGCTCGGAGAGTCAGAGGAGAAAGGGAGGGAAGGAGAGAGGGAAGGAGAGAGCCGGTCGGACGAATCGCCGTCGATCGGACAATTCATGCCTGCTCGGTGAGTCAGAGGAGAAAGGGAGGGAAGGAGGGAGCCGGTCGGAAAACTTGGAGCCGGTTGGATGACTCGCCCTCAGTCGGATGACTCTCCCTGACTTTTTTTTCCACATCTGTCCGACCAGAAATGTTCATCTGCCCGACCGGACTTCTTTTGTCCCACCGGGCTCTCTCATTTCTCCGACCAGGGCTCTTCTGACTTTTTTTTTCACCATCTGTCCGGCCAGAAATGTTCATCTGCCCGACCGGACTTCTTTTGTCCCACCGGGCTCTCTCATTTCTGACTCATCTGACTTTTTTTTTGTGGAAAGGAGATGGGTGACGCCTCGTCGGGTTGCCGAGGCCCGCCGCGCGCTGGGAGGAACGAGGGTGAGAAGGAGAAGAGGAGAGGAAAAAAAGGAGAAGAAGTAGAAGGACGTGGCGAAGGACTATGGGAAAGTGGAGGGGCGACGCCTCGTCGGGTCACGTAGGCCGGTCGCGCGCTGGGAGGAACGAGGGCGTGCGGAGGGACAGCGAGAAAGGCGAAAAGGAGAGTGAAAAAAAGGAGAAGAAGTAGAGGGACGAGGCGAAGGACGTGAGGAAGGAGAGGGGCGACGTACTTACCTGTCGATCTTCGCACCGCGTTCGCCGCTTCCTTTCCACCCCCTTCTCCCGCTCATCGACCTCCTCCTCCTCGGAGTCCGAGCGTTGTCCGTTGACAAGCCGGGGTCTCGGCGAAACGCGTAGGTGCAGAGAGGTTCTTCGAGACGACCAGCGTAGTCCTGTCCTTCGTAGTCCTGTCCTCTTCGCCCCTTCCCCTCCTCATCATCCTCCTCCTCCTCCTCCTCCTCCGCGGAGTCCCTGCGAGGTCTTTGGGGCACGTCGGGTCCCTCCGGGGACCGTTCCTCATCATCATCTCGTCGTTCCACGCTCTCTGTTATAAATACATGAATACATTTTTTTTGTTTTTTTTTATAAATAAATAAAAATATAAAATAGTCAAAAAGCAAAGACTGTAAAAAGACTGCGCCATGGTCTCTTTGTCCTCTCATCCCCCTTTCATTTCCTACCTACCTTCCCCAGAGCCTTCTGCCTCTTCTCTGGCCTGCTGATGTGTGAGCTGGTCTGTTTTGTTCAAGGGGCGGACCTTAGTTCAGGGTGGAGAGAGCTCCATCGGACAACTCGCCTCAGTCGGACAATTCATGCCTGCTCAGAGAGTCAGAGGAGAAAGGGAGGGAAGGAGAGATGGAAGGAGAGAGCCGGTCGGACGAATCGCCGTCGATCGGACAATTCATGCCTGCTCGGTGAGTCAGAGGAGAAAGGGAGGGAAGGAGGGAGCCGGTCGGAAAACTTGGAGCCGGTTGGATGAATCGCCCTCAGTCGGATGACTCTCCCTGACTTTTTTTTCCTCATCTGTCATACACATACGCCTGCTCACACAAAGGGACGTTTTTTTTGGACGCCGGGTCACATCGACCCAGAGGATGACGCGAGGGCTGCTACTACTACTACTACTACTACAATAAAGTAGCGGCTCTGCGATACGAATGTGTCATATGTTTGTGTCATCCTTTTCCTTCATTCTGTTTCTTACTCTGTTCCTATTGTCAAGAAACAAACTAAAAACAAAAGATAACCGCTTCAAGAATCACAAATGTCATGCATAACAACATTTACATACACAGAAGGACATTTTCGGCCACTGGGTCACTTGAATCTTCCCTCCCTTTCTCCTCTGACTCACTGAGCAGGCATTAATTGTCCGGTCGACGGCGATTCGTCCGACCGGCTCTCTCCTTCCCTCTCTCCTTCCATCCCTTTCTCCTCTGACTCTCTGAGCAGGCATGAATTGTCCAATCGGCGGCGATTCGTCCGACCGGCTCTCTCCTTCCCTCTCTCCTTCCCTCCCTTTCTCCTCTGACTCTCTGAGCAGGCATGAATTGTCCGATCGACGGCGATTCGTCCGACCGGCTCTCTCCTTCCCTCTGTCCTTCCCTCTCTCCTTCCCTCTCTCTCTCCTCTGACTCACTGAGCAGGCATGAATTGTCCGATCGACGGCGATTCGTCTGACCGGCTCTCTCCTTCCCTCCCTTTCTTTTTTTTTTTTTTCTTTTTTTAAACATGTTTTTATTGGTTTTTGAGTTACAACATCTCGAACATCCCAAACAATTGGCAGCACAGAAAACAATAGCACAGACTTAAACAATACCGAAAAGGACAAAGACAAATCAACACTAAAATAAATACCGACATGAAAATATAAACAACAAAAATAAATAAATAAATATAAATAATAAATAAATGAATAACATAAATAAATAAACCTTACTAATCTGTCATCAAGTTACTGTGCACCGAGTGTTAGGCCACAACGTCCACTCCCAACCTCAGATTAGATATTTTCCTTATTTTATTCTTCCACTGCCTCCTCTATATCTCCATTCTTCAACAGTTCCAGAAATAACTTCCAAATGTAAAAAAATTTTGAAGCCCTCTTTTTAACAATATAGGTCAGTTTCTCAAGAGCCAGACTCGATGTTAAGTTATTTAACCAGTGGTTGAAAGAGGGGCAACCAACATTCTTCCAGCACAGAGCAATACAGCGTTTGGCCTGTAGTAAACAGAGGTCAACCATTTTTCTTTCCTTACTGGATAAATTACTGGATAATTGCTACACTTATAACATAGATCAGGTATATTAGGATCAAATGTATTTATTTGTACAGGGGAGATGTATGTTCGCATTATCCAATTAAATTGTATCATTCTCAATCGAGTGTTAATGGTTTGAGTGTGTGTTTTTAAGCATATTTGACTCCATTCGCTGAGTGAGATATCTTCTTGTAAGTCCCGTATCCACTCCTGTCTTTTACTCTCAGAGTTTTCCTTATTGTTTTTTTAACAAACATGTTATAAAACTGGGAGACCAATCTTTTACCAAAGCAGTTTTTTGTAACATGTGTTTCTAAGATGGAGACTGGATGTTGTTGCACTGAATTGTTTAAGTGTGTCCGAATAAAACTTCTGAGTTGTAAATACTTAAAAAAGTGTTTCTGCGGGATATCAAACTTTGCCTTTAAGTCATTGAATGACATTAGAGTACAATCCTCATATACATCCTGTAGTTTTACTATGCCCTTGTTGAACAATGCTTTAAAACCCATGTCGTTCTTTGCCGGGGTGAATTGATCATTGCCCCAAATTGGGGAGAAGCAGGACAACCCTTGGGAGTCATTCAACATTTTTTGTACTACATGCCAAACAACAATAGTGTTTTTTACAAAAGGATTAGTAGTACTTTTCTTTAATGTTTTAAAAGATGCTGAGTATAGATAACTATTTAACAACAAACTTCTTTAGGACAGTTTTTCAATTTCTTACCAGGGCATGACAACATCTTTCGAAAACCAAAACATTGTGGACCTCAACTGAGCAGCCCAATAATACCATTCTAGATTTGGCAACTGTAGCCCTCCCCTATCATAAGGTAGATATAAGAGGGAGAGTCTGAGTCTTGGCTTCCTATTGTTCCATATGAAATTAGAAAGAAGCTTTCTGGTTTTAGGAAAAAAAGAAGGAGGAGGGGCCAGTGGAATTGACTGAAAGACATATAAAAATTTAGGTAGTATAGTCATCTTTACTATGCTTATTCTTCCCAGTATAGAAAGAGGCAGTGTTGTCTTCACAAATGGGTGGGAAACTACAGTTTTTCTTCTTTCGTTTGCATTTAAAAACATAATAGCTGACTTTTCTTTGTTCACTTTAAACCCTGAGATACTACCAAATTGATTTAACAACTCTAAGAGAGCTGGTATCGATTCTGCAAGATGTGATAGGAACACAATAGTATCATCAGCGTACATTGCTGTATTGTGTACCATGTCCCCGGTCTTAATACCGTGAATTGAGGGGTGTGTTCTAATCGCTATTGCTAATGGTTCCATTGCTATTACAAACAGTAGGGGAAAGATTGGTGACCCTTGCCTTGTGCCTCGAAATAGCTCAAATGGCTGAGAGATTAGGTTATTAGTAGATACCACTGCAGAAGAATCAACAAGTAGAATTTCGGCCCATCTGAGAAAGTAATCCCCAAACCCAAAACACTTAAGCACCTCAAGTAGATAGGGCCATTCGACTCGGTTGAACGCCTTTTCCGCGTCAAGTGATAGTATTGCGGTATCAGGGAACTCTTCACACTCGTGGATTATATTAAGAACTCTCCTCACATTATGGAATCCCTGGCGGTTTTGCACAAAACCATTCTGGTCTTCATGTATAACGGCTGATAAAACCTTCTCTAGTCTCATAGCTAGAACTTTAGCTATAATCTTTGCATCCGAGTTTAAAAGTGATATGAGTCTGTAAGAACCGCTTTCAGTCAAAGCTTTGCCTGGTTTTAGAATAAGAGTGATCAGAGCACTACGTAATGACGCGGGGAGGCAACCTGATTTAAAGGATTCCAAATAAACATCCAATAATGGGGCTTTTAATTTCGCTTTAAATCATTTGTAAATATCTATCGGAAGCCTGTCTGGACCCGAAGCCTTACCACCTCTCATATTTGAAAGGGCGTTGGAGATATCATTCAGATTTAATTCCCTCTCTAATTCAGTTTTTGTACCCTCAGAAATACAGGGAATGGCCAATCCCTCCAGGAAACTGTTTTGGTTAACCAGGTCTAGTGGGCTGTCAGAATTATAATGGGCTTTATAATATGAACCAAAGGTGTTATTAATTTCTGTGGGATCTGCAGATAATTCTCCTTGTTCATTCCTAATTACATTAATGGCTCTGTCAGACTCAAGTTTCTTTATCTGCCAGGCTAACAATTTGCCTGGCTTTTCACCTTGATCAAAAAAAGTTTGTTTCAGTCTTATTAGACCATCGACGGCGATTCGTCCGACCGGCTCTCTCTTTCCCTCCCTTTCTCCTCTGACTCACTGAGCAAGCATGAATTGTCCGATGGACGGCGATTCGTCCGACCGGCTCTCTCCTTCCCTCTCTCCTTCCCTCCCTTTCTCCTCTGACTCTCTGAGCAGGCGTGAATTGTCCGATCGACGGTGATTCGTCCGACCGGCTCTCTCCTTCCCTCTCTCCTTTCCTCTCTCCTTCCCTCCTTTTCTCCTTTGACTCACTGAGCAGGCATGAATTGTCCGATCGACGGTGATTCGTCCTACCGGCTCTCTCCTTCCCTCTCTTTCTCCTCTGACTCTCTGAGCAGGCATGAATTGTCCGATCGACGGCGATTCGTCCGACCGGCTCTCTCCTTCCCTCTCTCCTTCCCTCCCTTTCTCCTCTGACTCACTGAGCAGGCATGAATTGTCCGATCGACGGCGATTCGTCCGACCGGCTCTTTCCTTCCCTCTCTCCTTCCCTCTCTCCTTCCCTCTCTCCTTCCCTCCCTTTCTCCTCTGACTCACTGAGCAGGCATGAATTGTCCCATCGACGGCGATTCGTCCGACCGGCTCTTTCCTTCCCTCTCTCCTTCCCTCTCTCCTTCCCTCTCTCCTTCCCTCCCTTTCTCCTCTGACTCACGGAGCAGGCATGAATTGTCCGATCGATGGCGATTCGTCCGACCGGCTCTCTCCTTCCCTCTCTCCTTCCCTCCCTTTCTCCTCTGACTCTCTGAGCAGGCGTGAATTGTCCGATCGATGGCGATTCGTCCGACCGGCTCTCTCCTTCCCTCTCTCCTTCCCTCTCTCCTTCCCTCCTTTTCTCCTTTGACTCACTGAGCAGGCATGAATTGTCCGATCGACGGTGATTCGTCCGACCGGCCCTCTCCTTCCCTCTCTCCTTCCCTCTCTCCTTCCCTCCCTTTCTCTTCTGACTCTCTGAGCAGGCATGAATTGTCCGATCGACGGCGATTCGTCCGACTGGCTCTCTCCTTCCGACCGGCTCTCTCCTTCCCTCTCTCCTTCCCTCTCTTTCTCCTCTGACTCTCTGAGCAGGAATAAATTGTCCGATCGACTGCGATTCGTCCGACCGGCTCTCTCCTTCCATGTCTCCTTCCCTCCCTTTCTCCTCTGACTCTCTGAGCAGGCATGAATTGTCCGATCGATGGCGATTCGTCCGACCGGCTCTCTCCTTCCCTCTCTCCTTCCCTCTCTCCTTCCCTCTCTCCTTCCCTCCCTTTCTCCTCTGACTCACTTAGCAGGCATGAATTGTCCGATCGACGGCGATTCGTCCGACCGGCTCTCTCCTTCCCTCTCTCCTTCCATCTCTCCTTCCCTTCCTTTCTCCTCTGACTCTCTGAGCAGGAATGAATTGTCCGATCGACTGCGATTTGTCCGACCAGCTCTCTCCTTCCATGTCTCCTTCCCTCCCTTTCTCCTCTGACTCACTGAGCAGGCATGAATTGTCCGATCGACGGCGATTTGTCCGACCGGCTCTCTCCTTCCCTCTCTCCTTCCGACCGGCTCTCTCCTTCCCTCTCTTTCTCCTCTGACTCACTGAGCAGGCATGAATTGTCCGATCGACGGCGATTCGTCCGACCGGCTCTCTCCTTCCCTCTCTCCTTCCCTCCCTTTCTCCTCTGACTCACTTAGCAGGCATGAATTGTCCGATCGACGGCGATTCGTCCGACCGGCTCTCTCCTTCCCTCTCTCCTTCCATCTCTCCTTCCCTTCCTTTCTCCTCTGACTCTCTGAGCAGGAATGAATTGTCCGATCGACTGCGATTTGTCCGACCAGCTCTCTCCTTCCATGTCTCCTTCCCTCCCTTTCTCCTCTGACTCACTGAGCAGGCATGAATTGTCCAATCGACGGCGATTCGTCCGACCGGCTCTTTCCTTCCCTCTCTCCTTCCCTCCCTTTCTCCTCTGATTCACTGAGCAGGCATGAATTGTCCGATCGACGGCGATTCGTCCGACCTGCTCTCTCCTTCCCTCCCTCCTTCCCTCCCTTTCTCCTCTGACTCTCTGAGCAGGCATGAATTGTCCGATCGACGGCGATTCGTCCGACCGGCTCTCTCCTTCCCTCTCTCCTTCCCTCTCTCCTTCCCTCCGTTTCTCCTCTGACTCACTGAGCAGGCATGAAATGTCCGATCGACGGCGATTCGTCCGACCGGCTCTCTCCTTCCCTCTCTCCTTCCCTCCCTTTCTCCTCTGACTCTCTGAGCAGGCATGAATTGTCCGATCGACGGCGATTCGTCCGACCGGCTCTCTCCTTCCCTCTCTCAACGCATAAAAGGAGACACAACAGCGGACCTACCAGCACAACCCGCTGACTGGCTCAACCTGACTGAAAGACATGGCAGATTTTAACCAACGCTACAACCAGAGACGGCTCACCACCACGTGGATTCCTCAGACTCCTAAGGCTTCACCCGGACCTGCAGTTTCTTCTTCTCCGGCCTCCGCACCCCCGATCCTCTCATCCGGCGGCTGTTCCGATACAGAAACGGACGACATGGACATGGACTGGGAGTCTCAACGCTCCTCCTCCCCCGACTTAATGACACCTCCCAATTCACCGGTTACACCCACTCCTGTAAAGAGCGAAGACATGGCTGACGAGATGGACGCGGTGGCGTCTTTGGCTTTCTTCAACGGCGTTAAGGCAGCCGTCATCCATCTGCTCAACATCACCCTTCACAAGTTTCGACGCGAGCAATGCTTCGGGTGTCGTATCAACCACCCAAGCCAGAGACAGCACCCATGTGTGGAAAATGTGGAAGATGATTACTACCGGATCAACTTTCACGGGATAATGAAGATGCTTTTCACCCCACACTTCATTCCTTCCATCCAACGTCTCCTGACCGCACGCAACATCCGAGAGGACGACGCCAGAGTCAAAGCCGTGGCACAGACTCTATTACACGAGCTCAGATCTGCGAAGAACATCCAGGATTCCATCGGCAGCATGTACGACGAGCTGATTGGCGAGGACGTACTCAAAATTGGACAACTGGAACTTGTGACGGAGTGCTGGGAAAGCGAATAAGTTTGTTCCCTTGTTTCTGTTTTGTTTATTAATCATGGGTAATTATTGGAGAAAACTTGTAACCTGTGTAGAAGAGAGGATGATCATCACCCATCTGATACAGCATCCTTGCAACAGAGTTTCAACAGATAGAGACGCTGTCACAACACCGGTTGAAATGAGACGACTAAGCAACATTATGGACAAAGTTCGTTCTCACACCGGACATACGGCTTGGGAAGTCATGGTGCAGAGTGCGAGCACATCTGATTTGTCAGAGACCTTTGAAAAAATTGTGAAAGAATGGATCAAGGACTCTTTTGTTATAACACCCTGTCATTTGCTCACTCTGTACACTTTGTTTGTGGATGTGTTGATCTTTCATTGGCAGAATAACATGTCTGTGAATATCCCAGGCGAACTGAAAAGATTGCACGACATTCTTCAGACTAGTTTAGATCACAGTTTTGCAACCAATGTGCAGTATTACACCTTATCTTTTATGTATCTTTATCCTGTATGTATCTTAACATTTGATGTGTCCTATTACAATACAATCATTTAAAGGTATTAGGCTCTCTCCTTCCCTCTCTCCTTCCCTCCCTTTCTCCTCTGACTCTCTGAGCAGGCATGAATTTTCCAATCGACGGCGATTCTTCCGACCGGCTCTCTCCTTCCCTCTCTCAACGCATAAAAGGAGACACAACAGCGGACCTACCAGCACAACCCGCTGACTGGCTCAACCTGACTGAAAGACATGGCAGATTTTAACCAACGCAACAACCAGAGACGGCTCACCACCACGTGGATTCCTCAGATTCCTAAGGCTTCACCCGAGCCTGCAGTTTCTTCTTCTCCGGCCTCCGCACCCCCGATCCTCTCATCCGGCGGCTGTTCCAGTACAGAAACGGACGACATGGACATGGACTGGGAGTCTCAACGCTCCACCTTCCCCGACTTAATGACACCTCCCAATTCACCGGTTACACCCACTCCTGTAAAGAGCGAAGACATGGCTGACGAGATGGACGCGGTGGCGTCTTTGGCTTTCTTCAACGGCGTTAAGGCAGCCGTCATCCATCTGCTCAACATCACCCTTCACAAGTTTCGACGCGAGCAATGCTTCGGGTGTCGTATCAACCACCCAAGCCAGAGACAGCACCCATGTGTGGAAAATGTGGAAGATGATTACTACCGGATCAACTTTCACGGGATAATGAAGATGCTTTTCACCCCACACTTCATTCCTTCCATCCAACGTCTCCTGACCGCACGCAACATCCGAGAGGACGACGCCAGAGTCAAAGCCGTGGCACAGACTCTATTACACGAGCTCAGATCTGCGAAGAACATCCAGGATTCCATCGGCAGCATGTACGACGAGCTGATTGGCGAGGACGTACTCAAAATTGGACAACTGGAACTTGTGACGGAGCGCTGGGAAAGCGAATAAGTTTGTTCCCTTGTTTCTGTTTTGTTTATTAATCATGGGTAATATTGGAGAAAACTTGTAACCTGTGTAGAAGAGAGGATGATCATCACCCATCTGATACAGCATCCTTGCAACAGAGTTTCAACAGATAGAGACGCTGTCACAACACCGGTTGAAATGAGACGACTAAGCAACATTATGGACAAAGTTCGTTCTCACACCGGACATACGGCTTGGGAAGTCATGGTGCAGAGTGCGAGCACATCTGATTTGTCAGAGACCTTTGTTGTGAAAGAATGGATCAAGGACTCTTTTGTTATAACACCCTGTCATTTGCTCACTCTGTACACTTTTCTTTACACTGTTTGTGGATGTGTTGATCTTTCATTGGCAGAATAACATGTCTGTGAATATCCCAGGCGAACTGAAAAGATTGCACGACATTCTTCAGACTAGTTTAGATCACAGTGTGTTAGTTCAGGTTTTAAAGATGATTAAAGACTAGTCATCTCCTTTTTTGCAACCAATGTGCAGTATTACACCTTATCTTTTATGTATCTTTATCCTGTATGTATCTTAACATTTGATGTGTCCTATTACAATACAATCATTTAAAGGTATTACACCTTATCTTTTATGTATCTTAACATTTGATGTGTCCTATTACAATACAATCATTTAAAGGTATTACACCTTATCTTTTATGTATCTTATCCTATATGTATCTTAACCTTTGATGTATCCTATTACAATACAATCATTAAAAGAAATAAAGAAGCAATCCAGAGTGGTGTGTTTTTCAGTAAAAACAGTTCATGACCCGTCTCAATGGCGGTGAGACGGGTCATGAAAAGAGTGTATTACAACCCGGCCCATCCGGCTAGTTTTGGAGTAGTGTAGGAGTGTAGACTGACTGCATAGGGGTGTGCAGGATGAAATGGGAAAGAAAGTCAGCGTGGAAAATGTTAAAGATTTTTTTACAAGAGCAAGATACCTACACTCTGCATAAACCAGCCAGAATACATTTCACCAGAAACAGAGTTTTTGTCCCTAGGCCTTTAAACCAATTTTAAGCAGATCTCTGTGACATGCAAGCCTTGGCGGAACACAACGGCGGGTTTAAATATTTACTAACGGTCATAGATGTATTTTCAAAAAAAGCCTACGTGCGTGTTTTAAAGAGAAAACCCGCAGATGAGGTGGTGAAGGCCTTTGTTTCAATCTTCAAAGACAGTCAGATCCCTGAAAAGTTACAAACGGATGCCGGTAAAGAGTTTTTCAACAAGAGTTTTGATGCTTTGATGAAGAAGCACAACATTATACACTTTGCCACAGCAAGCGATCTGAAGGCCTCTGTTATTGAGAGGTTTAACCGTACGTTAAAAACTAGAATGTGGAGATATTTTACGGCTAACAACACGAGGCGATACCTCGACGTTTTACAGGATTTGGTGAAAAGCTACAATCACAGCTTTCATAAAAGTATAAAAATGGTGCCTATGCAGGTGACCTCCGAGAATGCCTCTCAAGTGTTTCAAAATCTGTGTTTACGGTGGAGGCCTGCATTCCTCGTACTCCCCCTGTGTACAAACTCCGAGATTATGACGGAGAGCCTATCGAGGGCTCCTTTTACGAGGCAGAGTTGCAAAAAGTAAAAATGTCTAAAGACAGAACGTATCACGTAGAAGAAATATTGAAATGACGTACTGTCAATGGTGAAAAACAGGTTTTGGTGCGTTGGAAAAACTGGCCCGACAAATTCAATAGCTGGGTCAAGGCCTCGGATCTGAAAAATATATAAAAGCCACGCTTAACGACCCGGACCAATTATACCGTCGGATATTGCGACAAACGCAGGATTTTACATCACCTTACCTTCCAACGCTAGTAAAGACGTGTTTAAAAACAACACCAGCTCAAATTACACGGTAGACTTAGCCAAGGCTATCGAACTGAACGGAGAATGGGAGGTGGGTCTGTGCGAAATCATTTATCCTCACACGTGGTATACTTTACCTCGGGATAACGCTTATATAGAACTCATGAAAAACTCAGATGAACCAGTAATTCCGGCGGGGGAAGAAGATCATGATGATACAAAGCCTGGAGAGCTACTTATCATTCAAAAGTTCAGTCGGGGAGGATATTATGAGAAGCCGAGAGACCTCCTGGAACAAATCGTACCGAAACTCATAAAATATGACCCCACAGCCGAGGCTGTTTACAACAACGTGACCAAGTGCATCGATTTCAAAGGCAGCGGTCAGTACAAAATCCGAGCGCAAGCCCCCTTGGCACCTCTCTCCCCGTTCGGCTACCTACCCGTGCGATCTCAAAAGAGGTATTAATAACCTCTTTATTTACACAGACATAATTCAGTATCAACCGATCGGTGACAGCTACTCGCCGTTGCTGAGCATGGTGAACGTTAAAGGTGGTTTTGGAGACGTGGTGAGTCTCAGGTACAATACGGTGCATTACGTGCACACCTCAAATCGTCCGTGATGTGATAAAAACTGCGGTGGGGAGTATGACCAAATGACAGAATCAGGAGGGATCCGGAGGGATTATGGTTTTATCGCATAGACAAAGGAGGAGGCCGCTGGGGGATCGTGTTTTTTCGCTCCCTAATAAACGTGCGAGACATAAAAGGAAAAAATCAGTCGGGAGAAGCAAGCTGAAGGGGAGGAAGTCTGCCAGAAGCGGCGATATCTTTTGGACCTAAATAATACAAGAAGAAGAAGAAAAGAAATTTCAACAACAACAGCAAAAAAAAAGCAATATGGCTCTTTCACACCAAAAATCACCCGAGTGCACCCTGGCGGAGCTGGATTTATTTTCAGCCCCCAATGACGCAGAGCCATGATCGAAACCCTACTCAATTACTCTGAAGATACGCTCAAGAGTCAATTTAGCGCGGGTCTTTTTTACAAAGACACGGCTGGAGCACTGGACTCTATTGTGACCAACAACGGTCCTAACCGCGGACTCCCGAGCAGCCTTCTCCGCCAATTCCCGGGAAGTACACCTGTTTGGCCCCCTCCACGGGGACGTATTTTTCTGTGAGAGGCTCCTTCTGAATTCGGTGGACATGAGAATCAAGCTGACCCGAGCCAGCGACGCCTTTTGCCTCATGGGAGCTCGCGATTCTGTTTTCCGCCTGAGAATACTAGGCGCCTCGCTGTTTGTTAAAAAAGTGACAGTCTTCCCCGCGATCCGTCTGGGTCACACAGCCGCTCTGCTGAGGGGTAACGCGCTGTACCCCCTGTCGCACGTCAATGTAAAAACCTACTACATACCTGCGAATTCCAGGATATGTAACCAGGAGAACCTCTTTCTGGGTGCTATGCCCAAATACGTGGTGCTGGGTATGGTACACCACGAAGCTTTCACAGGACGAAGAGACCTGTCGCCCTTCAATTTTACCCACAACAACGTAGAATATCTGGCCCTCTGTCAGGATGGCAGACAGGTTCCGGCTAAGGCTTTCCAGCCCCAGTTTAATCAAGGCAGTTCAGTGAGAGAGTTTTACAACATGTTTATCGCCACGAGAAGACACCTGAAAGATCTACCTCTGAGCATCAACCGTGAAGAATTTAACGACGGATACTCTCTGTTTGTGTTTAATCTCACCCCGGGTGATGACAACGATGCTCTGTCCCCTGTTTCCAACGGGAATTTAAGATTGGAAATGAGATTCAGAGTAGCCTTACCACACACCACCACTCTGATCGTCTACGCCTGTTACGATTCCATTCTGGAAATTAACACTAAAAGACAGGTGCTGGTGGATTATTATTTAAAAAATCAAAACATGTATAATCATGAACTGGAAAATCTTTTGCATCGTCTCCTAGGAGATGTATTCTGTGGCGTGTGGGCTTCTGATCAGCTGCCATTATTGACACGTTCCTTTGACACCCCAGTCTACTTTATAGTCAACACACACCCTGCACACCTGCCTGGTAAGCACTGGCTCTCTTTGACTCTGGAAGAGGACGGTGTAGCCACCTTTTTTGACTCTTATGGTTTTCCTCCGGACTTTGCTCATTACCCCTTAAGCATCTTACAGTTTTTGGAGCAGCGTTCTGACCGGATATTGTACCACGATCATCAGCTTCAACACACCCTGTCCACCGTATGCGGTCAACACTGCGTTTATTATCTCTGCCATAGGGCCTGCGGAGTATCCTTTGAACGACTGTTGTCTCTGTATGACGACAGACGGTGTGATAAAAAATGATCAGACTGTATCACACTTTGTGGAGAAATATCCACGCTGTATCAGAAATCGAAGCTCCGGATGTTTTAACCATGGATCTTGTTCTTTGCAAAGGTTTAATCAGTGTTACAACCTGTGAATTATCTATTATTATTATCATGAAAATAACTCTCTGTAGACTAAATGTGATCAATAAAGCCTTTATTGAGAAAAACATTTTTTGTACGTTTACATTCATTTAGGGAGAAAAGGGGATCCAGGGAGATTTATTCTTTTCACGCCGTCTACGCTCGCGTTCTTTTGGGATTTCTTTCGGAGTAATCCAGTGTGGGGAGAGGGTTGCTGTCCGTTTGGCCTCTGGAGGAGCTATTGTGTTTTGTTCTTCTTCTTCTTCATTATCTCTGCTCTGCTCCAGTGTGGGGAGAGGGTTACTGTCCGTTTGGAGACTCGTTTGACCGCTGGAGGAGCTATTGTGTTTTGTTCTTCTTCTTCTTCATTATCTTGCCCCTCTGCTCTGCTCCAGCGTGGGGTGAGGGTCATTTCACCCATTTTCACAGAGGATAAGGGAATGTTGAGGTCTGACAGAGTATTTAAGAAACTCATCCAGCCTCTAGGTGGTGGGGTTTGGGCTTTTTTATAAGGGAGGGAGATGTTTTCAAATCAATCAATCATATGAGACCCTTTTACGGTTTGTCGTTTATAAATAAATTCACCTTTTGAATTCCATCCAGCATTGCTCTTGGATAATTTCTTTATAATGTACTCGGCATTCTTGCGGTCGCGCTGGGGAAGGCTTTTTATTACCTCACTCAGTGTGTCATCCGGATCGGGCCTCTCCGTGTCAGCAAGATGGCTAGATGTAAGATCCGTTGACTCTTCTCTCGGGTCGCGTTGCAAAGTCAAAGTCACCCGACGCTCCTCTTTTTGACCTTGTTTCATCAGCGTGAGATATTTCTGCAGCAAGGTGTCGTATTTTTTCATAAGAACTCAGCCCCGGCTCATTTAATATCGCTCTCATTTTTGGGTCTAAATCATCTTCGGCCGTTTGTCTGATGGAGGATTCAGGTTGAGTCAGGCGGTTTGACTGATGAGGTGCGACCAGAAACATTTTTTGCGACGTTCTCAGGGCCATGTCTTTTTTTTTTTTATCTTCTATTAACAAGTCCTCCTATAAGATTTCCGAGGATGGGTACCGCAGCCGAAAGCAGAGGTAAAATAAAACCTCCCGACTGTTTCATCAATGTTCTGCGTTTCTGATTTAAACCCGTCTTTTTATCAGCCAGCAGTCTGATATTTTTTCTCCGGCTTTTCAGTTTTTTGTATTGAGGAGAAGACAGTGGAATGTTGCCTTTTAAAAGATTCAAAGCAATCTCGCACAGAGCTTGGAGAAAGTCCGGGGAAGAGTGGGCAAGAATGTCTTTACGTTTACGAGGTGTGGCGTGGTATAGAGCTTTTAATAAGGGTGCGTTTCTTCATGCGCCGACATGATGGTGCTGGTGCTGCTGCTGCTGCTGCTGATGAGACTTACTTTTTTTCTGGGAACATATACAACCGGCCACTGTGGAGGCAGTATACTTGTCCTCAGCCTGTACGGTTCTGGACAGGAAGGTGTGAGATCGACCAATAAATACCCGCGGGGGTCTTTGGTGGCGTCTTCAAAACTCTCTAAAAAGAAGGCTTTTTGTCAGGGGAAGATTTGATGCGCCAATATATTCATCTGTAATTTGTCCCGAGGGTTTTTAAACAACACCAGATAATTACTATTCAAACTCATGGTACGGCTGTGTTTACCTCTGTGAAATACATTTTGCGTCAACATATTTCTATGATGTCTGTACTGAGTAAAAAGTTTGACCACTTCAGGATGGTCGGAGGCTTGAAAAATAACATCATCCAGAATAATCAAATGGTTCTGATCAGGAGGAAACTGCTCTGTGTCATCAAAAGAATCAGGCAGTCGTTCAACAAACTTAATCTTTTTATTTATTTTTTGCAGTTCAGCATACATGGGTTGAAAGGAAGTATAAATCCACACAATATTTTCAGGTACACCATTTATTACAAGTTCACAATTTTCAATAACACTTTTTACAAAATATGTTTTCCCGCACCCACAGTCATAAATGAAAAGGGTGCCGTGCGTCTGGGATCAAAATGAACTTTGTTGAACCATGTTAGCAAGGTGTGACATTTTTTTTCTCTTTTTTGGTTTGTCTGATTGTTTGTTTCTCTCCTCCTATTTCAGTAGCCAAAAGGCAGAGTTGTGCCGTCGCTAAAGAGACGTCTCTTGTCATACACCACTCTAAACGTTTTTTGAAATGTGCACTTTTTCAAGAGAAAGCTCTTTTTATTACGTCTGATGTTATGCTGAGGGGTCTCAATAATGCCCCCTCGAGAGCCCTCAAGGTAACCCTCCACCAGCTCTGACGCTGTCAAAGTTGACCTGGGGTCCGTTTCACAAAGCAGGTTTATTGAAAACTCAGAGTCTGTTAACCCTGGAATCACGGAAACTCAGAGTTTTCCGTTTCACAAAGGAGGGTCAGTCAAACCCGAGAGAGAGGGTTAACTCTAACCTGTTTCACAAAGTGAGGTAACTTAACCTCAAGCTCAGTTGCCATAGTAACAGACTCCGTGAATCTAACCTGGTCAGGACCAGGTTTTCCTGAAGAAACCCTGAGTTTCTCTCGGTCTCCGCCCACTTTCAGAGCCACAGACTTAATTTGATTTCCTCATTCCTGCGCTGTCAGAACGTCCTCTAGTTCCAGAAGGCAACGTTTTACATATCTGTCAGCAGAGAGTACTCAGACCACACATAGATATTTCAGCCCTCCCGGACAATTTTCTTTTTGAACGATACCGTTTACGTAATTTACATACACAACCTCATCCGTCCGCACATTTCAAACATCACGAGTCGCAGTCATGCGCTCACATCGCAGCAGATTTTGTGTGTGGCGCTGCGTTTTTTTGCCAATGGCAGTTTTTTGTATAACATCGGAGATGCTGAGCACTTGAGTAAGGCAACTGTATGCAGGGCCATCAGAAGAGTCTGCCTCGCCCTGAAAAGACTTTTACCTATATTTGTTGTCTTCCCTGGACACAAACCTGTCAGGGCCATTAAGGAAGAGTTCCACAGGATTGCAGGTGAAGGATGTAGAGATCTGTTGAATTCCTTTAATATCAGGCTGTATTATGACATTGTGCTGCCACCTCAGACTTGAATTAGTCATTTTTATTATTTTTATTTGTTTTAGGATTTCCCAATGTGATTGGCTGCATAGATGGTACACACATTCCCATCACGGCTCCCTCACATAATGAGGCTGATTATGTGAATAGGAAGTCCATTCACAGCATTAATGTGCAGGTACATGTAGACTAAGAAGTTTCACTGTGTGAAGCACTTCCTCATAATTTAACTAATATCTGTCATTCTCTGCACTGTCAAGATCATATGTGATGCTGCACACATAATCTCCAATGTGGAGGCCCGTCCACCTGCCAGCTATGCAGGATGGCCGAGCGGTCAGAGACACGATTTGTACTAATCACTTTTGAGTTTAAAGCACCACCACAAATAAAAACATGAGGCACATTTCAGTTGGTCTTCTTTTTTTCCTACAAATACAAAAGCTAGTTAAGTTATGTTCCAGTATTTGGATTTCCAAATCTGCTTTTTTAATCTGGCGGTCGAGGTATAGCATTTCTTTATCGGTCTTCTGGATTTTTTTTAGGAGGTGAATTTTATAAATTTCTTTTACTGGTAACTGGGAATACATAAAGAGGACATAAAATTAACCTGTTGCACATGAATTCCACACAATAAATCTCTGGAGTTTCATGAACAGCTGTCTCACTGTGTCAATCTCTGCAGTTGAGGTCAGGGGAGTCTCCTGCTGCTGCCCAGCGCCAGGCTTCATTGTTTAATACAATATAAAGAAGACATTTTTGAGTGTTAAAAGAGCATTATGGAAGGGATCAAAGAAGTTCAGAGTCAAGTCATGCAGATGTCTGACCTGTTTGAACAATGTTTTTATATTTCATCTTAAATTGCTGCCAAGTGCGCTTCTCCCCCGCTGGATTGCACCTACATGAAATAAATTAATAGGCTCCATTCATGCAATTTGCCCTTCAATAGTGATTGCAAAATATTACATTTAAAGTTATGCATTGACCCGAGCAGCAATGCTCTCCCATGCCCTCTCCCTCTCTTTAGCAGCCGCTGCAGTGTTGCACTTCTTTCTAAAGACATGCTCATATTCTCCATATGCAGTCATTAATATTTCCAATTCTATTGGGGTGAAAAATGCTGCCCTCTTTCTGTCAGTTTCCATGTTCAATCATCGAATCTGGGCTCCATTGATGCTGGCTTTATATGTCTGTGGAGCTCATGTTTAACTCCAGGTTAAACTACTCTGAGTTGATTAAACCAACTCAAATCAGCTGTTGTGAAACCGAAAACTCAGAGTTTCCTATCTCAGAGTAGATCAACTCAGAGTTCAGGATTTGACTCAGAGTTTGTTGAACCTGCTTTGTGAAACAGACCCCTGCTCACAGCACTCTGTAGTCTGAGTGATACCTTTGACACGCAATACTACCTTTTTCCTTTTGTCTTGTCTGGTAGGCTTAACTTTTGGGACCAGCGGCTGCAAATTCTTGAATGGTGTCACCGTCCCGCTCATCGGTCAAATCCCCCAGATAATTCCCCAATTTCAGAGGCGTCCCACCTTCTTTCACCACATATATCAGACTGTCAGTATCCATGTAGAGAACATTTTCCTGCACCTGCTCTAGATAACTGTACAGCTTGAGACGCGCATAAGCAGTAGTGAATGCAGCGATGAACACATTAGCTCTACCTGAAGGCACGACGCACCGCTTGTGGTAATTCCACTGAATCATAGCGGTCTTGTCGTTAAGAAAATTAAAGTATTTCACTTTGTACTGACCGGAAAACATGAAGCGGAGAAAGTCTTCAGGGTCGCTGACCAGGGCGGTCTGAGGCAGATTGCTTTTCTGCGCAAACTTTCGTCAGAAACTGTTGAGACATAGTTTAGCCATCTGTCTCTTTGCAGGGTTCACCTTAATCTCGTCAGTGTCTAGCCGCACGCCTTGATGCAGCTCGTAGTCCCTGATGTACTTTTCTCTGCTTTCCTGATCAGTGGCCTCAGGTGGGTAGCCTGAAGCTTCCTGCTTACCTTTCAGGAAGGTGTGCATGTAGCCGACAAAAATGGAGTCACTACACCTGTCAAAGTGCCACACTACAATGATCTTACCTACCCTATAACCAACCTCAAGAGCCTTGTTCACTTCAACGCTGACCCACACTCCCGTCAATGCTCTGGTGCGCTCGTCGTGTCTACATGGACCACTCTGATTGTTGATTTCAGCACAGGTATGACAGAGGGTGAACACCAATTTGCCTCTAGATGTTTTGTAAGGTAACACGGGGAACAAGAGCCCTCTAGGAGGGTGGATGGTGGCTTTGATGAACCCAAAGTAGTTTTGAGGGTGATCAAAGTCTTTGTGGATGATGGTGGGGTGACCTAGCGGATAGGAAAAATTACAGTTTACATACGGGTACAGAGAAGTGACATCTACATAGCGCACGGTCTCGTCAGGCCGAGCCGTGTACCTCAGCCTCACAGTGCTCATTCTACCACCAAAGAGAGCGTCGCGGGGGCACAGAGGTTTGGGAGGGAGGAAACTCCCGAGAAAAGCTTTTACACCCGCATGCACATTTTTCAAAGCCGACCATTCATGCTCCAACAGGACAACCTTCTGAACGCCGTAAACAGATTTCAAAGCCTGCATTTTCTCCTCACTAGCCGCATGCAGCTCCTCAAAGGGGACTCGCCTCAGAGGGCAAGTGTCGTGGGGGTTAAAACAAGACAGGCAACCATGGTAAAAGCACCCCAGAAACTCCCAAGCATAAGCAACACCGTCTATTTTCGGCAAAACCGTCAACAAAGTACGGTCCTACCCGTTTCTCCCCCTTGTTTAATGCATGCTGGATAAAAACATTATTGCTGCATGCTACCCACTCCAACCACTGAATGGAGGCGTGGGAGTAGCTTTTGGTCTGGCACCTGTAGTTATCCGGCGAAGGTATGGCCAGGGTTTTCGGTGGGAGGAGTTTTGTGAGAAACACCTTCATGCATGCAGAGGCGATGGTGATGCAGCTAAAAGGATCTACGCCCATGTCAGTGAGGAACTGATTTCTGAACAGGACGCAGCCCTTAGCAAGAATGTCAACATCATTTTCACAGTACAGCCGAGCTTCCTTCTCAAAGTCAAACGTACCCTGACTCACCTCTCATTACCAGCCGTAAAACTCTTGCTGCTGAGCACGAGTCATGAGAGAAGGTTGCATTCCCATCTCTATCATGGTGTTGAGGATCAAATAGCTGTCAAAACCTTTAGCATTGTAAGCTACAAACACACTGTTTAGGTACACAGGCCTCCTGAAATGCAAGAGAAAGTCCCTGACACAGTTCAAACCATAAGACGCCCACCGCACACCACTCAGTGTTTTGGTGCAGACAAGAAAAGGTTTGTGCACGTTCTGTTGAACAACGCATGTTTCACAGTCATAAAAAAATCAATTTCTCTGTATGATCTCTAGTCGGAGGATAAGGCTGAATAAAGCAGAGGTGATCACCGGCGTCAGAGTCTAATTTCTCTCTGCAGATGTTGCATTTAGGCCGCTGGCATTTGTGATTATGAGATGTGATAATTTTTTGGCAACTCTGACATCTTTTGATTGTGTTGCATATACTGCTATGTGTTTCACCCAAAGGTCTTTCTCTAGGCTCCTTGTGCCTGTCAAAACACAGAGGCGTACGACACGTCGCTGCATGCTACGGGTTTGAGCTCCTGCTCAGTGCACTCAGGGTTGTTATACACAAAGCAGTGACCTTTGCATTGGTGGGCGTAGGGGTTCGTGTAGCTTTTGTAGCAGTAATGACAGACGTACGGAACCCCGAGAAAGGCTTTCAGATTTTTTATACCGTAATAATGGTTCTGGAGCAAAAAGAGAAACAGAGGATTTGATCTATCGGAGAAAGCCGTCTCAAAATGAGAGAGCGGCTGCTGATCCGGACTTCTGTAAAAAACAACAATTTTGCGGTTCAGAATTTTTTCAAATTTGCACACGTCAGTAAAGGTGACGGGGGTCTGAGCTGTCAGACCGACGAGTCTCTGAAACTCTCTCCCTTGTTCTAAGGCCCAATTATCAGTGATTAGAGGATCGTTTACATGGGCCAAGTTGATGGCAAAGCAGAGGTGATCATTCCTGTTGTCGACAATGTACAGATGTTGTCTTTTAATTCGTATTATTTCACAGTCTAAAGTTTTGTCCAGTTTGCGTTTAACACCGCCTCTAGGATCATGCACAACCTGAACCACTAATTCTATCCTAGCATCTGATGCTATCTCGGCGTTAGATTGAACCAAGCGTTCCAGCAAGCCCTCAAAAGCAGGTAAGATAGCATCACCATGTTCATCCTCAACAACCACAGAGACATGATTCTGAACATTCTCACCAATAAGCTCTAGCTGTATTACATCATTACGCCCAACCTGTGCTCTGACAGCGCCAGCCATTTCTCTAAGAATCAACATCACATAGTCATAAAACTGCAAGATCCAGTATGTTTCTGGCAGGGGGAACGGTGAACCCTCGTCTCAGCTCCAGATTGTTGAACCGGTCGCGGGACACAGTCTCGATGTTGGAGAAGGAGGAGGTGGACGGCCTGGGGGGTGAATCAGCCTGACCTCCACCATGCCGGACATGGACTTGAAATGAAGGAGCAGGTGGGGTAGGAGGAGGAGAAGGAGGGGGGACTTGGTTTTCATTCGACTGTGAGCAGGAGGAGGGGGTGGGACTTGGTTTTCATTCGACTGTGAGCAGGAGGAGGGGGTGGGAGGAGGGGGAAGGGGATGAGGAGGAGGAAGGAGAGGTCTGGTCCATCTGATGCATTGCCAGTTCTAAAGGATGGAAATAATTTTCAACATCGGATGAAGATGGGTTTTGATTTAGACGCAGCAGAGCGTCTTCCAATGGTTGGAAATAGTTATTAGCAGTCAATGATGACCGTTCACCCACATTAGCAACGGCTACATCTACAGGAGGAGGTGGGGAGATTTGATTCAATTGCTCAACCATAAACTCTAAATCAGACAGACCAAAAGAAAAGTTTTCATCCATTTTTACTTTAAATGTCACACCACACGTTTAGGACTTTTTCCTCCTGAAATCAGCAATTTCACAAATCCCGTCCAACCTTTGCAGTGTCTCACGATCGTCCGGTTTCTTAATGAAATCAGCAATCTCATAAAGCAGGTAAAAGCTTTCAAGTCTCTCACGTTCGTCCGCACTCAGTGGGTGTAAGGCGACTCCCTCCCTCGCAGGCTACACTGCTGGCTCCACGGATCGTGTTTCACAGCTCTGCTTCAGGCTCTGCGGATCCAGTCTCACAGCACCGGCCTTCCCGCGTCGTGTCCCCACCTTCAGGCTGTACTGCTGGCTCCAGGGTTTCGGTCCCACAGCTCCTTTGTTCCACAACTGGGGACAAAAAACCTATTTTAATTCACAAGACAGAGAGAGTCTTCAGTTCCTTCCCGAGAGCAGGAACTGAAGGCCTGGGCTCTGTATTAAACATCATTGAAATCCAAACATCACCCTTTCCATAGTCTGGAAAAAAAAAAAAAAAAAATCGTCGTCCTAATCGCAGACGGTTTGCACGGGGATGAGTCGTTGCTGGAGGAGTGCTCAGAGTGCTTCCTGCATCACCATCTAATAGATAGTTAGATACAGGCGTTCTAACACTCTGCAGCAGCGTCGCTCCGTCTAGAAGATCTATATATGAAAGTTTGGAGACGAGGAAAAAGTTTGTTAAAAAGTTACATCTCATCAGTTTACTGACAAAGTCAGAGAAAATAATAGACCTGTACCAGATTAAAAAGATGTTACTCTTTAATTTAAATTCGGATTCCCGGGCCACACCAACACAATGAGAACGAAATAGTTAAAATATACTTTTATTTAATAATCAAGTTAAAATGCAATTGCTCTTTTTAAAAAGGATAAAACAATGAAGGCAAGAAAATGCTGTCCAGTGTCAGGCAGTTACTGAACTCTGCAGGCGAGATACCAGGGAGTCCGTTCCAGTAAGTGTTGGTGTGCCGCCCCGCGGTTTCCTCGATCACCCAGGGAGTCCGTTCCAGCGAGTGTTGTCGTGCCGCCCCGCGTTTTCCTCGATCACCCTGGTTACCAGCAGGGAGAGAGAGCCGCTCCAGTAGGCTCTCTACTCTTCAGTCCGTTCCGCAAATCCGGTGCCAGGATTCCCGCGCCGCCGCCGTCTGCCGCTGCCAGAGAGAGAGTGGAAATCAGCATCCAGCCTGACTCGCTGCCGGCAAATTCAAGCGGCCGATCTGGCCGTTAATTTATACACTTCCCTTTAATATGTTGTGTGAATGCCCATCAGTTAAACACGCCGCCCTCTGCCTTCTAGGTCCGATGCCCTTAACACAACAACGAGACTCAGCACCCACACGCTCACAGGAAAAACCACACACAGTGAGGAGGTTTGAGTAGGCTACTTTCCTTTTTGTAGAGGATTGTGAGCGTTGATCAATAATCCAAAGATCGTTTCACCAAGCTGGGGAGACAGCTCCGTGGGGGTGACGGTGGGTCCGGTCCGATCCAGCAACAGGAGCGTAAGAGAGGAGAAGGCGACAGCAACCCGTGCTCCGTGCCGCGTCCAGCAGGTATCTGGTGGTTTCTTTAAAAAGCCTGGGAGGAGAAACCGGTGATTGTAATCACGGCTGTAATGAGGTTCAGGTGTGCCCATCTGCAGCAACAAGTGTCAGTTTACATTTGAGCGGGTAGAAAGTCTGTCACACAAAAACACTGCAAACCAAAACACAAAATAATCGCCTTTGTGGCGCACAGCAATAAATCAATAATATTGTCCATCACACCAAAAACAATTCAAACAAAAATATGCTAGATACCCGATCATAATAAACTACAACCATGTTTTGCATCCTGTGACAGACCCACCAGGGTCTGTTTGTGTGAGATCGATGCCCTCAAACACTTCAGGAGTCACTTCAAGAAATGAAAAAGACATTCAGTGTAGAAAACAAAATCCTGGATACAAACAACAACAACCCAAAAAGCACCAAAGATGTCTTATAACACAGAAAAACATGTTAACATTACTGGCTAGTTTCTAAAATGTGTGTAAACTGTATACTAGTGCAGCAATGAACTCTTTCAGAAGTTACTTAAACTCGTCAGCAGTCACTTCAAGAAATGAAAAAGACATTTGTTGCAAAGCAGAATAATAAAAAAAAAGTTAAATCACTTACCGGGAAATAGGACTTGTTGGTCAGAAGGAGAAGTAGGAGGCTGAACCTCGATGAAATGTTATTTTCTAAAATAAAATAAATACTATAGTTCACTTTTTTGGTAGAAAGACAAAAGTTAAAGTTAAAGCTCCATACCATGCTCCATCTTCGTCAACCGTACGTTCCATGACTTTGGTGTCCGCGTCAAAGAGGTTTAGGTGTTTTATACCCAGAAAACGAAGAAGATGCTGAAGATGATTTATTACTTTCTCATCCATTTTGGGGAGGGGGTTAGCTCGCATCTCTACTATTTTACATCTATTTACATTACATCTACTATTTTAAAGCTATTTTTTTTTTTTCTACAACATTGGGGTCGTATCTGCGTGCGCACATGCGCACTTGCGCATTCCCAGAACTTTAATTCTAAAACTCCATCTATTGCAATGTCATGCCATATGTGTGTGTGTGTATGTGTGTGTGTGTGTGTGTGTGTGTGTGTGAACCCCTTTCTGGGTTCAAAGTCGTAAAACTTGGGGGCTAGCTTGCGTCTCTCTCTGTAACACTAGATCTTTTGCTGGTTGATTTGTTTTCACAACTGCTGTTGTAGCTGTAGCAGAGCTCACAACTGTTTTCCCGCCGTTTCCCTTCTAGAATATTCTTAAAATTGGTGGCCTTATCGTGTGCGCATGCCCATTACCCATGCCCATTGTGTGTGTGGGGTGCGTGTGCGTGTGTGTGTGTGTGTGTGTGCGGGTGGGTGTGCTGTCAGCACAGCCAATAGCAGCACAGGGGGCGGGGCGGGGGGGGGGGGGCTTTCTAGGTAAAAGGTCAAAGTAGTAAAACTGTCAAAGCGGGGTCAACCAGAGTTTGACGAAAGGTGGTAAGTATATCTCTCTAGTAACATGGACTGCAGATGGATGCATGGCACCAAAGACACAACAGCACAGATTAGCTCTTCAGAGAAGATGACAGCGATGAAGAGCACCTAGAAATAGCAGAGGATGGTTTCGATCCATCAACCTCTGGGTTATGGGCCCAGCACGCTTCCGCTGCGCCACTCTGCTCATGTTCTCTAATACTGGGTTAAAAAACAGCAGCCGGGGCATCAAAACGAGCGGCACTGGCTTTCCTTTTAGTCTGTGCTTGTCCCACAATGCTTGTCGCCATGCGATAGAGAGGTTGAGACAAGGGAATTAACTCAAATGGGAGAGCGCTCGTTTAGCATGCGAGAAGTAGCGGGATCAATGCCTGCATTCTCCACAATGATGTCTGTGCACACTAGCTATATGGTACTTACCTTCTTGCTGTTGAATCTTGTCCATCTGCTGTTGAACCTTTTTACAGCATATACTCATCTCCTTGAAAATAATCCTGTCTTAATGTCTGAGATTCTGTTTCTTTCTAAAGTGCCCAGTCCAACTACAATTCACTACTGAAGCTGTGTCTGACTGTGTGTTCACTGACTGCAGCCTGTAATATAAGGTTCTGACAAGGTTCTAGAATGATGATGTAACAAAGGTATGGAAGGTTCTACAGAATGCTTTGATGTATATTCTGTCTCACACACACACACAGAAAGACTTGAACATCTTATTGGCATTAAAGAAACCGCACTACGATAGTTTAAGTCTTATTTTTCAGATCGATCTCATTTTGGACATGTTGATGACGAATCCTCCATGTACACCAAAGTTAATCCTGTCTCAAGTGGATGTAGAAAAACTAGTCCATGCATTTGTTACTTCTAGTTTCGATTATTGTAACTCCTTGTTATCAGGCGGCTCTAGTAAGTCTCCGAGGACTTTGCATCTGATTCAGAATGGTGCTGCACGTGTACTGACAGGAACCAAGAGCAGAGATCATATTTGTCCCATTTTGGCTTCTTTGCATTGGCTACCTGTAAAATCAAGAATAGAATTTAAAATCCTTCCTCAACTTTCTCGCTCGTCCACTCACACCTTGCACACAGCAACTTCCAGACTTTGCTCTGAGTTGGCCTTTGTTTTTTTCGAAACTATGGGAATAAAGTCAAGGGTCGCATCCATCCATCGAGGGCCATTAATGGCAGTCGTTCAACGTCCTCCGAAATCTAGTTGTGCGGGCTACCTTCTTGAGAAGCATGGGGTTTCCCTTTAGTCCATGGTTGTCCAGGAGTACCTTGTCTTCATCCAACGGTTGTTACTCTGCTTTAGACTGGCATCATGCGCTTCCAAACATTGGGGATGGGATGTTTCCTTGCACGTGGTCTTATACAACAAGCAAGACCAAGGGAGCTTATTGATGTGGCAGCTTAAAGCGAACACATCAACGACGAGGATGGGACACGAACCCACGCGTGCAGAGCACAATGGATTAGCAGTCCATCGCCTTAACCACTCGGCCACCTCATCTGTGAGGTGAAGCTTCCATGGTGACGGCCCGGCGTGGCATCCTACCTAGCTCTGAAAATATGAGAGAAAAGTGAAACTTGAAATTATGATGTTACAAAGTGGGAAAGGTACTGCCCCTCTCTAAGGCAGTGAGACAACAGTTTCACTTGCTTTGCCAGACAAACTCTCTACATGCAACACTTGAATTAATTGAGAGGAGCACACATGAGGCCATCACATTGATGTATAGCTAACACTGTCAAGTGGCAGTGGTGGGATTTGAACCCACGCCTCCTGAGAGACTGGAGCCTTAATGCAGCGCCTTAGAGCACTCGGCCACACTACCTGAAAAGTTGAGGTTTTCCTCCAGCATCCATGCTTGTCACTTCAAGGACTGAGCTGCGATGATACCTGGAGTATTAGTTAAGTCAAGGGGGGCAGACACAGGAGAACCATACTGCCAGCTGCTTTTTTAAGAACTAAAAACAGAATACATTTTACTTGACAAAACACAAGATCCAAAGTGAAGTACTTGCTTGACTTTGCAGTGAACTTCTTTCTTCTGACTTTTCCCTAATCCCTCAAAGACTCATCAGTGCAGGTCTGAAAGTCACTGGCACAGACTAGCTCTTCTAAGAAGAGGCATTCATGGGGCAGTAACATTTGCTGGAGATGGATGCATGGCACCAAAGACACAACAGCACAGACTAGCTCTTCAGAGAAGAAGAGCACCTAGAAATAGCAGAGGATGGTTTCGATCCATCGACCTCTGGGTTATGGGCCCAGCACGCTTCCGCTGCGCCACTCTGCTCATGTTCTCTACTATTGGGTTAAAGAACAGCAGCCGGGGCATCAAAACGAGCGGCACTGGCTCCACCATCAAACTTCCAAACATTCTAGAACTTACGAACATTCCGAAACATGACAACATTCTTGAACTCCCAAACATTCCAGAACATGCCACTATTCCAGAACCTACCAACATACAAGAACATGACAACATTCTGGAACATGACAACATTCCAGAACTTGCCAACATTCCAGAACTTACAAACATTATAGAACTTGCCAACATTCCAGAACTTGCCAACATTCTAGAACCTGCGAATATTACAGAACTTCCAAACATTCTAGAACTTACCAACATTCTGGAACATGACAAAATTCTTGAACTCCCAAACATTCCAGAACTTGCCACCATTCCAGAACCTACCAACATTCCAGAACTTGACAACATTCTAAAACTTGACAACATTCACAAAATTGCAAACATTCCAGAACTTGCCAGCATTCCAGAACATGACAACATTCAGGAACTTACAAACATTCTAGAACATAACAACATTCCAGAACTTCCAAACATTCCAGATCTTGCCAAAATTCCAGAACATGACAACATTCTGGAACTTCCAAACTTTCTAGAACAAAAGCCTGATAAGACCAGATAGAACAGATTAAAAAAAAAAAAAAAACATACATCAACAGTGACAATGCATTTAGCAGTCAAACTGCAGCCGTAATCACCCCAGAAATAACAAACATTTTAAGAATAGCACGAGCTTTATTATACAGGAAATGAACCAGTCTTGTAATCAAGGAACAAGACCATACCATCTTTAATGCTAAGTATGCTAACTAGTTTGTAAAAAAAAAAAAAAAAAAAAAAAAAAAAACATAGAAAGCGAGTGAAATTATATTTGTCCACAACTTAAAGGACATCTAAAAAAGTCATTTTTGTGTGACAATATTATGTATTATGAACATTGTACTGAGAGCTCTACTTTAAATTCTCCAACTTTGTTACAAAGGTAACATTTTGAAATATTTTGAAAATCTTCCGGTGAAATTCTTTGACTTCGGACTATCAATTATAAAAAAGTAAAAAAATATAGTCAAACCCAAGTCTGGCATGAGTAGGGTTGCCAACTTTCAGATCTGAAAATAAGGAACGGGGGTGCACGGCATTTTGGCGCAGTAAGGCTGTGGACATCACAGCGGACATGAATAAAAGCTAGTAAAGCTATAGTAATAGCAAATGTGTTTTTTTTATTAACATCAATCAATTTATTAACATATCAGAGAATTGCATTCCATTCCATGTCCCCTGAGAACACTGAGCTTGTATTTTTTAACATAAAGGATGAACACATTCCAGTACCTGGAGATCTGTGTTGGCCATATGAAATTAAATAAAATAAAAAAAAGTTTTGAGCTTAGCCTATATTTTAACATAAAGGATGAACACATTCCGTTACCTAATAGAGATCTGTGTTGGCCATATGAAATGAAATTAAATCAGAAAGTTGCTTTTGAGCTTACATTTTTTACCATCAAGGCTGAACATTGCATTACCAGAGAATAAGGTACAATAATAGCATTCCATGTCTCCTTAAACAGCAAACTGACAAAACAACTGACAGATAATGCATTCTGCAAAGGTAAACTAAATGAT
>JAFMOB010000548.1:259477-284894 GCA_018985215.1 Larimichthys polyactis | reverse complement strand
CCTTTAACTGTAACACTTTAACTGTAACACTTTAACTGTAACACTTTTAACTGTAACACTTTTAACGTAACACTTTAACCGTAACACTTTAACCGTAACACTTTAACTGTAACACTTTAAACCGTAACCCTTTAACTGTAACACTTTAACTGTAACAACTTTAACTGTAACACTTTAAACCGTAACACCTTTAACTGTACACTTTAACTGTAACCTTTAAACCGTAACACCTTTAACCGTAACACTTTTAACCGTACACTTTAACGGTAACACTTTTAACCGTAACACTTTTAACCGTAACACCTTTAACCGTAACACTTTTAACCGTAACACTTTAACGGTAACACTTTTAACCGTAACACTTTTAACCGTAACACCTTTAACCGTAACACTTTTAACCGTAACACCTTTAACCGTAACACTTTAACCGTAACACCTTTAACCGTAACACCTTTAACCGTAACACTTTTAACCGTAACACCTTGAACTGTAACACTTTAACTGTAAACTTTAACTGGTACACTTTTAACTGTAACACCTTTAACTGTAACACTTTTAACCGTAACACTTTAACCGTAACACTTTAACCGTAACACCTTTAACTGTAAACACTTTTAACTAACCACTTTAACCGTAACACTAACCGTAACACCTTAACTGTAACCGTTTTAACCGTAACACTTTAAACCGTAACCTTTACCGTAACACTTTAACCGTAACACTTTAACCGTAACACTTTAACCGTAACACCTTTAACTGTAACACTTAACTGTAACCTTTAACTGTAACACTTAAACCGTAACACCTTTAACTGTAACACTTAACTGTAACACTTTAACCGTAACACTTTAAACCGTAACACTTTAACCGTAAACTTTAACTGTAAACTTTAAACCGTAACACCTTAACTGTAAAACTTTAACTGTAACACTTTAACTGTAACTTTAAACCGTAACACCTTTAACTGTAACACTTTAAACCGTAACACCTTAAAACTGTAACACTTTAACTGTAACACTTTAACCGTAACACTTTAACTGTAACACCTTTAACGTAACACTTTTAATGTAACACTTTAACTGTAACACTTTTAACTGTAACACTTTAACCGTAACACTTTACCGTAAACCTTAACCGTAAACCTTTAACCGTAACACTTTTAACCGTAACACCGTTTAACCGTACACCTTAAAAAACCGTAACACCTTCAACTGTAACACTTTTAACCGTAACACCTTTAACTAACACTTTTAAACCGTAAACCTTTAACCGTAACACCTTTAACCGTAACACTTTTAACCGTAACACTTTAACCGTACACCTTTAACCGTAACAGCTTTGTTCACATGCACCTTCAGTTAAAGTAGAAATATCAAATCAAATCAGATTTTATTTGTACAGCCCAAAGTCACAAAGTCCATTTTCCTCTGAGGCTTTACAATCTGTACAGGGAGTGACACCCTCTGTCCTTAGAACCCTCGGTTCCAGTGAGGAAAAAACTTGCCCCAGAAAACCTTTAACAGGGAAAAAGGTGGAAGAAACCTCAGGAAGAGCCACAGAGGAGGGATCCCTCCAATATATATATATAAACATAATGTCTGTTCACCTGTCTGTTCTCAGGTGAGGCTTCTTCTGTGGTCGTCATGGAGCTGGCGTACGTTTGTGAGTGGGAGAAGCGTCCAAAGGGCACTCACTGTCCGTCCGTCCCTCTCGTCTGCTCCTGGTCCTGCAGGAAACCTCGTGGCCTTCACCACAGACCTGAAGAACGAAGACGATGACAAGGGTACAGACGCAGCACAGACACACCTCACACCTGCAGCACAGAGACACCTCACACCTGCAGCACAGAGACACCTCACACCTGCACAGAGACACCTCACACCTGCAGCACAGAGACACTTCACACCTGCAGCACAGAGACACCTCACATCTGCAGCACAGAGACACCTCACACCTGCAGCACAGAGACACCTCACATGCAGCACAGAGACACCTCACACCTGCAGCACAGACACACACCTGCAGCACAGAGACACCTCCACCTGCAGCACAGAGACACCTCCACATCTGCAGCACAGAGACACCTCACACCTGCAGCACAGAGACACCTCACATCTGCAGCACAGACACACACCTGCAGCACAGACGCACATCTGCAGCACAGACGCACATCTGCAGCACAGACAGACACCATCTGCAGCACAGACACGCCTCACATCTGCAGCACAGACACAAACCTGCAGCACAGACACAAACCTGCAGCACAGACACAAACCTGCAGCACAGACACAAACCTGCAGCACACACACAACCTGCAGCACAGACACACACCTGCAGCACAGACATACATCTCAGCACAGACACGCCTCACATCTGCAGCACAGACACAAACCTGCGGACAGACACAAACCTGCAGCACAGACACAAACCTGCAGCACACCAAACCTGCAGCACAGACACACATCTGCAGCACAGACACGCCTCACATCTGCAGCACACACAAACCTGCAGCACAGACACAACTCTGCAGCACAACGCCTCACATCTGCAGCACAGACACAACCCTGCAGCACAGACACGCCTCACATCTGCAGCACAGACAGACACATGCAGCACAGACACGCCTCACATCTGCCAGCACACAGACCATGCCGCACAGACACGCCTCACATCTGCAGCACAGACAGACAATGCAGCACAGACATGCCTCACAAACTGCAGCACAGACACACCTAACGTGTGTTGTGTTTGCCTGTGTTCCAGATTAGTCACATGATCCACATCGACACTGAGCACCCCTGGGATGTTTACTCAATCAACTCAGGACACGCTGAGGTCATTTCCTGTCTGGAGTGGGACCAATCAGGTGAGCCGAGCTTTGTTTTATTTTTTATTTATTTTAATTAGATTTAGTCTCAGATTGATTTTAAACGAGTGTGTGTGTGTGTGTAGTTCCAGGTTGCTGTCTGCAGACGTGACGGTCAGATTAAATGTTGGTCGATGTCCGATCACCTGTGAACAGCTGGGAGAGCGTCCTGTGCAGCTCCCTGGACGGAGATCCGATCGTGGCTCTGAGCTGGCTGCACAACGGAGTGCTCGCTCTTCACGTCGAGATGGTGAGACACACACACCTACACATAAGTCATACATGTCAGGTTAAACTGTCACCTGTCACATGTCAACAGTTGAATCACGGCTCCTCATTTTCTCTCGGTTCAGTCGGGTTCAACAAACTTCGGTGAGAAGTTTTCGCGGGTGAAGTTCTCTCCGTCTCTCACGCTGTTTGGAGGGAAGCCGATGGAGGGCTGGATGGCGGTGACAGTGAGCGGGTTTGGTCACTGTGTCACTGCTGAAGCCGGCGGTGCTCTGCTGCAGCCAGCGAGAGTCTCTGCCGACTCAGAGGACGCGTGGCGTTAGCTGACATCGCCTTCACAGGGGGTGGGAACATCGTGGTAGCAGCAACCGATGGCAGCAGCTCATCCCCTGTCCAGTTCTACAAGGTCAGAACCAGAACATGTGTCTAACACAGCAACCTCTGACCTAATATCAGGGTGAAAAACATGTTCATGTCCTGACAGGTGGTCCAGCGTGGTCAGCGAGAAGTGTCGCATCGACACAGACTGTTACCATCCCTGTTCCTGCGCTGCACCACTGACCCACTGAGGAGGGAAAAGTACCCCGCCGTCACCCACCTCAAGTTCCTCACCAGAGAGAACTCTGAACAGGTAACCAGAGAACCAGGAGAACTCTAAAAGGTAACCAGACCAGGGAGAACTCTGAACATCCGTGTGTTGTAGGTATTGCTGTGTGCGTTTCCCATCAGAGCGGCAGATCTTAAGAGTGTTGGTCTTGATGAAGGAGGGGCTCCCTGTCAACAACACTCTTCCAGCACCGATCACCAGTCGGTGTAGGAGACAAATTGGTTTAAACGGTTCTATTAACTATTTCTAGAGGTGCTGGAGGTCACAGTCAGTGTGTGGATGTTAACCCCTGACCTTCCTGTCTCGGTCTAGTTTGGGGAGAAGCAGCCGACATCCTGAAGTGGAGGATCCTGACTGAACACCAACGACCTGGAGCGTGTGTCTGCCGTCGCTCTGCCCCAAACTGCCTATCTCCATCTCCAACACCGACCTGAAGGTGCGTCAGATACCAAATTCTGCCCTGGACTCGGTGAGAACTTTTGCTTCTGTTTCACCTGCTAGGTGTGTCAGGAAGGTAGTACTTGGACCAGAATCAGAACTGTATCAGTTACATGTGTTCAAATGGCTGCTCTGAGGAAGGTTTTAGCATGTCGACCAGGGAGGGAACTGAAAAATAACTGATTTGATGTGGTTAGATGATGTGGTATAAATTCTGACAACCGGTTCAGGTCAGGTTCTAGGGGATCGGCTCTGGGTTTAACGGGTTAATCAACGCCCCCCCTCTGGAGGGCAGTCCTCGGGCCTGGAGAAACATCTGAACCTCCTCACCCACAGAGTGTCTGAGGATTGGTCCTCCTGTGTTTTCAGGTCTGGCTCTGGCATTTCATGATGGCAGTATTCAGATCCTCCACCGTCTGTCCCTCCACACCATGGGAGTGTTCTATGGCTCCTCGTCCTCAGGTCAGAGACCCGGAGACGAGTCCACCATTAAACGTCAAAGGACTGGTGGCCCCGCGCTCCACTTCAAGGCGCTGCAGTTCTCCTGGACCTCACTGGCACTGGCCGGAGTCGACAACCACGGCAAGGTGACTTTCTTAAAACTGTCTGTGACTGACCCTCTCTGTACCTCTGCCCTACCTGTCTGTACCTAGATCTGACCTCGGTGTGTTGTGTCGGTTGTTGTTTCCTCTTTAGCTCCACATGCTGCGAGTGTCACCCTCTATGGGTCAGGTGCTGGAGATGAACACGACGCTGCGCCACCTGCTGTTCCTGCTGGAGTACTGCATGGTGACAGGCTACGACTGGTGGGGACGTCCTGCTGCACGTACAGCCCACCATGGTCCACAACCTAGTGGAGAAGCTGCATGAGGAGTACATGAGGCAGAACCAAGCACTACAGCAGGTCAGCAAGGCATGATGGGAGGACAGCATGGAGGCAGTATATGAGATCAGACTGAAGATTGTCTACACATGACACTAACATGTACACCAGGTCAGGGACCAGGTCTCGGACCAGGTCTAGGTCTTGCTTAATGACTTCAGCTGTAACTCTGTCTCAGGTGTTGGCGACACGTATCTTGGCGGTGAAGGCATCTCTCTGTAAACTCTCCACAGCCACGGCAGCTCGAGCCTGCGACTTCCACGCCAAACTGCTGCTGATCGCCATCAGCTCCACCTTAAAGTCTTTGCTGAGGCCACATGTCCTCAACACACCTGACAAGAGTCCAGGTGACCGACTAACTGAGATCTGTGCTAAGAACACAGACACAGGTGAGATGCCTGCTGGACATTTAAGATACCTGAGGGACAGGTGAGCTGTGAGAGGGCAGGTGATCAGTGATTGTGTGTGTCCTCAGATATCGATAAGGTGATGATCAATCTGAAGACGGAGGAGTTTGTGTTGGACGGACCCCCTCTGCAGTCCCTGCAGCAGCTCATCCAATGGGTGGGAGACTTTGTCCTCTACCTGTTGGCCAACTTACCTAACCAGGTGAGTGACTGAGAACACAGTTGATCATTTAAAGGTAACAGCAACGGCAGCAAGGACCAATGTTCTTTCATGAGGAACGTGAGGTCAATTATGAAAGAGGATTTCCTGTTGTTACTGTATTTCTGTAATACAAAGTACCAGTACAGCAAGACACGAGACGACTACAGCGAGACACGAGACGACTACAGCGAGACACGAGACGAGTACAGCAAGATACGAGACGACTACAGCGAGACACGAGACGACTACAGCGAGACACGAGACGACTACAGCAAGACACGAGACGACTACAGCGAGACACGAGACGACTACAGCGAGACACGAGACGAGTACAGCAAGACACGAGACGACTACAGCAAGACACGAGACGACTACAGCGAGACACGAGACGACTACAGCGAGACACGAGACGAGTACAGCGAGACACGAGACGAGTACAGCGAGACACGAGACGAGTACAGCGAGACACGAGACGACTACAGCGAGACACGAGACGACTACAGCGAGACACGAGACGAGTACAGAGAGACACGAGACGACTACAGCGAGACACGAGACGAGTACAGCAAGACACGAGACGACTACAGCGAGACACGAGACGACTACAGCGAGACACGAGACGACTACAGCGAGACACGAGACGAGTACAGAGAGACACGAGACGAGTACAGAGAGACACGAGACGACTACAGCGAGACACGAGACGACTACAGCGAGACACGAGACGACTACAGCGAGACACGAGACGAGTACAGAGAGACACGAGACGACTACAGCGAGACACGAGACGACTACAGCGAGACACGAGACGACTACAGCGAGACACGAGACGAGGACAGCGAGACACGAGACGACTACAGAGACACGAGACGACTACAGCAAGACACGAGACGACTACAGCGAGACACGAGACGACTACAGCGAGACGCGAGACAACTACAGTGAGACACAAGATGGTTACGAGACACACAAAGCACTCCAGTTAGCACTTCAGTCATTCAGAAATGTTTACGGTTAAAAAGCCATTCTCACACATCACGTCAATAGATAAAAATATTTTACATATTATCAAACTACATCAAACCAACCAGACCTGATATGGTCTCTTGTCCTGCAGGGCTCCATGGTACGGCCAGGGTTTGGCTTCATGAGGGACGGGGCATCTCTGGGGATGCTGAGGGAGATGTTGGTGATGATCCGGATTTGGGGTCTGCTAAAGCCGGGCTGCCTGCCCACCTTTACCGCCACTTCAGACAACCAGGACAGCATGCAGCTGTTGTTCAGACTGCTCACCAAGCTGTGGCTCTGCTGTAAGAACCTGTTTGACTGTTACAGATCCTGAACTGAACCACATGACCACATCTAGTGTCCTCCTAAATCCGTTCTGTAGATGTTTGGGTAAATGTGGCTCATAGTTCAAGATGGTGTCAGTCTGATTAAATCTCCTTCCTGTTCTGTTGACTGTGTCTCAGCTCGGGACGATGGACCCCCCCAGGACGCTGATGAGAGTCTGATAGATGAGTGCTGCCTTCTGCCCAGCCAGCTGCTGGTTCCCAGTATGGACTGGCTCCCAGTTAATGATGGGGTCATTGTCAAGCTGCAGGGTAAACACCCACTCAGGCTGCAGTTTGGAAAAGCTTCGTCTCTGCCTGGAGCGGGCTCCACCGCCCCGCTGGAGGTCTTCACCAGGTAATACACACCTGAACTTGAACCTGAACCTGAACTCACTGAGGAGTTGCAGGTTGAACAGAGATTATCCCAGAAACTGATTAGTTCATCTAATAAATCAAACAGTAACAGTGCAAGATACTGAACCCCAAACTGCTCCCAAAGGCTGAACCATCGGTGGTGTGAATACGTAGGAATGGTTAGCTCCTAAAAACTCATAAGCAATTGGCATTGCATGGCAACTAATGCCATCAGCTTATGAATGTGTGTGAATGAGATATGTAGTGTAAAAATGCCTTAAAGTGGTCGGAAGACTGGAAAGGAGATAGATAAGTACAGTCCATTTACCAGCTGATAAATCTGGGGTCTACCTGGAACTGAAACTTTAACGTGTTACTGTGTTTGTCGGGGCATTCGTCTGGGCGCTCTGTAGGGTGTTTGTCTGTTGCTCTGTAGGGTGTTTGTCTGTTGCTCTGTAGGGTGTTTGTCTGTTGCTCTGTGGGGTGTTTGTCTGTTGCTCTGTGGGGTGTTTGCTCTGTGGGGTGTTTGTCTGTTGTTCTGTAGGGTGTTTGTCTGTTGCTCTGTGGGGTGTTTGCTCTGTGGGGTGTTTGTCTGTTGCTCTGTAGGGTGTTTGTCTGTTGCTCTGTGGGGTGTTTGTCTGTTGCTCTGTAGGGTGTTTGTCTGTTGCTCTGTGGGGTGTTTGTCTGTTGCTCTGTAGGGTGTTTGTCTGTTGCTCTGTAGGGTGTTTGTCTGTTGCTCTGTAGGGTGTTTGTCTGTTGCTTGTCTGTTGCTCTGTGGGGTATTTGTCTGTTGCTCTGCGGGGTGTTTGTCTGTTGCTCTGTGGGGTGTTTGTCTGTTGCTCTGTAACGCTCTGATGTTTCTGGTTGCAGGAGTCCTGGATCTCAGAAGATGGATAATCTGCGTTGTGTTCATATGGGAGTTTGTCCCACTGAGGAGAGCAAGGCCTGCACCAGGTGAGTCCACTGGAAGTAAAGGTCACTGTAGAGTCTGCAGGTGTGTTTGTGAGATACACATCAGTAGCAGTTTTCTGTAACATCAACATTATTCAAAGTATTTAATATACTGCACCTTTTAATGTTTTAACAAAAACACATGAAGAACTTGACATAACGTGTTCCTGTTTGCTTTAAACATGTTCTGAGGAAACTTTAACATGTTCTGAGGAAACTTTAACATGTTCTGAGGAAACTTTAACATGTTCTGAGGAAACTTTAACATGTTCTGAGGAAACTTTAACATGTTCTGTGTTCAGGTGCGGCTGCGTGACGATGCTACGTTCTCCCAACAAGACAAACGCCATGAAACAGTGGGAACAGCGCTGGATCAAAAACTGTCTGTGTGGAGGCCTGTGGAGGAGGATCCCTCCAACACTCACCTGAACACAATCACTCACCTGAACACATCACTCACCTGAACACATCACTCACCTGAACACATCACTCACCTGAACACATCACTCACCTGAAACACATCACTCACCTGAACACATCACACACCTGAACACATCACTCACCTGAACACATCACACACCTGAACACATCACTCACCTGAACACATCACACACCTGAACACATCACTCACCTGAACACATCACTCACCTGAACACATCACTCACCTGAACACGTCACTCACCTGAACACGTCACACACCTGAACACATCACTCACCTGAACACATCACTCACCTGAACACATCACTCACCTGAACACGTCACACATCTGAACACGTCACTCACCTGAACACATCACACACCTGAACACATCACTCACCTGAACACATCACTCACCTGAACACATCACTCACCTGAACACATCACTCACCTGAACACATCACACACCTGAACACAGTTCTGTTTGTTTTGTACTTCTTTTTGTAATAAAACTTTCAAAATAAAAGCTGTGTAGCTCTGTGTGGTTTGGACCTCCACTGTCATGGACCATCTCTCTGCAGCTGTACATGACCTTGTCGTGGAAATTCGATAAAGACTGAGAACACGATCAGTATTAAATGAGAACTTTATTCTTGGCCAAGGAGAGACAACAGTACGACTACAAGAGTCGCAAAGTTCTCTCTGCTGCTAATACATTCAACTGCTCCTTTTGTAGACATTTCTCCCCCTCCCTCTCCTCTGAGGTCATAAAAGAGAGACTCTAATTGCATTAAGGGGGGTTACCCTCGTAAATATCTGCCTTACTCCCCTTTCACACCGTGGCTGGTACCAACATCTCCGGGACAGAGAGAAATGTCCACACTCAAACATATATCAACCCATCAGGAGGCAGTCTCCTAAATAGGACAAAGTTCATACAAAGTCAAACACAGAAATATAATTGTAATATAAAGTAAGCATAAAAAAGTAGAACAGAGGTTAAAAGGATTTTTCCACTACAACCTCCTCACTGGTTCTGAGGTCGGTGGATGCAAACCGATTGGACCTGTCTATTACAGGTACATTGTTAAAGGAATGTGGTAGTCTCAGGTATTTGTATCTTCTCTGCCAGATTCAGTTCTGCTGGGTTCTGACCCGTTCTTTGCCACAGTGACACTTTAAGTGACAGAGCAGCTCTCTTCACTGTGTGTGTCCTGCTATTTAAATGAACCTGATCAACCAGAACCTTTGGACCCAAACAGAGACCAGCTCACATCTGGTTCTGGTCCTGATGGTCCTCCTTTAAAAAAAATAGGATGAGGAGGAGGTCTCGGTAAATCACCGCATAGACAGTGAAGGAGCTGATGAGCTGACATGCAGCCCGCACACCGACAGAACCGGATTCAAACACGTCAGTGATCCAGAGTCTGTCACCGACACGCGCACACGGACGAACACGCGCACGCACCGTGCAGCAGCAGCACGGTCGGTCGGTCGGTGTTTCAGCAGCGGGAGACAAAACGGTCGCAGATCCGCGTGACCACAGAACGGATCCTAACCGGGACCAACCGGGACCAGGCAGGTGTTTTCCGTAACGGCTCCGGTTCTGTTTGTGCGGGAGGACGAAACGTGACCAGAATCAAAGAACCGATGGTCTGAGGTGAGGCTGTGTGTGTGTGTGTGTGAGTGTGTGTGTGTGTGTGTGTGTGTGTGTGTGTGTGTGTGGGAGTGTGTGTGTGTGTGTGTGTGTGTGTGTGTGTGTGTGTGTGTGTGTTTTCTGCGGAGCTGTGACTCATTTATTATTCTGCATCAGAGCCGCGAGACAATAAAACACAACAGACCCGGCACATCCGGTCCGGACTGCAATGATGATGACTGCAGCAGAACCTACCTGTCTGTCTGCCCGTCTGTCTGCCTATCTGTCTGTCTGTCTCTCTGCGGGTCTCATTCTGTGCTCTGATTGGTCTGACTGAGCGGAGGTGCGTTTAATGTTCAGGTGAAGGTAGCAGATGATGATGATGATGTTTCTTTGTTCACCACGAGGCCAAAAGTCAGCGGACACCTGTCTGTCTGAGCTGCTTTACATTATTTAAACATTTCTATGTGTTGCAGGTTGAGCACGATGATGATGAACTCCGACAAGATGAAGAAGAAACCTCCAAAGGACAGTTTGACTCTGCTGCCATGTTTCTACTTTGTGGAGGTGAGATCACACGACAAGTGATTTCTGGATCAGGTGATAATCTAAGGTGACCAGATGGACACCGGGTCTGGTAGTCTCTCCACACAGACTGTCTAAAACCTGGACGTAGTCTCCGTGACGTCCCCGCAGACTGTCTAAAACCTGGACGTAGTCTCTGAGACGTCCCCGCAGACTGTCTAAAACCTGGACGTAGTCTCTGTGACGTCCCCGCAGACTGTCTAAAACCTGGACGTAGTCTCTGTGACGTCCCTGCAGACTGTCTAAAACCTGGACGTAGTCTCTGTGACGTCCACACAGACTGTCTAAAACCTGGACGTAGTCTCTGTGACGTCCCCACAGACTGTCTAAAACCTGGACGTAGTCTCCGTGACGTCCCCGCAGACTGTCTAAAACCTGGACGTAGTCTCTGTGACGTCCCAGCAGACTGTCTAAAACCTGGACGTAGTCTCAGAGACGTCCCCGCAGACTGTCTAAAACCTGGACGTAGTCTCCGTGACGTCCCTGCAGACTGTCTAAAACCTGGACGTAGTCTTTGTGACGTCCCTGCAGACTGTCTAAAACCTGGACGTAGTCTCCGTGACGTCCACACAGACTGTCTAAAACCTGGACGTAGTCTCAGAGACGTCCCAGCAGACTGTCTAAAACCTGGACGTAGTCTCTGTGACGTCCCCGCAGACTGTCTAAAACCTGGACGTAGTCTCTGTGACGTCCTCGCAGACTGTCTAAAACCTGGACGTAGTCTCTGTGACGTCCCCGCAGACTGTCTAAAACCTGGACGTAGTCTCTGAGACGTCCCTGCAGACTGTCTAAAACCTGGACGTAGTCTCCGTGACGTCCCTGCAGACTGTCTAAAACCTGGACTTGGTCTCTGTGACGTCCCCGCAGACTGTCTAAAACCTGGACGTAGTCTCTGAGACGTCCCAGCAGACTGTCTAAAACCTGGACGTAGTCTCTGTGACGTCCCCGCAGACTGTCTAAAACCTGGACGTAGTCTCCGTGACGTCCCCGCAGACTGTCTTAAACCTGGACGTAGTCTCTGTGACGTCCCCGCAGACTGTCTAAAACCTGGACGTAGTCTCTGTGAAGTTTTTGTCTTCACAGACATGGCAATAGTGCTTTTGTTGGGGACTATTTCAGTGGTGTATTAATTCATATTTGGTGCTCACACCATCTGTGTGTGTGTGTGTGTGTGTGTGTGTGTGTGTGTGTGTGTGTGTGTGTGTGTGTGTGTGTGTGTGTGTGTGTGTGTGTTTAGCTGCCCATCGTGGCTTCTTCTATGGTGTCTCTGTACTTCCTGGAGTTGACTGACGTTGTCCAGCCAGCTCAGGTTGGGTTCAGGTGTCATGACAGAGAGCTCAGCATGCCATACGTGGACGGAGGAGACGAACTGATCCCACTGCTGATGCTGCTGAGCCTCGCCTTCGCTGGACCGGCTGCCTCAGTAACACACACACACACACACACACAGTATGTAGTATTGTGTGTCTCTGAGGGCTGAGGGTGTGTTTGTGTGCATCATTTTCTAGATCATGCTGGTTGAAGGTCTCATTTACTGCCTGCAGTCCAGACTGAAGCTCCGCAGACCTGAAGGAAGCATCAACGCTGGAGGCTGCAACTTCAACTCCTTCTTGAGGAGGACGGTGCGCTTCGTAGGTGAGCCACAACTAAACTTGAAACTACACCTGAAACTACACCTAAACACGACTACACCTGAAACTACACCTGAAACTACACCTGAACACGACTACACCTGAAACTACACCTGAACACGACTACACCTAAACACGACTACACCTAAACACGACTACACCTAAACACGACTACACCTGAAACTACACCTAAACACGACTACACCTGAAACTACACCTGAACACGACTACACCTGAAACTACACCTAAACACGACTACACCTGAAACTACACCTAAACACGACTACACCTGAAACTACACCTGAAACTACACCTGAACACGACTACACCTGAAACTACACCTAAACACGACTACACCTGAAACTACACCTGAACACGACTACACCTGAAACTACACCTGAAACTACACCTGAACACGACTACACCTGAAACTACACCTGAAACTACACCTGAACACGACTACACCTGAAACTACACCTAAACACGACTACACCTGAAACTACACCTGAAAACTACACCTGAAACTACACCTAAACACGACTACACCTGAAACTACACCTGAACACGACTACACCTGAAACTACACCTGAAACTACACCTAAACACGACTACACCTGAAACTACACCTGAACACGACTACACCTGAAACTACACCTGAAAACTACAACCTAAACACGACTACACCTGAAACTACACCTGAACACGACTACACCTGAAACTACACCTGAAACTACACCTGAAACTACACCTGAACACGACTACACCTGAAACTACACCTGAAACTACACCTGAAACTACACCTGAAACTACACCTAAACACGACTACACCTGAAACTACACCTGAACACGACTACACCTGAAACTACACCTGAACACGACTACACCTGAAACTACACCTGAAACTACACCTAAACACGACTACACCTGAAACTACACACAGGTGTTCAGTCTCACCTGTCTGTCTCTCTGCAGGTGTTCATGTGTTCGGTCTGTGTGCGACAGCGTTGGTCACTGACATCATCCAGCTATCGACAGGTTACCACACTCCGTTCTTCCTCACCGTCTGTAAACCGAACTACACGCTCGCCGGTGTCTCCTGTGACAGAAACGCTTACATCACTAAAGACATCTGCTCGGGACACGACCAGCACGCCATCATGGCCGCCAGGTGAGTTACCTGCTGTTCCTGGTCCTGTTGTCTTTCTGTTGTCATGATGATGATGAAGGAAGTTAAGTTCTGCTCTCTCTGTTGACAGGAAACATTCCCTTCCCAGCATGCAACTCTGTCCGCCTTCGCTGCTGTTTACATCTCTGTAAGAAAACCATAAGTTACCTTCAAATACAAACACGGTCTCAGACAATCTCAGACGATTTCACAGAGACCCAGACAGTCACAGACAGTCTCAGTGAGATTCAGAGAGTCTCAGACGGTTTCAGAGCGATTCGTAGAGTCTCAGTGAGATTCAGAGAGTCTCAGACGGTTTCAGAGCGATTCGTAGAGTCTCAGTGAGATTCAGAGAGTCTCAGTGAGATTCAGAGAGTCTCAGACGGTTTCAGAGCGATTCGTAGAGTCTCAGAGAGATTCAGAGAGTCTCAGACGGTTTCAGAGCGATTCGTAGAGTCTCAGTGAGATTCAGAGAGTCTCAGACGGTTTCAGAGCGATTCGTAGAGTCTCAGAGAGATTCAGAGAGTCTCAGACGGTTTCAGAGCGATTCGTAGAGTCTCAGTGAGATTCAGACAGTCTCAGTGAGATTCAGAGAGTCTCAGACGGTTTCAGAGCGATTCGTAGAGTCTCAGTGAGATTCAGAGAGTCTCAGACGGTTTCAGAGGGTCTCAAGAGAGTCTTAAACAGTCTCAGAGAGTCAGTCAGAGAGTTTCATTTAATGAATGATGACATGAATAAACAGTGAGATGTTCGCAGTAAACAGTCATCATGTCATTTCCTTTCAGATGTACTTTAACTCAACAATCTCCGACAGCACCAAGCTGCTCAAACCCGTCCTGGTTTTCGCATTCGCGATTGCAGCGGCGTTGACGGGTCTGACTCAGATCACTCAGCACCGCAGCCATCCCATCGACGTCTATGTGGGCTTCCTCATTGGAGCCTTCATCGCTGCTTATCTGGTGAGTCTGTCCAGGATGGTTGGGGGTCCTGTCCTCTGCCTCTGTCATCAGTGTTTCAGTCCTGTTGTTGTCAGGGACATAACTTTGTGTCTCTGTTGCCATGTTGACTGCATCAGAACCAGTGGACTGATGGAGGAGGAAAAGCTAACAGACAAAAGCTACAGAAAAGCTACCAGATCATTTCTTTATGAAACTGGACGACGATCTGAATGAAATGCTGCAAACACCAGACTTTTCGGTTCTGTTCTGTTCTGTTCTGGTCTTGATACAGATCACATGTTCAGCAGTTTAGATCAACATCAGATAATGAACATGAAGTTGATCTGAAGCCAGAAAAATAAAAGAACCTCAACTTCATGGAGTTAGAGTCCAGAATAAAAATCAAAAGTCGCCTGAAACCCTAAAAATGAACTGCTTCATCTTAAGAGTACTCTGACCTGAGAACCTGAGGACTGAGAACCTTCAGCACTCTGACCTGAGGACTGAGAACCTTCAGCACTGCTGATGACTGGTCTACATTCAGGACCATTGGGTAGCCTTTAGTCATTACACTGAGTTTTGTGTGTCGTTGGTCTGAAATCAGGATTTTAAAGATGATGTTTTTCTTCTTCAGGCTTTTCATGCTGTTGCCAACTTCAAGTCCTCTGATGACATCACTCCAGCACCACCTCCCCCACCCCTGAAGGAGGACCCCCTGCGTGCACTGACAGAGCGAGGACACGAGTCTGTCTACAACAAGGGCCCTGCCTCCGCCTCGGAGAGTAATGATGAGATAGCAGCAGCTCCGGCCCCCATGGACCGGCTGGAGGGTTTGGGGCCCCTACAGAGGGAGAAGGACTCCATGGGGAGCCTGAAGAGAGCCAGCGTGGATGTGGAGCTGCTGGCTCCTCGCAGCCCCATGGGCAAGGAGACCATGTTGACCTTCAGTAACACGCTGCCCAGGGCGAGCATGAACGTTAACGGAGTGCTGGGGGCCAACACAGGACCAGAGGATCCGGTGCAGTCAGTGCAGCCGGTGCAGCGGCGTTTGAAGGCGGTGCAGGTTCCCATGGACCCAATGCGTTCACAGCAGCTGGTGTCGGAGTGGAAGCAGAAGTCGATGGAGATGAGAGGCCTGAATGTCCGGGACGAGGCGGAGCGCGAGGCCAGCGAAGACGGCTCTGAGGTGGGCTCTGTGGGGACAGATGAGGCAGGGTCTCAGGTCCCCATCTACCAGCCCACAGTGCAGCCTGGGAGGGCATCTTCTAGCCGTAATCCCACTCCACCTCCAGGTGGCGCCAAAGCCGTGGCTACTCCCAGACCGCCACAGATCCCTGAGGCTGGACCACCACCAGTGTCCCCAAAGAGTGCCCTGACCCGGGCAAAGTGGCTAGCCATCCGAGAGAAGACAACTGGGGAGGGGTCAGCCCGCGGTGCTGCCAACCAGCCGCGACTCATGCAGGTCATCACCATGTCAAAGCAGCAGGGCCTCCTCCCGTCATCCTCCTCAGTGGAGAAATCCTCGGAGACCACCTCCACATGCTCCGGCACCTCCTCCACCACTGACTCTCCACATTACCGCCCCCCCTACGAGCAGAGGGAGGGCTCAGGGATCATCACAGTGGATGCCCACGCCCCTCATCATCCTGTTGTCCAAGCCCCACCCCCTCCGCAAGCCCCGCCCCTTGCAGGTAACAGTAACCCATGGGAGTGGGCAGGGGCATCTAACGGAGGCGACCCACGAGACACCTACGACCTCAACAGCCTGAACCGGGGAGACTCTGCGGCCCGTGGCAGTAGCTTCCGGCCTCACCGATCCGCCTCGCCGCGTGCTGTAGTCGAACCTGACCCAGCCCTGCCCCCACCTAACGCACAGGTGGAGGTGTGTGTGGAAGCTCAGCGCAGGGAGATGGCTATGAGACGCAAGACGGCACTAGTTCTGTTGGATCGAGAGATCCGTAACCAGACTGAACAGGAGAACTACTATAAGAGTTTGCAGGGACGAAGATTTAAGGACTAGACCCTTTCAAAATAAAAGCCATTATTTTGGTCACTACAGCACCTGGACAGGACACCACCTTGGTTTCATGCAATGGAAAGTTGGAACATTTCCATCATTCTGGTGTCGATGTGGCTCAACACTCTGGAAAGACATGTCTATGACCTTTCCAATAATGTCCGCCAAAGAGTGGCATCATGAGATTAATAATAATAATTAATTTAATTAATTTTAAGCATCAGGAAATGACAAACTGTAAGATACCATGAAGAATACCTGAAAATACTGAAAACATGACTTTGTGTCTGACGGTCCGGCTCGCTGTTTGATGACCTTCATCTGAGAGACGATCGTCCACAGTGTTGAGCTACTGAAGAGGAAGCTACAGTTTCCATGGCAACTTGTTCTGTCGACATCAAAACAGCACAAACAATTTTCTGAAGCACAAACATGCAACAAACCTGAACCCTGCAGTGTCACAACATCGTCCACCACAACCACCTGCCTCTGGCCGCCTCCTCTGGGGGTGTGGCCTATGACAGTGTTTCCTGTCATTTTTCTGGACATTGTGGCGGCCATGTTGGAGGTCTTACACTGATTGTATATTACCTGGACTGTTATTGCCCTTATGTTGTGATGGCTTGGTTGCTAAAGTGATTCTAAGCATGTTTGTTTGTGTGCTGCTTTCTGATTGGTTGAGACTGTGTGTTGAGATTGTGTGTGTGTGTGCGTGTAGGTTTTGAGGATGGATGATATTAAATATTCATTGAGATTTTAAAGATACTCACTGATTGTTACAGCGCTGCTCATCGAGACGTTCGATCATAAAAATCTGTCCCAGTTCATTCTGATCCTGAGTCAGTTTATCCTGATCTCGGTCCTGGTCCTCATCCTGATCCTGGTCTGTCCCTGTTGTTCATGTGTCTGTGTTGTAGCATGTTGATGGAGGTTTTTTAATTGTGCGAACAGAATGCTGATCTCTGTGAACATCTGAATGTAAAAACATTGTTGCTCTTGAATCTGTTATGACTGGAAACAGGAAAAAGAAAAAAAAATGCTGCTATAAAAACCTTTCAAATTAAGAGAAAAGAGTTTCAGACTGAAGGATGCTGCATGCTCTGTGGTCATTATGATGAAAGTTTAATTAAAGGTTATTTGTCAATTGTTTTTTTACTGACAATTTTATCAGCAATTGAAGTTAGTGTCTGGATGTGTTCATGATGTGTTCATGAACACAACATTAACAGAACAAACACCATGAACACGTGAACACAACATGAACATGAGAACACAACATGAACGTTGAAATCAGTAGTATCAGTGGTGTAAGTAAGTGCATGAGTGGAAAAGTGTATGAGTATAAGTTGAAATAAATGCTATAACACAAGCAAACCATCAAAAAAAAAAACCCAGTTGTTGTCTCAGGGAGGAGAGAGAGTACTTTTAAAAAGGTGCATGACAGGCCTCAGGTGTGTCCACTTGGCTCACGACCCTCTGCCACGCCCACTTAACGTACCTGCACCAAGACAATACACAACCAGGAAATGGAAGACAGGGTGGAGTGGGTCGCCACAACATGAACCCATGAATACAACATAGAACGCATTAACACATGAGTGCAATATGAACACATGAAAACAACATGAACACAACACATTCTGTCTCATGTCCTGCACCTTCAGGTTCATTATGCAGTTTCCATAGTAACCGTGTAGATGTTGAGATAAGAGCTCAAACACACAGACACACATATATATTCCTGGTTACTGTTGCCATGGAAACACACTGGCTGCTGGATGGCCTCTGGTGTGTTTGAATTGTCCTTCGTGGTCGCTGATGAATGATCCATGATTACTGAAAGGATGGCGAACACGCTTTATTTCATTCTGCTAACGATCAAATCTCATGACTTATCAGGACTGTTCAACCATGGAGCTAACTGAGCTAACACACTCGTTCCTGTCAGCCTACGTACAGTAAAGTCCTCAGAGACTTATTGGAGCAGCCTGATAACAAAGAGTTACAATAGTCCAGCCTTGAAGTAACAAATGCGTGGACTAGTTTTTCTGCATCCGCTTGAGACACGATGCGTCTGATTTTAGCGATGTTACGTAAGTGGAAGAATGCAGTGCTCGAAATTTGTTTTATGTGACGTTAAAGGACAAATCCTGATCAAAAACAACTCCAAGATTCTTTACAGTGGAGCTGGAGGCCAGGGTGATCCCATCTAAAGTAACTAAGTCTCTAGAAAGAGAGTTTCTGAGGTGTTTGGGTCCAATTACAAGAACTTTAACTGATTGGTTTCATCAGACTTTATTGATAAATATAATTGGGTGTTGTCAGCATGACAATGAAAATTAATGGAGTGATTCGTAATGATGTTCCCTAAAGGAAGCATATATAAACTGAATAGAAGTGGTCCTATATGGCATCATCCATCCATCCATCTTCTTCCGCTTATCCGTAGTCGGGTCGCGTGGGCAGCAGCTTCAGGAGGGAGGCCCAGACTTCTCTCTCCCCGGCCACTTCGTCCAGCTCTCCCACGGGGACCCCAAGGCGTTCCCAGCCGAGAGACATAGTCCCTCCAGCGTGTCCTGGGTCTTCCCCGGGGCCGCCTCCCGGAGGGACGTGCCCGGAACATCTCACCAGGGAGACGTCCAGGAGGCATCCTCACAAGATGCCCGAGCCACCTTAACTGGTTCCTCTCGATGCGGAGGAGCAGCGGTTCTACTCTGAGCTCCTCGCGGATGGCCGAGCTTCTCACCCTATCTCTAAGGGGGAGCCCAGCCACCCTGCGGTAAATCGAGAGCTTCACCTTTCGGGATGTCAGAGAAAAAAGGGATAAGTTGAGGAACAGACAGATATTTAAATTTAAATATAGATTTTACGAGTGTGGAAAACAGACTCTGTGCCTACTTATAACCTTGTGGAATTCCATGAATAACTTTGGTGTGCATGGAGGATTCATCATTAACATGAACAAACTGTAGTCACGTATGTTGGTCATGTTGTAACAGTTCAGTGGGCCAGTTCAGGTCCGACCCACTCCAGCCTACTAGTTTTCCTGTCTTGTGTTGGTCCCACCTCTAATTAACCACATCTGTGATTCCCTCTTTCCCCAGTGCCAGATTGTCAGTGTCCTTCGTGTCCTACTCTCCAGCGTTTTCCTAAGTATTCATGGTTAATGGTTTTTGGATCCCACTTGTTTTCGACCCTGCCTTTGCCCTTTGGATTGTTTGCCTGATTTTCTGATTGGATCCCATGTACCAAACCTTTGCCTGAAATTAAAGACCGTTTACCTCTTGTACGTGTGTCCCAAGTTCTGCAATTGAGTCCTGTGTCCATGCTGTGTAACATTGTGTTGGGTTTGTCAGTCAAATATTTTACATTTATATTAGTCCACCATAAGACTCGGGACTCAAGAGCATAAGAAAAACTTATTACCCAAGCCTCACATCACTTTAAAGCCCACACACGGTATATGTATATAACCCGAACAAATTATGTTGATATGACAACTTCCGGTGTTTACGAGTATTGACCCTGCTTGGCATTTTCCTGTTCATTTGTCATACAATCAAAAAAACAAAACTGATTTTTAATAAACACAGCATAATGTGAAAAGAAAAAATATATATTTCATTTTACATTGGATTATTTTATGTTTGTCCATTTCATGAAATCCAAATAAAAATTCATTTCATTTTATTTCCAGGTTGTAAGACAACAAAGTAGGAAAAATGCCAACAGGGGTCAATACTTCTACAAGCCACTGTATCTTAGTCCTGTATGTTAACAATGTATGTTAGTTAGTCCTCTTCTTCTCTGCTGAACATAAAATGTTTTCTGAAGTAAAACAAAATCGTCTTCAATACGAACATTTGAAACATTATTTTATTCTTAAATCATGAAAACAAACTTCAGATCAAACTTTTTCATTTATTTATGACTCGTCGTCTGTGTTTGAAGATCTACTTAGCAACTGGCAGCTGATTGGATGAGGAGAGGGGCTGTCATCTTGAATGACCAATCAGGAGCGAGCTCTTCATTGGATTGTTTTACTTTAAAACCATTTTAATCTGAAGCCATTCAAAAATCACCGAACAGTCCTGGTCCTGTTCCGGTCCTGGTACTGGTTCTGGTCTCAGTGATTGTCCTGGTACTGGTTCTCCTCCTGGTTAGTGAACATTCCGGCCTCCCAGAGCAGAGCACGCTGGTTTTTATGTCGAATTACACGAGTCGACTCAACAACCTGAAAACAGATGAACAGACAAAGTGATAGTTACAAACTGGTTAACTGAATGGTTACAGACTGGTTACAGACTGGTTACAGACTGGTTACAGACTGGTTACAGACTGGTTACAGACTGGTTACAGACTGGTTACAGACTGGTTACAGACTGGTTACAGACTTGTTACAGACTGGTTACAGACTGTTACAGACTGGTTAACTGAATGGTTACAGACTGGTTACAGACTTGTTACAGACTGGTTAACTGAATGGTTACAGACTGGTTACAGACTGGTTACAGACTGGTTACAGACTGTTACAGACTGGTTAACTGAATGGTTACAGACTGGTTACAGACTGGTTACAGACTGGTTAACTGAATGGTTACAGACTGGTTAAAGACTTGTTAACTGAATGGTTACAGACTTGTTACAGACTGGTTAACTGAATGGTTACAGACTGGTTACAGACTGGTTACAGACTTGTTACAGACTGGTTAACTGAATGGTTACAGACTGGTTACAGACTGGTTAACTGACTGGTTACAGACTGGTTACAGACTGGTTACAGACTTGTTACAGACTGGTTAACTGAATGGTTACAGACTGGTTACAGACTGGTTAACTGAATGGTTACAGACTGGTTACAGACTGGTTACAGACTTGTTACAGACTGGTTAACTGAATGGTTACAGACTGGTTACAGACTGGTTACAGACTTGTTACAGACTGGTTAACTGAATGGTTACAGACTGGTTACAGACTGGTTAACTGAATGGTTACAGACTGGTTACAGACTGGTTACAGACTTGTTACAGACTGGTTAACTGAATGGTTACAGACTGGTTACAGACTGGTTACAGACTGGTTAACTGAATGGTTACAGACTGGTTACAGACTGGTTACAGACTTGTTACAGACTGGTTAACTGAATGGTTACAGACTGGTTACAGACTGGTTACAGACTGGTTAATTGACTGCTTACTGACTGGTTAACTGACTTTTTACTGACTGGTTAACTGACAGACTGGTTAACTAACAAACTGGTTTACAGGCCGTACCTCATTGTTCACGGCATCAATTGGTTGGATTCCTGCGTACTGAAAAAAAAACAGGAAGTTGTAGCTAAAGTCAGATTTTTAAATAAAAAAATAATTCACAATTTTTCATCCAGCTCTTATTTTGGTAGTTTGTACACTTCCCATCAGTTCTGATAAAGTTTTATTTAGCAATAGGAAATGGCACTAAATCTCCAAAATAAGACACAGGAAGTGTTGGTGACTCACAGCACTCTCCTCCAACTTGAGCTGGATTCGTCTCTCCTCAAAGTCCTGCAGCAGCGTCTCTGACAGACCTCGGAGACGGAGTGGGATGGACCGGACCGCCGCAGGGGAGGAGGAGGAGGGTGGAGGAGGTGAGGAGGAGAAAGGGGGAGGAGGTGAGGAGGAGGAGAAAGGGGGAGGAGGTGAGGAAGAGGAGTGGGGAGGAGGACCAGAGGAGGGGCGGCAGGAGGAGGTCCAGGGCTGAGCGTGATAAGGGTGATAGAGGGTTTGACGGATGAAGGGACGAGGAGACGAAGAGGAGACGCTGAGCAATTTATCTGAAACACAACATGAGTGACATCATAGATGACATCATACATGACAGCAGGTCTGAAGCGTTGACCCCTGACCTCTGCTTTAGACAGCCTGTAACGTGACTGACTGGTTACTAATTCAGTCTGGACTTTGTTCCTCCTCTGACAAACTGCAGCGTCCACAGCGACTGACTCAGAGTCCATTAAAGACACATCCTGTCTGTCAAACACAGACTTATCAAAGACACGACCTGTCCTTTGTTTCACATCATTCATTTGACTGTCAATCAAGCCTGAATATGTGCTTGTGAAAATCCTTAATCAATGTCATCAATGTCAATGCCATCTCGTTCACTTCATTACAGTCAGAGTGTGAACACAGTAGCACCTGGTGGACATTAGATGATATCTGACCTCAAACCAAACATCCTGTCGAGATGTTTATATTCTAAAACAACTTTATTGATCCACCGAGGTGAGTTTTTCCAGAGCAGCTTCCAATTGACTCCAAATACAGAAACAACCTGAACTTACAAACTCCTCTGAAAGACAGCAGTGCTAGGAGAGGGCATGTCCTGAACATCCTCTAGTTCTGTCACAGCACTTATTGCTGCACTAACATGTCCTAGTCGCACTATATCTTGATTGTTTTGGATGAAAGCGTCAGCTAAATGGCTAAATGTCACTACAGCACTTGGTTCTAACACCATCCATCGAGTCCTCAACTTTAAGTTCCTGGGTGTCCACATCTCAGATGACCTTCTTGGTCTCTCTGTGGTATGGAAACTGCTCTATCTCTGACCAAACTGTTTACCCTCCCTCCCCTCTGGGAGGCGCTACAGGTCAGATCAGCTGTCACCCTGCTAAACTCTGCACTGATGTGACCTCCCACAACCTCATGGACTGTTTCTCCTCATACTGTCCTACTGTATATATGTGTATATAGCGTATTCATATAATAGTGCCTGTACTGTGTATAGTACAGTATTCATACCTAGCTGTCTATTCTGTGTATAATGTTAGCTATATTTAATCATTTGTATTCAAATCAAATCAAATTTTATTTGTATAGCCCAAATTCATAAAACACATTTAGCCTCTGAGGGCTTTACACTCTCTGTCCTTAGACCCTCGGTTTGAGTGAGTATTCACAACTGTACTATTACTGTTCATACTGTAAATATACATATATTTATATATTTATGTAGAATACATTTTATACTAAACTTTATACTTAATTTACCTGTACTGTATAATTACACCAATTATTTCTACCGCAATTGCTGCTGCTACACAAGCTGTAATATCTTAGTGTATTAATTTGAATCTGTCCATACTGTTAATACTGTATATATCTTTTTTTATAATTCATATTTATATGCTTATACATATGTACATACTCTACACACTTTACCGCCTTTTTGCACTTCTGGTTAGATGCTAAATTGCATTCCGTTGTCTTAGAACTTGAACTTTGTGCAATGACCATAAAATTAAATCTAATCTAATCTCAAAATTGTAACAAAGACACAATGACAGGAGCAACAAGTGAAGCGTCTATGAATGATTTGATAAATAAAAAATATTACACACCAACAGAAAAAACCTGCAGACAACTCACATTCAGATCGAAGAAGAAAACACTGACAAGTCAGATGTTGGAGCTCAACACAGTTACAAGGAGGAGAAGAAGGACAACGAGAAGCGGCAAACAGCCATACTTATTTTAAAACAACACTACCTGCCGAAATTAGTGTACTCCACCAGGAAGTACACAGAGTACTACATAGAAGATACTATAAGAGGGATCTGGTCTGAGTTCAACTCAGATCTCGTGTAGAGATTAGTTGACTATTTACACCAACTGATTAGCTAACAAATATAACTAACACCATGATGAAGATGACGTACCTGTGGTTACAGGTAGGCTGAACTGTCTGATGGCCATCTTGCTTGCCTGGTCCACTAGAGGAGCTGGAGAGAAGAGCGGTCCATCAGTCTCCTCCCTGGATGCTCGCATCTCCCTCAGCTCCTGCTCCCGTCTCAAATTCTCCTCAATCTCTTTCTCAATAAAATCCGGAGCTCCTTGTCCTCTGGACTGCAGGCCAGTGGACTCTAGGTTCTCCCTCCAGGACTGAGGCATGGTTGAGGTCATTTCATGCAGAGGTTTCAGTGTTGGGGATGAGGGAGAGGAGGAGTGAGAAGATGAAGAAGACATTTGCTGTTGTTGTAAACGTCTTGTGTCCTGGACTGAGTCACTCACAGAGAAGGAAGATAGAGCTGAACCCATTTGACTGAGGTACCACTTGTTTTCTTCAGGGTGTCGATGAGGACAGCAAGGTGATAGTAAGACTTCCAGACTTCCAGACTCAGACTGAGGTCTTTCTTTGTCCTCTTGTCCCCATCTTGTTGGTCAAAGTCTTTTTTATGTCCTCCAGTTTCTGTGGAGGATCTAGACTGTATCCTCCCAGGATCCCTCCCTCCTGAGGCTCCTCCTTCCTCTGGTTGACTTTCTGGACCTCATGCGGGATAATAAAGCTTACTCGGTTCTTCTCTTTGGCTCTGACGGTCGGTGGCGGTGACAGTAAACGTTTGGTTTTGATCTCGACCATCTCTGCTTTGCTGTCACTCAGCTTCAGCCCCCGTGAGCGTCGTAGGTTCTCCTCACGTTCCTGAACTAACCGGATCTCCCTTTCAATCGGGGTCTCATAGTCGCTTGTGGACTTGGCACTCCTCTTTTCTTGACTGCTGTTATTGAACACACCTTCATCATTGGTGAAGCCGCTGCACACTTCCACAGACAACTCCTCTAGGCCAGAGTCCAGGTTGTTCAACACACTGCTCTGCTGGCTGCGACTTTCATCAGTCCAATACACATTCACCTTCCTCTCTGGGTTGGTCTCATCTACTTCTGGTGGTTTAAACAGTGTTGTATCTTTGCTCATCTCCGTGTCGTGGTCCGTCTCCAC
>JAFMOB010000548.1:235633-254977 GCA_018985215.1 Larimichthys polyactis | reverse complement strand
TAATCTGTAAACATAATAATCTGTAAATATCAATAATATATACATCAATAATCTATAAACATTATAATCTGTAAAATCAATAATGTAAACATAAAATCTGTAAAACAATAATCTTAAACATTAATAATCTGTAAACATCAATAATCTGTAAACAATCAATAATCTTAAATATCAATAATATATAAACATCAATAATCTATAAACATTAATAATCTGTAAACATCAATAATCTGTAAACATTAATAATCTGTAAACATCAATAATCTGTAAACATCAATAATCTGTAATATAATAATATATAAAATCACTAATCTATAAACATTAATAATCTGTAAACATCAATAATCTGTAAACATTAATAATCTGTAAACATCAATAATCTGTAAACATAATAATCTGTAAACATCAATAATCTGTAAACATTAATTGTAAACAATCAATTAAGCTGTAAACATCAATAATCGTAAACATCAAAATCTGTAAACATCAATAATCTGTAAACATTAATCTCTGTAACATCAATAATCTGTAACATCAAAATCTGTAAACATTAATAATCTGTAAACATCAATAATCTATAAACATCAAAATCTGTAAACATCATATCTGTAAACATTAATAATCTGTAAACATCAATAATCTGTAAACATCAATATCTGTAAACATAATAATCTGTAAACATCAAAATCTGTAAATATCAATAATCTATAAACATTAATAATCTATAAACATTAATAATCTGTAAACATCAATAATCTGTAAACATCATAATCTGTAAACATTAATAATCTGTAAATCAATAATCTGTAACATTAATAATCTGTAAACATCAATAATCTGTAAACATCAAATAATCTGTAAACATCAATATCTATAATCTATCTGAAACATCAATAATCTGTAAACATCAATAATCTATAATCTATCTGTAAACATCAATAATCTATAAACATCAATAATATATAATCTATCTGTAAACATCAATAATCTGTAAACATCAATAATCTGTAAACATCAATAATCTATAAACATTAATAATCTGTAAACATCAATAATCTGTAAACATTAATAATCTGTAAACATCAATAATCTGTAAACATCAATAATCTATAAACATCAATAATCTATAAACATCAATAATCTGTAAACATTAATAATCTGTAAACATCAATAATCTGTAAACATTAATAATCTGTAAACATCAATAATCTGTAAACATCAATAATCTGTAAACATCAATCATCTATAATCTATCTGTAAACATCAATAATCTGTAAATCAATAATCTATCTATCTGTAAACATCAATAATCTATAAACATCAATAATATATAATCTATCTGTAAACATCAATAATCTGTAAACATCAATAATCTGTAAACATCAATAATCTATAAACATCAATAATCTATAATCTATCTGTAAACATCAATAATTTGTAAACATTAATAATCTGTAAACATCAATAATCTGTAAACATTAATAATCTGTAAACATCATCAATAATCTATAAACATCAATAATCTGTAAACATCAATAATCTGTAAACATTAATAATCTATAAACATTAATAATCTGTAAACATTAATAATCTGTAAACATCATCAATAATCTATAAACATATAATCTGTAATCTATCTGTAAACATCAATAATCTATAAACATCAATAATCTGTAACATCAATAATCTGTAAACATCAATAATCTGTAAACATTAATAATCTGTAAACATCATCATAATCGATAAATCAATAACTGTAACATCAATAATCTGTAAACATTAATAATCTATAAACATTAATAATCTGTAAACATTAATAATCTGTAAACATCATCAATAATCTATAAACATTAATAATCTGTAATCTATCTGTAAACATCAATAATCTATAAACATCAATAATCTGTAAACATCAATAATCTGTAAACATTAATAATCTGTAAATATCAATAATATATAAACATCAATAATCTATAAACATTAATAATCTGTAAACATCAATAATCTGTAAACATTAATAATCTGTAAATATCAATAATCTGTAAACATTAATAATCTGTAAACATCAATAATCTGTAAACATCAATAATCTGTAAATATCAATAATATAAACATCAATAATCTATAAACATTAATAATCTGTAAACATCAATAATCTGTAAACATTAATAATCTGTAAACATCAATAATCTGTAAACATTAATAATCTGTAAACATCAATAATCTGTAAACATTAATAATCTGTAAACATCAATAATCTGTAAACATTAATAATCTGTAAACATCATCAATAATCTATAAACATCAATAATCTGTAAACATCAATAATCTGTAAACATTAATAATCTATAAACATTAATAATCTGTAAACATTAATAATCTGTAAACATCATCAATAATCTATAAACATTAATAATCTGTAAACATCAATAATCTGTAAACATCAATAATCTGTAAACATTAATAATCTGTAAACATCAATAATCTGTAAACATTAATAATCTGTAAACATCAATAATCTGTAAACATTAATAATCTGTAAATCATCAATAATCTATAAACATCAATAATCTGTAAACATCAATAATCTGTAAACATTAATAATCTATAAACATTAATAATCTGTAAACATCAATAATCTGTAAACATTAATAATCTGTAAACATCATCAATAATCTATAAACATCAATAATCTGTAAACATCAATAATCTGTAAACATTAATAATCTGTAAATATCAATAATCTGTAAACATTAATAATCTGTAAACATCAATAATCTGTAAACATCATCAATAATCTATAAACATCAATAATCTGTAAACATTAATAATCTGTAAACATCATCAATAATCTATAAACATCAATAATCTGTAAACATTACTAATCTGTAAATATCATCAATAATCTATAAACATTAATAATCTGTAAACATTAATAATCTGTAAACATCATCAATAATCTATAAACATTAATAATCTGGTAAACATTAATAATCTGTAAACATCATCAATAATCTATAAACATTAATAATCTGGTAAACATCAATAATCTGGTAAACATCAATAATCTGTAAACATTAATAATCTATAAACATTAATAATCTGTAAACATCAATAATCTGTAAACATCAATAATCTGTAAACATTAATAATCTATAAACATTAATAATCTGTAAACATTAATAATCTGTAAACATCAATAATCTGTAAACATTAATAATCTGTAAACATCAATAATCTGTAAACATCAATAATCTGTAAATATCATCAATAATCTATAAACATTAATAATCTGTAAACATCAATAATCTGTAAATATCAATAATCTGTTCATAGTGTGACTGCTCCGCTCTGTGTGACAAACATGGAGGAACTTCTTTCAGGACACGCCGAGCTCCGTGATGAGCTTCCTGTGGGACGGCCTAAAGGTCGACACAGACAGGAAGTGATGTCACTTCTCTGGAGTGAAGCATCTGTACCTGATGAAAGAACTGGAACAACAACAACAAAGACAGCTGACCATCAGTGAGGTGGATTACCTCCGTCTGTCAGAAACGTTCTTTAACTGTGTCAGCTTCAGTCCTCAGAAGTCCAGTTTGATCCAGTTTGATGAACCTGAACACCTGAGACCTGAATCTGACCTCATGTGTAAACACTGACCTCTGACCTGCAGATGCTCAGCTGATGGTTTAACCTGAACTTCCTGCACATGTCCGGCATAAGCCGCCATCAACAATGTGTCAAGAACTGTTACAGGGTCCGTCTCCATGGAAACCTCTCATCCCTCGACGTGAACAGGCGAGCATTCAGTCCATCACCTCCTGAAACCAGTCGCAGGTTTAGTTAATCGAGATGCTTTATTAATAAATCTTTAAAACACAGTCTTCTTCAGTCAATGGCTCCTCGGAGGAAAAACCAAGATCAGCTGATCTTTCTTCTCATTGTCAGCCATCTTTACCGTGTGGTCACTGTGGCAACCGTCTGTCAGTAGACCAGCTGAGATCTGTTGACGGAAGACGTGAAGCTGTTTAACGTGATGCGAGTGATCAGCTGTTTGAAACAGACCCGAACCGCTAAATCATGTCAACATGGTCAGTAAGTAAACGATGAGCTCGTCCGTCCGTTGATGGTTGTGATGATTCGTGTTCTTCAAAACTTCACTGATCATCATCACCGGAACATTTTAAATGTTTAAACCTGAATTTGTTCTGCGGCGGGACATGATTTAAAAATGTTGACTTTGCAACTTTTAATTAAATTCAATTAAATGACAATTTTTAATTTGAAGATTATTTGGTTAATTATGTTTTAATTATTATTAATTAAGATTATTGTTTATTTAATTTTTATTTAATTTTGATTATTTGGTTAATTTTGGATATTTTTAGTTTTGATAAAACAATTTATTATTGATGAACAAAAGTTTGATCGTGTGATTTTGTTTCATTGATATTTGATTTGACCATCAGACATTTTAATTCATGTTGATGGTTTGTACCACCGTGAGGTGGAATGCTGACGGGGAGCCGGTGTCATGATCAAAACGTTCTGTAACGCCGATCAAACGTTCTGTAACGCCGATCAAACGTTCTGTAACACCGATCAAAAACGTTCTGTAACGCCGATCAAACGTTCTGTAACGCCGATCTAACGTTCTGTAACGCCGATCAAACGTTCTGTAACGCCGATCAAACGTTCTGTAACGCCGATCTAACGTTCAGTAACGCCGATCTAACGTTCAGTAACGCCGATCTAACGTTCTGTAACGCCGATCTAACGTTCTGTAACGCCGATCTAACGTTCAGTAACGCCGATCAAACGTTCAGTAACGCCGATCTAACGTTCAGTAACGCCGATCTAACGTTCAGTAACGCCGATCAAACGTTCAGTAACGCCGATCTAACGTTCAGTAACGCCGATCTAACGTTCAGTAACGCCGATCTAACGTTCAGTAACGCCGATCAAACGTTCAGTAACGCCGATCAAACGTTCAGTAACGCCGATCTAACGTTCAGTAACGCCGATCAAACGTTCAGTAACGCCGATCAAACGTTCAGTAACGCCGATCAAACGTTCAGTAACGCCGATCTAACGTTCTGTAACGCCGATCAAACGTTCAGTAACGCCGATCAAACGTTCTGTAACGCCGATCAAACGTTCTGTAACGCCGATCAAACGTTCAGTAACGCCGATCTAACGTTCAGTAACGCCGATCTAACGTTCTGTAACGCCGATCAAACGTTCTGTAACGCCGATCTAACGTTCTGTAACGCCGATCAAACGTTCAGTAACGCCGATCAAAACGTTCAGTAACGCCGATCTAACGTTCAGTAACGCCGATCTAACGTTCAGTAACGCCGATCAAACGTTCAGTAACGCCGATCAAACGTTCAGTAACGCCGATCAAACGTTCAGTAACGCCGATCAAACGTTCAGTAACGCCGATCAAACGTTCAGTAACGCCGATCAAACGTTCAGTAACGCCGATCAAACGTTCAGTAACACCGATCAAACGTTCTGTAACGCCGATCAAACGTTCAGTAACACCGATCAAACGTTCAGTAACGCTGATCAAACGTTCAGTAACGCTGATCTAACGTTCAGTAACGCTGATCTAACGTTCAGTAACGCTGATCAAACGTTCAGTAACACTGATCAAACGTTCAGTAACGCCGATCAAACGTTCAGTAACGCCGATCTAACGTTCAGTAACGCCGATCAAACGTTCAGTAACGCCGATCAAACGTTCAGTAACGCTGATCAAACGTTCAGTAACGCCGAGCTGATGCTAGTAACAGAACCTAAAGGGGTGGAGTCTAGTTCAGACGGCAGCTGTGTGTTTGGTGGTTCGTGGACTGAATGGTGTGTTTGAGTGCAGCGACGTCTGTGATGTCACAAAAATACAAAATCAGTTCGTTGAGCTGAGTCGACCCGTCGGGTCACTTTTATTTAAAAAAAGACTTCGGCAGACAGACGATGGAGAGAAACCAATAAGTACAAGAGAATCCACTATCAGAGAGCTAATGCTACCATGGCTAATGCTGAGGCTAACGCGATAAGGCGTCTCAGATGAAACACGCGGAGTGGAGAGGAGTACAAAAGTAAAAAGGTTCAAGGAAATAGAAAAAAGTAAAGAAGAGGAAATGATGTCATGTTGTTAGAGGCGGGGTTTAGGGCAGTGGGTGGAGTTTAGTTCCTGTAGTTTGTGTCCTCCGTCCTTCATATTTCAGATTATGAGATTATATGTGACAGCAGCGCCTCCTTCAGGATCACATGATGCTGCAGCACTTACACGGCTGCTTCTCCTTCTTTATCTCCACCGCTCCTCCCTTCACCTCCTCGACCTCTCCTGCTGTCTCTCCATTACTCGCCACTGCCGTGGCCTGTGGTTTGGAGGACGGAGGTTTGGTGGCCTGCGGTTTGGAGGACGGAGGTTTGGAGGACGGAGGTTTGGAGGATCGGGGTTGGGTGGTTGCGACGGGTGGAGTCAGAGCTGGTGTCAGAGCACCACTTGTCTCCTCCCTCCCGTCACCTGGTGATGTTTTCCCGTCGGTATCATCGATGAGAACGAGCTCTGCCTTAACCGTCCCCTGCAGGCCGAGCACCCTTTTGGTCTCGTCTTCGTCCTCCACGCTCTGGTATCCCATGAACACCATGGTGACGGGGTTCTCGGCGCTGGCCTCCGCCATGCTTGGCTCACCTTCCGGCTTGGCCTCCAGCCCGGTGATCTCCAAGGCGACCGGCAGCAGCTCCGGCAGTGGTGGCTGCTCGGGACATGCCTCCTCCTGGACCTCTGCTGTCGGCAGAGAGGTCACCGTGGTGACAGTCTGTGACATCATCGAGGCCTCGTCAGCTTTGTGGATGAGCTCCTCGACCTCGGAGAAGCTGAGCAGCTGGACGCCGTCTTCACCGTTCATCTCATGGACCACTACGAGACAGACAGAGACAGAACCTGGGTCAGGACCGGAGTCTGGGTCAGGACCAGAGTCTGGGTCAGGACCAGAGTCTCGATCAGGACCAGAGTCTCGATCAGGACACACCTCCTGACCAATAGAAACAGACTACTCTGCTGTACTGTGTGACGTCTTCCCCCTTAGGACGTCTACATTGTTCCAGCAGGAACGTGTCATAGAACGAGTGGCATGACATCACCTTTCCTCTCGTCCTCGTAAACTTTAACCCCTTGGTGAGAGAGGTCAACGGGAAGTGTGGTGTTAGTGGACAGAACCCGGGTCTCCCCCGTCACTCGGTCCCGCTCAACCTTAATCTCCACCGAGTACATCGCTGATGACCGGAGGGGCCACAGGGTGAACAAGACAAACACACACACAGACAGGAAGTTATCAGAGACAGACAGGAAGTTATCAGAGACAGACAGGAAGTTATCAGAGACAGACAGGAAGTTATCAGAGACAGACAGGAAGTTATCAGAGACAGACAGGAAGTTATCAGAGACAGACAGGAAGTTATTAGAGACAGACAGGAAGTTATTAGAGACAGACAGGAAGTTATCAGAGACAGACAGGAAGTTAGTTTACAGGGACTTTAGCTCGTTAGCTCGTCTTCATGCTGGTTCAGTGAGTGTGAGTTAGCCTGTTAGCCTGTTAGCCTGTTAGCCTGTCAGCTGGAGTTTCTGTCTCTGTCGTCCAGCAGGTTCTCGTGGATCGTGGCTGCTGCTGTGATCCTGCATGACGTCCACTACACATATTACTACTGTCATTATTGCTGCCATATCTCCATCACAGTTTATAATTAGTTGATGATTTGCTGCTGCTGAGCATCTGTGTCTCTGTGACCGAGCACTGTAAACTCCTGCAGCACCTGAACATGTCGTCATGCTCTCAGCACTGTAAACTCCTACAGCACCTGAACATGTCGTCATGCTCTCAGCACTGTAAACTCCTACAGCACCTGAACATGTCGTCATGCTCTCAGCACTGTAAACTCCTACAGCACCTGAACATGTCGTCATGCTCTGTTTACACCGCTGACATCATCGCTGACATCACCGCTGACATCATCGCTGACATCATCGCTGACACGTGAAGGGAACAGGAAGTGATCTCAGACACGTGTCTGTCGCGCAGGCAGCCATGTTGGCTGAACTGAACCAGCCAATCAGAGCGGGTTTTGTTTGGGTCCGGTCCGCTCTGCGGCGCTGGGACTCACCTCGCTTCATCTCGTCCACGGGCTCTCTCGGTTTGTTCATCCGAGGACTTTTGTGAACTTTGACCTCTGCAAAGGCTCATGGGAAAGAAAGGAGGCGGGCACAGAGACAGAGAGTGATGACTCTGAAGCTCTGAGTGTGATGTCATCAATGTAATCTGATTACTGTTATCTGACTCTTAATATCAGATTACAGAACAGAGACTCACCTTGGACCAGCTCACCTGAAGCAGGTCCTGGCTGACAGCTGCTGTGACCTTTGACCTCTACAGCTGATGAGACAGGTGAGAGGACACAGGTGAGAGGAGACAGGTGAGACAGAGACAGGTGAGAGGAGACAGGTGAGACAGAGACAGGTGAGAGGAGACAGGTGAGACAGAGACAGGTGAGAGGAGACAGGTGAGACAGAGACAGGTGAGAGGAGACAGGTGAGACAGAGACAGGTGAGAGGAGACAGGTGAGACAGAGACAGGTGAGAGGAGACAGGTGAGACAGAGACAGGTGAGAGGAGACAGGTGAGAGGAGACAGGCGATGACAGAGACAGGTGAGAGGAGACAGGTGAGACAGGGACAGGTGAGAGGAGACAGGTGAGAGGAGACAGGTGAGACGAGACAGGTGAGACAGAGACAGGTGAGAGGAGACAGGTGAGAGGAGACAGGCGATGACAGAGACAGGTGAGAGGAGACAGGTGAGACAGGGACAGGTGAGAGGAGACAGGTGAGAGGAGACAGGTGAGACGAGACAGGTGAGACAGAGACAGGTGAGAGGAGACAGGTGAGACAGAGACAGGTGAGACAGAGACAGGTGAGACAGAGACAGGTGAGACAGAGACAGGTGAGAGGAGACAGGTGAAGACAGAGACAGGTGAGACAGAGACAGGTGAGACAGAGACAGGTGAGAGGAGACAGGTGAGAGGAGACAGGTGAAGACAGAGACAGGTGAAGACAGAGACAGGTGAGACAGAGACAGGTGATGACAGAGACAGGTCAGGACAAGGGGGAGGAACTCACCTTTAACGGCTCCTGATGACACCTGCAGGCACATACAGGAAGTTCAATTTCACAATAAAACTCACTCACAACAAAATAATATAAAATCTTGAGAGTGACACCTGCAGGCTGCAGAAAGTATTCCATAATCTGATCAACACTGTAATCTGATTACTGTAGCCTGACACAGATACTCACAGTAGTCTGGGTTATGGTCTGACAAACGCCTCCAGTTTCCAAACTGAGCAGCTCATCCTCCAACCTGTAACACAGAAAGAGATTAAACCAGGTCAAACCAGATCAGACCAGAATAAATCAGATTAAACCAGATTAAACCAGATCAGACCAGAATAAATCAGATTAAACCAGATTAAAACAGATTAGATCAGATTAAACCAGATTAAACCAGATCAGACCAGATCAGACCAGAATAAATCAGATTAAACCAGATCAGACCAGATTAGATCAGATTAAACCAGATTAAACCAGATCAGACCAGATTAGATCAGATTAAACCAGATTAAACCAGATCAGACCTGTTGATGGTCTCCTCCAGGCTCCGGGTCTTGGCCTCATCCTGGTCCAGTTGTCTCTTCACCTCGTCCTGTTCTGGTCCGGCTCCGTCCAGCAGCCAGCGCTCCCTCAGGGCCTTTGACTGAGCAGACAGGAAACAGAATTATGATGTCGTCTGTTCACTGGTAAACCATCACTTCCTGCTCCTGTCCATCATAAACTAACGTCACCTGCTGAAAAACAGCTGATCAGAGAACCACACTGTAAGAAATGAAACTAGATGTCTGAAGAATAGTCCACGTCACACAGACACTGAGTCTGTCATCAGGTTTAAACTGTTAATATAAGTATTGTTTGTATGTGCTTCAGTATAAACACACGTGATCCTCAGAGGAACCAATCAATCAGTTAATGAGTTAATAATGAGTTGATAACAGATGATAATGTGGCTGTAAACAGTTTAATAAACTTCTTTATCGTCTATCACATGATCCTAAAAAACATTGATGATTTATTGGTGAACAGTCCTCACATATAAACATTTAGCCCCTCCCCTTTACACCTGTACCATCGGGTCAGTCAGCTGTTGTTGATCCAGGCGAGATGTTGTGGCTCTGAACTCTCCAGGCTGTCTGTCTGTCTGTGTCTGTCTGTCTGTCTGTCTGTGTCTGTCTGTCTGTCTGTCTGTGTCTGTCTGTGTCTCTCTGTCTGTCTGTCTGTCTGTCTGTCTGTCTGTGTCTGTCTGTGTCTCTCTGTCTGTCTGTCTGTCTGTCTGTCTGTGTCTGTCTGTGTCTGTCTGTGTCTCTCTGTCTGTTTGTCTGTCTGTCTGTGTCTGTCTGTCTGTCTGTGTCTGTCTGTGTCTCTCTGTCTGTCTGTGTCTGTCTGTGTTTGTCTGTCTGTGTCTGTCTGTCTGTGTCTGTCTGTGTCTCTCTGTCTGTCTGTGTCTGTCTGTCTCTCTGTGTCTGTCTGTGTCTGTCTGTCTCTCTGTGTCTGTCTGTGTCTGTCTGTCTGTCTGTCTGTCTGTCTGTCTGTCTGTCTGTGTCTGTCTGTGTCTGTCTGTGTCTCTCTGTCTGTCTGTCTGTCTGTCTGTGTCTCTCTGTCTGTCTGTCTGTCTGTCTGTCTGTGTCTGTCTGTCTGTCTGTGTCTGTCTGTGTCTCTCTGTCTGTCTGTGTCTCTCTGTCTGTCTGTGTCTGTCTGTCTCTCTGTGTCTGTCTGTGTCTGTCTGTCTCTGTGTCTGTCTCTCTGTGTCTGTCTGTGTCTGTCTGTCTCTGTGTCTGTCTGTCTGTGTATGCCTGTCTGTCTGTCTGTGTCTCTCTCTGTCTGTCTGTCTGTGTCTGTCTGTTTCTCTGTCTGTGTCTCTCTCTATCTGTCTCTCTGTGTCTCTCTCTGTCTGTCTGTCTGTGTCTGTGTCTCTGTCTGTCTGTCTGTGTCTCTGTCTGTGTCTCTCTCTGTCTGTCTGTCTGTCTGTGTCTGTGTCTCTGTCTGTCTGTCTGTGTCTCTGTCTGTGTCTCTCTCTGTCTGTCTGTCTGTCTGTCTGTGTCTGTGTCTCTGTCTGTCTGTGTCTCTGTCTCTCTCTGTCTGTCTGTCTGTCTGTCTGTGTCTCTGTCTGTCTATGTCTCTGTCTGTCTGTCTGTCTGTCTCTCTGTCTGTCTGTCTCTCTGTCTGTCTCTCTGTCTGTCTGTCTGTCTGTCTGTGTCTGTCTCTGTCTCTCTGTCTCACCTTCAGGTGCTGCAGAGCTCGCCTGTCGTCCTCCAGCTGACGCTTCTTGTTTTCAATCTCAGCCTGCCACTTCCTTTTCTCCTGAGCCATGATGGGAAACAGAGTCACATGTTAACAGGCACTTGAAGTCCTTTCACTGCTTCACTGTCGCTCAGTCTGTGCAGCGTCCGCCGTGTTCAGAGGCTCCTGATTAACTGATAGAAAAGACCATTGTGCCAAATCAAATCAAAAGCTTTCCTGAAATTAAAAAAAGCAAGCATATATTTACCCTTAATTTTTTGGTGTACATGTTTTAGAGTATGGAGAGTAAATATGTGATCTGTCGTTCTATGTTTGGGTATAAAGCCAACTTACTTAATACATTGCTGTCAGTGAGGTAGGACAGTATTCTTGAATTTAGTATGCTACAAAATAGTTTCCCTAAATTAGAATTTACACAAATGCCACGATAATTATTAGGATTTAGATTGTCTCCACTTTTAAAGATTGGAATTTACCCTACAGTTTGGAACAAACCACTTTGTTTATTTACTGTGTTTCAACATTTCTGTCCTGATACCATCGATGCCACAAGTTTTTCTTGTAGTTCTTCAATTGTAATTAGACTGTCCAAAGCATTTTGATTGTCTTTTATTGCATTTTCTAATGAAGTTATTTTGTCAGTTATGGATATCTGCTGTGTGTTCTGGATTTAGATACAAATTTGAGAAATAGTTTTTCCAGACATTGCCATTGTGAATTTTTTTTTAATAATTTTCTTTATTATTGTTATTCTCACATGTTACATTACACAGCTGGTATTGAATTCTTGATTTACAGTTAGAAGTCATCATATAGCTGTCATCATATAGTTGTGTAATGTTAAGAGTAATAAAACCTGCATACATTTTTATTTTTTAGGAACAAACCAACAAACAAACAAACAAACAAACAAAAACAGTGAGGAAACAGAGCAGGATGTATGGGCTTATTGCAGCGGCTGCATTCAGTTGTAGGGAGACCAAGCATCAAAATGATAAGAGATTTGAAGTGCATGCACATAAGGGTATGTACATATAAAACACATAAGACCTGGTAGTCCTTCAACCCAACGGGGGAATAACCAAAAGAGTAAGTGGGTGGAGACAAGTGATTTAGTTTCTAGGATGTGACTGTGACGTTTGTACATAGGAGACCCATTTTGACCATGACCTTGTAAATTTATCCATTTGTAGCCGTAGTGAGAAAGTAATCTTTTCCATTTTATAAATTTCATCAACAATAACTATCCATTCCTCTATTGTGGGGGGGTCGGGCCGCAGCCAGTGACGCGTGATGGTTTTCTTGCCAGCAGAAATCAGAGCACCAAATAGGTATTTGTTGAGATGTCCTGTGAGAAAATTAATTTCTCCCAGAATAAAGGTTTTGAAATGGTATGGTATTTTTATGTGAAACATGTTTTCTAATATTTTGTGCATCTCTGACCAGAAATTTACTGTTACTGGACATTCCCAAAATATATGCCAATGGCTTGCATCCCGGCCCCCACACATCCTCCAGCACTGTGGGTCCCCTCCTGCAAAGTGAGCTTTCTGTTTAGGAGTTACAAAAAATCTGATTAAACATTTCCATGCAAATTCTCTCCATGTATGCGAATTGGTGCATTTCCATTGAAACTCACAACAACTGTACCACTCCTCCCTGGGCATTTCAAAATTCCCCTCCTTCTCCCAGTTATCTTTAATGTAGTCTGTAGAGTAGGTTTTTTTAGTCATGAAGCCCTTATATATTCTAGATATAATACCCTTGGTTTGCTCTGATGAATAAGCACGTAGTATCTCTTTCAGTATCGGGTCTTCTGGATCCGCTGTGTATTTTCTAATTACCTTCTCAAAGTAATTACGTAGTTGTAAATACCTGTAAAAGTCCTGCTTTTCTAAAGAGTGATCTCTTTGCAGATTTTGGAAACTTTTAAGTTGTCCCTTGTCTATTATTGAGTAAAATGTTGTTATTCCCTTAGTTATCCAGTTTTTAAATCTAAGGTCCAGTTGATTCGGTTTAAAGTCAAGGTCATAGGCGCACCACCTAATTATTCCCAGTTTGTCATGTAATTTATACGTGTCTTTAATTGAGTTCCAGGTTTTAATTTGGAATTTTGTCCATGGATTCTGCAATTTGGTTACAAAGATCTCCAGGTCTTTATTACCCAGTACTGCCCAGAGTGGAGGATCTTTAATAAATGAGAGCTCGATGTCTTTCCACCTGGCATGGTAATCTTGGTTACACAGGTTTATCAATGGTCTAACTTGGGCTGAGAAAAAGTAATCCTTTAAATTTGGTACAGCCATACCTCCCCTGTCTTTTGATAGTTGTAATGTTTTAAACCTTACTCTGGGTTTTTTCCCCTGCCATATGAACCTAGAAATAATGTTGTCCCACTCAGAGAATTGTTTTGTGGATATCTCCACAGGAAGGGCCTGAAACAAAAAAAGAAATCTTGGGAGTATATTCATTTTTATGGTCTCCACCCTTTGAGTAAAGCTCATAAAGGGGTTGGAATTCCATCTTTGTATATCCAATTTTATTCTGGTAAGGAGAGGGTCATAGTTAATCTTTGCCAACGTAGAAATGTCTTTAGGAAACAGTACACCTAGATATTTCATAGCATCCTGCTCCCAATTCAGACGATATTCATCCCGAAGTTGTTTAGATGGAGTATAGTTATGTGTTAAAATTTGGGTTTTTTGAATATTTAGTTTGTATCCCGCATATTTACCGAAGCTATCCAAAAGTTTAAACAATTCAGTGAGTGAGTGGACGGGTCTTTGAGATATATTAATATGTCATCTGCATACAAAGCTATTTTGTGTTGTTCCCCATTTATAGTGATACCTTTAATATTGTCAGATTGCCTAATCCATTGAGCGAGAGGTTCTATATAGATTGCGAAAAGGAGTGGAGATAAACCACATCCTTGTCTAGTGCCCCGTTCTAATTTAATAGTGTCTGAGAGGTACCCATTTATTTTAATGCGGGCAGTTGGATTATTGTATAGGGTACCAATTCCCTTAATAAATTCTTTATGAAACCCAAATCTCTCTAAAGTCTTATACAAAAACATCCAACTCACTGAATCAAATGCTTTTTCTGCGTCTAGGCTCACCAATAAGGCCTGTAACTTATATTTTTGAATATGGCTTAGAATGTGTAATGAACGTCTTATATTATCATGTGTTTGTCTCTGGGAAATGAAACCTGTTTGGTCTGTATGGATAAGGTGAGGGAGAACCTTCTCAACTCTCTTGGCAAGGATTGATGTATACAGTTTGTAATCTGTATTCAGGACAGAGATTGGTCTATATGATCCACAATCCAGTCTGTCTTTTCCCTCCTTCGGTATAACCGAGATTGTGGCTTCTGTCCAAGTGGGTGGAGTTTTCCCTTCCTTTAAAGCTATATTAAATATATTAAGGAGAATTGGTGTCAACTCGGTCCTGAAGGTCTTATACCATTCAGGAGAAAACCCGTCTGGCCCCGGCGATTTATTTGATTTTAGCCTTGAAATTGCACTGTTCAGCTCTTCCTTTGTTATTTCAGCCTTTAATTGTTTGTTTTTATCTTCTGATAGGGTGGGTAAATTAAGAAATGATAAGAACTGTTCAATCTGTTGTTCATCTAATAATTGTGGTTGGGAGTACAGTTGTTTATAATAATTTTGGAACGCCGTTTGAATTTCATGTTGCTTATATAGCAAAGCTTTGGAAAGTGGATCCCTAATTTTGTAGATTGTATTGTCTGACTGCTGTTTTTGCAATTTCCTTGCCAGCAGTTTAGCAAATTTCGAGCCAGATTCGTAATACTTTTGTTTTGTATAAATCATCTTCTTTTGTATTTCTTGTGAGTATAGAGCATTAATTTCCTTCCTAACTTCTTTTAATTTTGAGTTGAGATTTGGGTTTGATCCCTTCTTGTGTTTTGTCTCAAGTTCTTTTAATTCTTTATTTAATTCATAAAGTCTTAATTGTCTTTGTTTCTTTTGGTAAGCGCAGAAGGATATAACTTTCCCTCTCATAACGGCCTTTAGTGCATCCCATACAATTTCTGGGCCAACTTCCCCATTATTATTTACTTCCATATATTGTTTGATTTCTTCTTTAATTTTTGTTTTAAATTGTTCATTATTAAGAACATTTGAATTTAACCTCCATAGTGTATTTCCAGGATTATTATTAATTTGCAGCATCATTGAGAGGGGTGCGTGGTCTGACAAGTCGATATTACCTATCTCGCAATGATGTATTCTATGGCGATCTCTTTTGAAGATGAAGAAGTAATCGATTCTGGAGTAGACATTGTGTGGGTGTGAATAATGTGTGTAATCTCGGTCTGTTGGGTGGAAGTCTCTCCAAAGATCCAATACTCCCAGTTCTGACATCAGAATCTTAAGTTTCTTATGTATAGGGGTTTGAATAGAATCTTTGGAGCCATCTAGTCTGGGGTTGAGGCGTATGTTCCAGTCTCCGCCACATATAAGTATACCTATTGCCTCCGTCATTAAGTCAAACATTTTTCTGTAGAAAACGAAATCACTACCGGGGGGGGCATAAACATTAAGTAGGGTTATTTGGATCCCTTCTATCTTACCTGAGACAAGTAAATATCTTCCCTCGTTGTCCTTTACCTCTGAATTTTTTCAAATTTAACTCTATGAGAAAGTAAAATAGCTACCCCTCTCTTATGGCCTGATTTACAAGATGAATGGTACACCTGAGAAAACCCCATTCTTTTCAGCTTTTCATGCTCTATAGGGTTAAGGTGTGTTTCCTGTAAGAACACTACATGTGCGTTCTCCTTTTTCATTTTACTCAATATCTTGTTTCTCTTAATTGGGTTCAAGACTCCATTTATATTAAATGAAACGATTTTAATATCATGGTTAGCCATGGTCTTCTATTTGTGTTGCATATGGCTGAATTCTCCCTACGTCGTGACTACTTCTTGGGCCATCATACATCCTAAAAGCTCTCGTGAACATCGAGAGATGAACATAACACAATAATAACAATAATACAGATCTTAACCAAACGTCCGTATATTCCTTGGAGTTTTTTGCTTCCAATGTTGAGGCTCTGTCTTCATTAGCCTCTGAGGGGCTCCTGATGTCCGTGCGCCCATAAAGGGATGTCCAGCTCTTTAAGAGTAGGGCCCTTTGAGATGACTGCATAGGTCTTAAGAGTTTCTGTGTCCCGACCATTATACACTGTCTGTTTTTTTTAAAGTAGGAATATTCAGGCTTCAAATCAAATAAGGGAGAACCATATAGGCTTCAGGCACAAAGGCAATTAAGATCAATCTAGTCCTTAGAGTCCTTAAATCACAAACTAAATAAAATTAAACCAGTCGAATCATAAACATAAGAAAATACAGTGTACACCGGGACAGACTTATCTGCAGCTTTTTCTTGGTCAGGTGGTTGATTGTCCCTCACTCTGGATGAGGGTCCCGTCTAAACTCTTGGAGTTTCTCCTTGAACTGCGTCTGGGAGGCTTTTTTCTTTTGAGGTGCTCTATCCGGAGTGATCGCGGCTCCAACCCGGCGGTGCCCTGCCATTTGCCATGTAGATAAGAGTTCAGTCTCTCGTTCGTCCGGGCCGTCTGGGGCTGGTATGATGGTGACGGGAAAAACCGCGCGATGCCATGTCCTCCGTCGCTTCGGTTGCGCTCTGATACAGGCGGGTGCCGTCGTTGTAAAAGACCCGTAGTCTCGCTGGGTAGGGAGTCTGGAACTTGGTCTTTCTTTCTTTTAATATTTTCTTTGCTTCCGCGTATTCCACACGTCTCTTCAGGATCGCTGATGGGTAATCGTGGTCTATATAGAAGCGGGTGTTGTTGTAGAAAACCTCTCTTTTTTGCCAGGCTCTCCGGATCACCTCTTCTTTCATTCTGTAGCTCGCAAACTTAGCGATGATGGACCGGGGCTTTAAATGGGTGCCGGTGGGTTTAGGAACCGTGGCTCTGTGTGCTCTCTCAATTTTTAGCTCTGTATCTGGTGGAAAACCCAGCGGCTCTTTCAGTAAGTTTTCCAGGAAAGATGTAACATTCTTCCCCTCCGCGTCTTCGGGTATGCCGTATATTCGGATATTGTCTCTACGAGCCCGCCCTTCTTGGTCGATGAGTTTAGCCTCCATGTCAGCCTGGCGCTGTGAGAGCCGTTTTACTAGCGTTGACATCGCTTGTAATGCCGTTTCTGCTTTGTCGATTCGGGTCTCGGCTTCTGCCAGTCTATCATTCGTCTTGTGCAGTTCTTGTTTAATCTCCGCGAGTTGCTGTTTATTATCTCGCCTGAAGTCTCGTATTTCGTTTAGTATGCCGCGCAGGCTAGCATCATCTTCTCCGTCCTCGCTCATCCCGCATGTCGGGGAGCTACTTCGGCTAGCAACGTTTAATGGCATACACTCACCAATATCTTCTGTCGCGGTCATGTTTTTCCAACTTCTTGTGCTAACCCTGTTCATCGTCGCGTTTTAATACTCACTTTTTAGTTATCTCAGGGGTTAACAGGGTTAATTCGTGAAACCGTCGGGGAGCACAGAAATCAAGCTGCCATCTTCGTTACGACCCCGGAAGTCCTCGCCATTGTGAATTTTAATGTTATCTTTATTTTTGGTTGAGTTAAATTTTTTACACAGGTTCCAAAAAGAATTTTGGTCTATTGCCTTTTCAGTTTTAAGTAATTCATCTTCATTGTATTTGGCCTTTTTCTGGTTGATCATTTTCTTATATTGTTTAAGGGCTGTGTGGTATTCATGGGGCATTTCTTGGTTTTCAGGATCATTATGTTTCTTGTTTGACAGGTTTCTGAGATGCTTTCTTAAAAGGAAACATTCACTGTCAAACCATTGTTATTTTGCTTGTTTTTTCATTTTAGACTCTTTTGCTAGTTTCACAAATACCTGATTTAAATCTTCAGTGGCCAAATTTATGCTGTCTTTGTTTAGTAGGTATTGGTTACACAAAAAAGGATCTAGCATGGTTTGTATATTAGTGTTGCTAAATGCATTGGTGTAATCAGTGAGACTTCTCTCTGTCCACTTGTAATGTTTTGGGAAAGGTAACAGGTCGTCATCGGGGGCATGTTTCTGGGTATGGGTCTCTGCTTTTTTCAGGTAGAGCGTGATTTGATTGTGGTCTGATATGGGACTGTTAATGCATTTATACTTTCTGGACAGATATCTATGATTACATAATCAATTACACTATTTCCCAAAACAGAGCTGTAGGTAAACCTGCCCAGAGAGTCTCCTCGTGTTCTGCCATTAACTATGTAATCCCAGGGCTTTGCACGTTTGTAAAACTTCTTTTCCACTCTTGTTCACTATTCTATCATAGCTATGTCTATGTGCTGTAACAAAGGGTTGGTATAGAGGGGATACATCAAAATGGTTACTTCCATGTGTATCAATAAAATCTATTTCTCTGCCAGTTCTGGCACTGAAGTCTCCGCATAACAATGTGGAGCCAAGTGACTGGAAGTAAAGAGTTTCTTTCTGAATTTCATGGATATCCTTCTGAGTAATATGGTGAGCTTGAAGGTGGTAAATATGCTCCCGGTGGATGTGAGGGTGCCTCTGCTGCTCCTGGAGATGATGGAGGTCTCCCTGGTGCTCCCGGTGGATGTGAGGGTGCCTCTGCTGCTCCTGGGGATGATGGAGGTCTCCCTGGTGCTCCCGGTGGATGTGAGGGTGCCTCTGCTGCTCCTGGAGATGATGGAGGTCTCTCTGGTGCTCCCGGTGGATGTGAGGGTGCCTCTGCTGCTCCTGGAGATGATGGAGGTCTCTCTGGTGCTCCCGGTGGATGTGAGGGTGCCTCTGCTGCTCCTGGAGATGATGGAGGTCTCCCTGGTGCTCCCGGTGGATGTGAGGGTGCCTCTGCTGCTCCTGGGGATGATGGAGGTCTCCCTGGTGCTCCCGGTGGATGT
>JAFMOB010000548.1:222680-226381 GCA_018985215.1 Larimichthys polyactis | reverse complement strand
TCTCTCTCTGGTCTCTCTCTGGTCTCTTTGGTGTCTCTTTTGTCTCTCTGGTCTCTTTGGTGTCTTTGGTCTCCTTGGTGTCTCTTTGGTCACTCTTTGGTCACTCTTTGGTGTCTTTGGTGTCTCTGGTCTCTTTGGTCACTCTTTGGTGTGTCTGGTCTCTTTGGTCACTCTTTGGTCTCTCTGGTCTCCTTGGTGTCTCTTTGGTCACTCTTTGGTCACTCTTTGGTGTCTCTGGTGTCTCTGGTCTCTTTGGTCACTCTTTGGTGTGTCTGGTCTCTTTGGTGTCTCTCTGGTCACTCTTTGGTGTCTTTGGTGTGTCTGGCCTCTTTGGTGTCTCTTTGGTCACTCTTTGGTGTCTTTGGTCTCCTTGGTGTCTCTTTAGTCTCTCTGGTCTCTTTGGTGTCTCTTTGGTCACTCTTTGGTGTGTCTGGTCTCTTTGGTGTCTCTTTGGTCACTCTTTGGTGTCTTTGGTCTCCTTGGTGTCTCTTTGGTCTTTCTGGTCTCTTTGGTGTCTCTTTGGTCACTCTTTGGTGTCTCTGGTCTCTTTGGTGTCTCTTTGGTCACTCTTTGGTGTCTTTGGTCTCTTTGGTGTGTCTGGTCTCTTTGGTGTCTCTTTGGTCACTCTTTGGTGTCTCTGGTCTCTTTGGTGTCTTTGGTCTCTTTGGTGTGTCTGGTCTCTTTGGTGTCTCTTTGGTGTCTTTGGTCTCTTTGGTGTCTCTAGTCTCTTTGGTGTCTCTTTGGTGTCTCTTTGGTGTCTTTGGTCACACTTTGGTGTCTTTGGTCTCTTTGGTGTCTCTGGTCTCTTTGGTGTCTCTTTGGTGTCTTTGGTGTCTCTGGTCTCTTTGGTGTCTCTGGTCTCTTTGGTGTCTCTTTGGTCTCTCTGGTCTCTTTGGTGTCTCCTGTGGTCACTCTTTGGTGTCTTTGGTGTCTCTGGTCTCTTTGGTGTCTCTGGTCTCTTTGGTGTCTCTGGTGTCTGGACGTCACAATGAATGCAGCTTTAACACACAGACCTTGAACACTGATCACACTACATCCAGAATTGGTCCTTGTCTGATGCATGTTGGGTCCTGGTCCTGGTCTGATCCAGGTTGGGTCCTGGTCCTGGTCCTTGTCCTATCCAGCTGCCGGGCTCAGTTCTCTTCCTGTGTGTGTGGTCTAAACTGGTTTCCAGTTGGTCCAGTACAGGCTGTCTATTGTGGAGCCGGTCACCGTGGAGACGGACTGCAGCTTTGTTCAGGATCCTTTGAGTCCAGCTGGTCCCAGTTTAACTGTTTACCTCCAGTTAGACCATATCAGACCACTTCAGACCACAGCAGACCAGTCCAGGACCTCCAGAACATTAGCCCTCAAACATCGATCATTGATAAATTCATTGATCAGTGTTTCATCAACGCTCACTCTCATGAAGGTCTCAGTCTTAGTCTCAGTCTCAGTCCTGGTCTGGGACAAACCGGTCCTTTGATCAGACTGAGCTCAAACTCCTGTTTGAAAAGTTCCATCAAAGATAATGAAGGAGGAAATATAACAACAGGTCCAAGTCCTGGTCTGACGTGGTCTAATGTGTGACTTCGTCATCTGAAACATAATCAGTTAAACGAGTTCACACTGTGGCTCCACCCACAACAATGACATGCCGCCGCTGCCTCAGTTTCAGTGACACAGCCTGTTCTGACCAATGACAGTATGCAGAATGGACGGCGTGAGTGATGTCACACCGGCTGGACACCGCCATGTTTGTAGTGCTGCTTCTTCATCCTCCTGCTAATCTATATATGGTCATAGACTCAAACAAACTATCTGTGACCACACCCACCTGTCAGTCAAAGCGTCCACGCTCTTAATCCTGCATAACTTTAAGCCTTAATATAATGTGAACAGGTGAGTTGTATATAAATTCACCCTCAGTACAGTTGTCATGAACGGGGAAATTAGCTACAGAGACCAAAACTGTTTTTTGTACCAGGCTGTAAACATGTTTATTTCTGCTGTGAAGTTGGACATTTGGACATGGGGACTTATGGAGACTGACTCACTTCTGGAGCCAGCCTCAAGTGGACGTTAGAGGAACTGCAGGTTGTGTCTCACTTCACAGATGTGGAGGTTGGTTCTGGTTCTGACCCGACATCACTGATGATGAACAAATGTCAGCACAACTGAACCCTGGGAAATGTATTTGTTATTGTAGTACTTTATTTTATGTCTGTAACTGTCTGTCTGTAACTGTCTGTCTGTCTCTCTGCAGGGTATCTGAAGCTCTCTGTCAGCAGGATCGACTGCAGCTTCTCTCAGTGAGTCACATTTACAGACACTCAGTGAACACACCACCAACACACACACACACACACACACACACACACTGCAGACACGCCCTGAGCCCTGATCTGAGGTCTGTGTCATTAATGCACTTATTGATCCACTAACACACACACACACTAACACACACACACACACTAACACTAACACACACACACACACACTAACACACACACACTAACACACACACACACACTAACACTAACACACACACACTAACACACACACACTAACACACACACACACACTAACACACACACACTAACACTAACACACACACACACACACTAACACACACACTAACACACACACACACTAACACACACACACACACACACACACACACACACACACACACACACTAACACACTAACACTAACACACACACACACACACACACACACACTAACACACACACACACTAACACACGCACACACTAACACACACACTTTCTCTCCCTGTGTAACTCAACCTTCCTCTCTGCAGTAATACTTTACACTGTAAAAAGAGACTCATCATCACAGCACTGTAAAAAGTAAGTTTCTGGGTCAGGTCTGACAGGAATGTGGAGACAGAGACAGAGAGACAGAGACAGAGAGACAGAGAGACAGAGACAGAGACAGAGAGACAGAGACAGAGATACAGACAGAGAGAGAGAGAGAAAACTATGGCCAGCCTGCATCAGAAAATCGTCAATAATCAACCAAACATTGAGACCCACACGAGACCAAATCAGAGAACTGGAGGAGGATAACCAATCAATGAGGATGATGCTTCAGACAACAAGAGAGGGAATCACCAACATCACACAGAGCAGAATCAGACCAGCACTGGAGGAAGAGGTTCACCACCAGCACATAACTTCTACAGCTCACAAACCCCCAGCCTCCTCAATACCCCCTACCCCTCATTCTCCAGGCCCACTTACCCCTCCAAAGTCCTCAGACCTCTCTGCTGACCACCAGCCTAACAACAGACCAAGCAAACCTTCACACAAAGAAATATTGTTTCTCTGTGACTCCAATGGAAAACACATCAATATGGCACGTCTGTTCCCAGAGAAGAAATCTGTGAAACGTTCGAGCCCCACGACAGAAAAGGCCATTGAACACCTGTCCAGTGGAGAGTTTACAGGTGTAGAACATATCCTCATCCATACTGGCTCAAACGATCTCACCCACAGCACTATGGCACCTGGCAAAGAGAGCCGTCGAGAACTTCCCAACTTCAAAAGTAATGATATCCACATTACTTCCTCACTCAGACATTCCCCAAATTATTATTAACACTATTAACTCAGAGATCACCAGGAGCTGTACTCATCTCCCTAATGTGAGTATAGCACAGCACAGCAGAATAAGTTACCAACATCTGCATGATCACA
>JAFMOB010000548.1:212680-220180 GCA_018985215.1 Larimichthys polyactis | reverse complement strand
AGATAGAGAGACACAGACAGAGAAACAGACAGACACAGACAGACAGACAGAGAGAGACACAGACAGACACAGACAGACAGACAGAGAGACACAGACAGACAGACAGGCATACACAGACAGACAGACACAGAGACAACAGACACAGACAGACAAGAGAACAGACACAGAGACAGACAGACACAGACAGACACAGGAGAGACAGACAGACACAGACAGACAGAGAGACACAGACAGACAGAGACACAGACGACACAGAGAGACAGACAACACAGACAGACACAGACCATACAGAGACAGACAACAAAACAGACACAGACAGACAGACAGGAGACACACAGACGACAGACAGACAGAACAGAGAGACACAGACATACACAGACAGACAGACACAGACAGACAAGACACGAGAGACACAGACACAGACACAGACAGAACAGAGAACACAGACAGACACAACAGACAAACACCGACACACAAACAGACAGAGAGACACAGACAGACAGACAGAGACACATACAGACACAACAGAGACAGACAGACAACAGACACAGACAGACAGACAACACAAGACACAGACACACAACAGACATACACAAACACAGAGAGACAGACAGACACAGACACAGACAGACAGAGACAACACAACACAGACAAACAGACACAGACAGACAAACACAGACAGACACAAACAGACAGAAGACACAGACAGACAGAACAGAGAACACAGACAGACAGACAGAGAGACACAACAGACACAGACAGACAGACAGACACAGACAGAGAGACACAGACAGACAGACAGAGAGACACAGACAGACACAGACGATACAGACAGACAGACACAGACAGACAGACAGCCTGGAGAGTTCAGAGCCACAACATCTCTCCTTCAACAACAGCTGACTGACCCGATGGTACAGGTGTAAAGGGGAGGGCTAAATGTTTATATGTGAGGACTGTTCACCAATAAATCATCAATGTTTTTATGATCATGTGATAGACGATAAAGAAGTTTATTAAACTGTTTACAGCCACATTATCATCTGTTATCAACTCATTATTAACTCATTAACGGATTGATTGGTTCCTCTGAGGATCACGTGTGTTTATACTGAAGCACATACAAACAATACTTATATTAACAGTTTAAACCTGATGACAGACTCTATTCTTCAGACATCTAGTTTCATTTCTTACAGTGTGGTTCTCTGATCAGCTGTTTTTCAGCAGGTGCAGACGTTAGTTTATGATGGACAGGAGCAGGAAGTGATGGTTTACCAGTGAACAGACGACATCATAATTCTGTTTCCTGTCTGCTCAGTCAAAGGCCCTGAGGGAGCGCTGGCTGCTGGACGGAGCCGGACCAGAACAGGACGAGGTGAAGAGACAACTGGACCAGGATGAGGCCAAGACCCGGAGCCTGGAGGAGACCATCAACAGGTCTGATCTGTTTTAATCTGGTTTAATCTGATTTATTCTGGTCTGATCTGTTTTAATCTGTTTTAATCTGGTTTAATCTGATTTATTCTGGTCTGATCTGGATTAATCTGATTTATTTGGATCTGATCTGGTTTAATCTGGTTTAATCTGATTTATTCTGGTCTGATCTGGTTTAATCTGATTTATTTGGATCTGATCTGGTTTAATCTGGTTTAATCTGATCTAATCTGGTCTGATCTGGTTTAATCTGATTTATTTGGATCTGATCTGGTTTAATCTGGTTTAATCTGATTTATTCTGGTCTGATCTGGTTTGACCTGGTTTAATCTCTTTCTGTGTTACAGGTTGGAGGATGAGCTGCTCAGTTTGGAAACTGGAGGCGTTTGTCAGACCATAACCCAGACTACTGTGAGTATCTGTGTCAGGTTACAGTAATCAGATTACAGTGTTGATCAGATTATGGAATACTTTCTGCAGCCTGCAGGTGTCACTCTCAAGATTTTATATTATTTTGTTGTGAGTGAGTTTTATTGTGAAATTGAACTTCCTGTATGTGCCTGCAGGTGTCATCAGGAGCCGTTAAAGGTGAGTTCCTCCCCCTTGTCCTGACCTGTCTCTGTCATCACCTGTCTCTGTCTCACCTGTCTCTGTCTTCACCTGTCTCCTCTCACCTGTCTCTGTCTCACCTGTCTCTGTCTCACCTGTCTCCTCTCACCTGTCTCTGTCTCACCTGTCTCTGTCTCACCTGTCTCCTCTCACCTGTCTCTGTCTCACCTGTCTCTGTCATCACCTGTCTCTGTCTCACCTGTCTCCTCTCACCTGTCTCTGTCTCACCTGTCTCCTCTCACCTGTCTCCTCTCACCTGTCTCCTCTCACCTGTCCCTGTCTCACCTGTCTCCTCTCACCTGTCTCTGTCATCGCCTGTCTCCTCTCACCTGTCTCTGTCTCACCTGTCTCCTCTCACCTGTCTCTGTCTCACCTGTCTCCTCTCACCTGTCTCTGTCACACCTGTCTCCTCTTACCTGTCTCTGTCTCACCTGTCTCCTCTCACCTGTCTCCTCTCACCTGTCTCTGTCTCACCTGTCTCGTCTCACCTGTCTCCTCTCACCTGTCTCTGTCTCACCTGTCTCTGTCTCACCTGTCTCGTCTCACCTGTCTCCTCTCACCTGTCTCCTCTCACCTGTCCCTGTCTCACCTGTCTCCTCTCACCTGTCTCTGTCATCGCCTGTCTCCTCTCACCTGTCTCCTCTCACCTGTCTCTGTCTCACCTGTCTCGTCTCACCTGTCTCCTCTCACCTGTCCCTGTCTCGCCTGTCTCCTCTCACCTGTCTCTGTCATCGCCTGTCTCCTCTCACCTGTCTCTGTCTTCACCTGTCTCTGTCTCACCTGTCTCCTCTCACCTGTCTCTGTCACACCTGTCTCCTCTTACCTGTCTCTGTCTCACCTGTCTCGTCTCACCTGTGTCCTCTCACCTGTCTCATCAGCTGTAGAGGTCAAAGGTCACAGCAGCTGTCAGCCAGGACCTGCTTCAGGTGAGCTGGTCCAAGGTGAGTCTCTGTTCTGTAATCTGATATTAAGAGTCAGATAACAGTAATCAGATTACATTGATGACATCACACTCAGAGCTTCAGAGTCATCACTCTCTGTCTCTGTGCCCGCCTCCTTTCTTTCCCATGAGCCTTTGCAGAGGTCAAAGTTCACAAAAGTCCTCGGATGAACAAACCGAGAGAGCCCGTGGACGAGATGAAGCGAGGTGAGTCCCAGCGCCGCAGAGCGGACCGGACCCAAACAAAACCCGCTCTGATTGGCTGGTTCAGTTCAGCCAACATGGCTGCCTGCGCGACAGACACGTGTCTGAGATCACTTCCTGTTCCCTTCACGTGTCAGCGATGATGTCAGCGATGATGTCAGCGATGATGTCAGCGATGATGTCAGCGGTGATGTCAGCGATGATGTCAGCGGTGTAAACAGAGCATGACGACATGTTCAGGTGCTGTAGGAGTTTACAGTGCTGAGAGCATGACGACATGTTCAGGTGCTGTAGGAGTTTACAGTGCTGAGAGCATGACGACATGTTCAGGTGCTGCAGGAGTTTACAGTGCTGAGAGCATGACGACATGTTCAGGTGCTGCAGGAGTTTACAGTGCTGAGAGCATGACGACATGTTCAGGTGCTGCAGGAGTTTACAGTGCTGAGAGCATGACGACATGTTCAGGTGCTGCAGGAGTTTACAGTGCTGAGAGCATGACGACATGTTCAGGTGCTGCAGGAGTTTACAGTGCTGAGAGCATGACGACATGTTCAGGTGCTGTAGGAGTTTACAGTGCTGAGAGCATGACATGTTCAGGTGCTGTAGGAGTTTACAGTGCTCGGTCACAGACACAGATGCTCAGCAGCAGCAAATCATCAACTAACTATAAACTGTGATGGAGATATGGCAGCAATAATGACAGTAGTAATATGTGTAGTGGACGTCATGCAGGATCACAGCAGCAGCCACGATCCACGAGAACCTGCTGGACGACAGAGACAGAAACTCCAGCTGACAGGCTAACAGGCTAACAGGCTAACTCACACTCACTGAACCAGCATGAAGACGAGCTAACGAGCTAACGAGCTAAAGTCCCTGTAAACTAACTTCCTGTCTGTCTCTGATAACTTCCTGTCTGTCTCTGATAACTTCCTGTCTGTCTCTGATAACTTCCTGTCTGTCTCTGATAACTTCCTGTCTGTCTCTGATAACTTCCTGTCTGTCTCTGATAACTTCCTGTCTGTCTCTGATAACTTCCTGTCTGTCTCTGATAACTTCCTGTCTGTGTGTGTGTTTGTCTTGTTCACCCTGTGGCCCCTCCGGTCATCAGCGATGTACTCGGTGGAGATTAAGGTTGAGCGGGACCGAGTGACGGGGGAGACCCGGGTTCTGTCCACTAACACCACACTTCCCGTTGACCTCTCTCACCAAGGGGTTAAAGTTTACGAGGACGAGAGGAAAGGTGATGTCATGCCACTCGTTCTATGACACGTTCCTGCTGGAACAATGTAGACGTCCTAAGGGGGAAGACGTCACACAGTACAGCAGAGTAGTCTGTTTCTATTGGTCAGGAGGTGTGTCCTGATCGAGACTCTGGTCCTGACCCAGACTCCGGTCCTGACCCAGACTCCGGTCCTGACCCAGGTTCTGTCTCTGTCTGTCTCGTAGTGGTCCATGAGATGAACGGTGAAGACGGCGTCCAGCTGCTCAGCTTCTCCGAGGTCGAGGAGCTCATCCACAAAGCTGACGAGGCCTCGATGATGTCACAGACTGTCACCACGGTGACCTCTCTGCCGACAGCAGAGGTCCAGGAGGAGGCATGTCCCGAGCAGCCACCACTGCCGGAGCTGCTGCCGGTCGCCTTGGAGATCACCGGGCTGGAGGCCAAGCCGGAAGGTGAGCCAAGCATGGCGGAGGCCAGCGCCGAGAACCCCGTCACCATGGTGTTCATGGGATACCAGAGCGTGGAGGACGAAGACGAGACCAAAAGGGTGCTCGGCCTGCAGGGGACGGTTAAGGCAGAGCTCGTTCTCATCGATGATACCGACGGGAAAACATCACCAGGTGACGGGAGGGAGGAGACAAGTGGTGCTCTGACACCAGCTCTGACTCCACCCGTTGCAACCACCCAACCCCGATCCTCCAAACCTCCGTCCTCCAAACCTCCGTCCTCCAAACCGCAGGCCACCAAACCTCCGTCCTCCAAACCACAGGCCACGGCAGTGGCGAGTAATGGAGAGACAGCAGGAGAGGTCGAGGAGGTGAAGGGAGGAGCGGTGGAGATAAAGAAGGAGAAGCAGCCGTGTAAGTGCTGCAGCATCATGTGATCCTGAAGGGGGCGCTGCTGTCACATATAATCTCATAATCTGAAATATGAAGGACGGAGGACACAAACTACAGGAACTAAACTCCACCCACTGCCCTAAACCCCGCCTCTAACAACATGACATCATTTCCTTCTTCTTTACTTTTTTCTATTTCCTTGAACCTTTTTACTTTTGTACTCCTCTCCACTCCGCGTGTTTCATCTGAGACGCCTTATCGCGTTAGCCTCAGCATTAGCCATGGTAGCATTAGCTCTCTGATAGTGGATTCTCTTGTACTTATTGGTTTCTCTCCATCGTCTGTCTGCCGAAGTCTTTTTTTAAATAAAAGTGACCCGACGGGTCGACTCAGCTCAACGAACTGATTTTGTATTTTTGTGACATCACAGACGTCGCTGCACTCAAACACACCATTCAGTCCACGAACCACCAAACACACAGCTGCCGTCTGAACTAGACTCCACCCCTTTAGGTTCTGTTACTAGCATCAGCTCAGCGTTACTGAACGTTAGATCAGCGTTACTGAACGTTTGATCGGCGTTACTGAACGTTTGATCGGTGTTACTGAACGTTTGATCGGTGTTACTGAACGTTTGATCGGCGTTACTGAACGTTTGATCGGCGTTACTGAACGTTTGATCGGTGTTACTGAACGTTTGATCAGCGTTACTGAACGTTAGATCAGCGTTACTGAACGTTTGATCAGCGTTACTGAACGTTAGATCAGCGTTACTGAACGTTTGATCAGTGTTACTGAACGTTTGATCGGTGTTACTGAACGTTTGATCGGTGTTACTGAACGTTTGATCGGCGTTACTGAACGTTTGATCGGCGTTACTGAACGTTTGATCGGCGTTACTGAACGTTTGATCGGCGTTACTGAACGTTTGATCGGCGTTACTGAACGTTTGATCGGCGTTACTGAACGTTTGATCGGCGTTACAGAACGTTTGATCGGCGTTACAGAACGTTTGATCGGCGTTACAGAACGTTAGATCGGCGTTACAGAACGTTAGATCGGCGTTACTGAACGTTAGATCGGCGTTACTGAACGTTTGATCGGCGTTACAGAACGTTAGATCGGCGTTACAGAACGTTAGATCGGCGTTACGAACGTTAGATCGGCGTTACTGAACGTTAGATCGGCGTTACAGAACGTTTGATCGGCGTTAAGAACGTTTGATCGGCGTTACAGAACGTTTGATCGGCGTTACAGAACGTTTGATCGGCGTTACAGAACGTTGATCGGCGTTACAGAACGTTGATCGGCGTTACTGAACGTTTGATCGGCGTTACAGACGTTAGATCGGCGTTACAGAACGTTTGATCGGCGTTACAGAACGTTTGATCGGCGTTACAGAACGTTTGATCGGCGTTACAGAACGTTTGATCGGCGTTAACAGAACGTTTGATCGGTGTTACAGAACTTTTTGATCGGCGTTACAGAACGTTTTGATCATGACACCGGCTCCCCGTCAGCATTCCACCTCACGGTGGTACAAACCATCACATGAATTAAAATGTCTGATGGTCAAATCAAATATCAATGAAAACAAAATCACACGATCAAACTTTTGTTCATCAATAATAAATTGTTTTATCAAAACTAAAAATATCCAAAATTAACCAAATAATCAAAATTAAATAAAAATTAAATAAACAATAATCTTAATTAATAATAATTAAAACATAATTAACCAAATAATCTTCAAATTAAAAATTGTCATTTAATTGAATTTAATTAAAAGTTGCAAAGTCAACATTTTTAAATCATGTCCCGCCGCAGAACAAATTCAGGTTTAAACATTAAAATGTTCCGGTGATGATGATCAGTGAAGTTTTGAAGAACACGAATCATCACAACCATCAACGGACGGACGAGCTCATCGTTTACTTACTGACCATGTTGACATGATTTAGCGGTTCGGGTCTGTTTCAAACAGCTGATCACTCGCATCACGTTAAACAGCTTCACGTCTTCCGTCAACAGATCTCAGCTGGTCTACTGACAGACGGTTGCCACAGTGACCACACGGTAAAGATGGCTGACAATGAGAAGAAAGATCAGCTGATCTTGGTTTTTCCTCCGAGGAGCCATTGACTGAAGAAGACTGTGATTTAAAGATTTATTAATAAAGCATCTCGATTAACTAAACCTGCGACTGGTTTCAGGAGGTGATGGACTGAATGCTCGCCTGTTCACGT
>JAFMOB010000548.1:87680-207680 GCA_018985215.1 Larimichthys polyactis | reverse complement strand
AAACACAGCATTGATATAACGTAATATCAATGTTCATGAAACATTATAGATGTGACTAGTAAACCATCACTGCATGGACTGTGAGAGCAGCTGATTTTGAAGTGTGTGTGAGTAGAAGTCGTCATAATGTGTTATCCGTCAGTCAGCCTCTACTTTATAACTCGTCACTCGACACTTAAAAGTTATAATTCATTATTAGTCACATCTATAATGATTCATGTGTCCCCATAACACACAAATCATGTGCTCATACAACATTAAGTAACGTTTGATTGTGAAAAACAAAAATACTAATACTGCCGTGAGCGCCAACTACAGGACAGAGTCCATTACAAGCAACCACAGACCTTTAAACCACAGACTGTCTAAATCCTGGACGTAGTCTCCATGAGGACATCCACCTGTCAATCAAAGCGTCCACGCTCTTAATCCTGCATAACTTTAAGCCTTAATATAATGTGAACAGGTGAGTTGTATATAAATTCACCCTCAGTACAGTTGTCATGAACGGGGAAATTAGCTACAGAGACCAAAACTGTTTTTTGTACCAGGCTGTAAACATGTTTATTTCTGCTGTTGGACATTTGGACATGGGGACTTATGGAGACTGACTCACTTCTGGAGCCAGCCTCAGGTGGACGTCAGAGGAACTGCAGGTTGTGTTTCATGTCACAGACATGGAGGTTGATGTTGCTTAAAACATTAAAATCAAACAATTTATTGATGATTCATACAAGAAACATCATGGAGTCACATGTTCAGATGTGTCTGTCTGCCTGTTGACGGCCTGTCTGTCTGTTATCAGCTGACAGCAGCGGTTGGTGGGCGGGGCTTATCACTGACACACAGACACACAGAGCTGAGCTCTTTGTGAGTCATTTGTGTATATACAGTATATATACAGTACAAAATTAGCAACACTGATAGACACAGTTTAAATATATATTATATATATCATATACTGCATATATGGTAAATGGACTGTACTTATATTTCTCCTTTCTAGTCTTCTGACAACTCAAAGCTCTTTTACATATCTCATTCACACACATTCAGACACCGATGGTTCAGCCTTCAGGAGCAGTTTGGGGTGTCATGTCATGCATATCATACATGCTGTATCTATTGTGTATATCATGTATTAGATCAGAAACAAAATCAGGTTCATTGCCTTGGTACAAACATTAAGCAAAAATATAAGAAAACAAACAATATAAATATAAATATGTTCTAAAATGGAAACAGCTGAACAGTTTGTTAAACAGAGTTTTCAGCAGGTAATGTCTAAAACGAGGTAGTCCAAAGATACACTGACACAAAGATGATTTCAGAGAAGACAAACAGACGATGAATCATTAATCGATAAACGTTCTTCAGTTCTGCAACTCGAATATACGACACACTCACCTGTGTCATAACACAGCAGTTGCCATGGTAACGTGTCCTGTGCTAGTTTTACAGCAGCGCTTTAAAGCGTGTTATCGCTGATCAATCAACTCTGATAAAGTTCACTGACATTCCTCACATCTTATTTCCTGGTGAGGACATTTCCCCCTCAAAGTACACTTAAAGTACTGCCCTCAAAGTACACTCAAAGTACACTCAAAGTACACTTAAAGTGCTGCCCTCAAAGTACACTTAAAGTACTGCCCTCAAAGTACTACCCTCAAAGTGCTGCCCTCAAAGTACGCTTAAAGTACTACCCTCAAAGTACACTCAAAGTACACTTAAAGTACTACCCTCAAAGTACACTCAAAGTACACTCAAAGTGCTGCCCTCAAAGTACGCTTAAAGTACTACCCTCAAAGTACACTCAAAGTACACTCAAAGTGCTGCCCTCAAAGTACGCTTAAAGTACTACCCTCAAAGTACACTTAAAGTACTACCCTCAAAGTACACTTAAAGTACTGCCCTCAAAGTACACTTAAAGTACTACCCTCAAAGTACACTCAAAGTACACTCAAAGTGCTGCCCTCAAAGTACGCTTAAAGTACTACCCTCAAAGTACACTTAAAGTACTACCCTCAAAGTACACTTAAAGTACTACCCTCAAAGTACACTTAAAGTACTACCCTCAAAGTACTACCCTCAAAGTACACTCAAAGTACACTCAAAGTACTGCCCTCAAAGTACACTTAAAGTACTGCCCTCAAAGTACACTTAAAGTACTACCCTCAAAGTACACTTAAAGTACTGCCCTCAAAGTACACTTAAAGTACACTCAAAGTACTGCCCTCAAAGTACACTTAAAGTACTACCCTCAAAGTACACTCAAAGTACTGCCCTCAAAGTACTGCCCTCAAAGTACACTCAAAGTACACTCAAAGTACTGCCCTCAAAGTACACTTAAAGTACTACCCTCAAAGTACACTTAAAGTACACTCAAAGTACTGCCCTCAAAGTACACTTAAAGTACACTCAAAGTACTGCCCCCAAAGTACACTTAAAGTACACTCAAAGTACTGCCCTCAAAGTACACTCAAAGTACTGCCCTCAAAGTACACTCAAAGTACTGCCCTCAAAGTACACTTAAAGTACTGCCCTCAAAGTACACCAAAAGTACACTTAAAGTACTACCCTCAAAGTACACTTAAAGTACACTCAAAGTACTGCCCTCAAAGTACACTCAAAGTACTGCCCTCAAAGTACACTCAAAGTACACTCAAAGTACTGCCCTCAAAGTACACTTAAAGTACTACCCTCAAAGTACACTTAAAGTACACTCAAAGTACTGCCCTCAAAGTACACTCAAAGTACACTCAAAGTACTGCCCTCAAAGTACACTCAAAGTACACTTAAAGTACACTCAAAGTACTACCCTCAAAGTACACTTAAAGTACACTCAAAGTACTGCCCTCAAAGTAAACTCAAAGTACACTCAAAGTACTGCCCTCAAAGTACTGCCCTCAAAGTACACTTAAAGTACTACCCTCAAAGTACACTTAAAGTACACTCAAAGTACTGCCCTCAAAGTACACTCAAAGTACACTCAAAGTACTGCCCTCAAAGTACTGCCCTCAAAGTACACTTAAAGTACTGCCCTCAAAGTACACTCAAAGTACACTTAAAGTACACTCAAAGTACTACCCTCAAAGTACACTTAAAGTACACTCAAAGTACTGCCCTCAAAGTACTGCCCTCAAAGTACACTTAAAGTACTACCCTCAAAGTACACTTAAAGTACACTCAAAGTACTGCCCTCAAAGTACACTCAAAGTACTACCCTCAAAGTACACTCAAAGTACTACCCTCAAAGTACACTTAAAGTACTACCCTCAAAGTACACTTAAAGTACACTCAAAGTACTGCCCTCAAAGTACACTCAAAGTACACTCAAAGTACTACCCTCAAAGTACACTTAAAGTACACTCAAAGTACTGCCCTCAAAGTACACTCAAAGTACTGCCCTCAAAGTACACTCAAAGTACTCCCCTCAAAGTACACTTAAAGTACTACCCTCAAAGTACACTTAAAGTACTACCCTCAAAGTACACTCAAAAATCCTTTGATTCGTGCAAAGTTTTTCAGATGATAATAGGATGATTTAGTGATGGCCTTTATGTGGTTGTTAAAATTCAGGTCTGAGTCCATAACTACACTAAGATTTCTGGCTTGGTCTGTGGACACTTCTGTCTTTTCTGCATTGAGCTGGAGAAAATTCTGGCCCATCCACTGATTGACTTGTTGGATACACTCACTCAGTGACTGTAATGGGACGTAGTCATTTGGTGAAACTGTAATATAGAGTTGTGTGTCATCAGCATACGGGTGGTAAGAGATGTTATAATACTCCATAATCTGGGCTAGTAGAAGCATGTAGATGTTAAACAAAAGTGGCCCAAGAATGGAGCCTTGGGGGACCCCACATGTCATCTTTGTTTGCATAGACTTACAATTACCTCACGAGACAAAGTCATGATCTTCTAAGTAAGATTTGAACCAATTTAGCACCGTACCAGAAAGTCCAACCCACTTCTTCAGTCTGCCAAGCAACATGTTGTGATCACCTGTGTCGAATGCAGCAAGGAGATCCAGCAGTACCAACACTGAAGTTTTTTAAGCATCAAAGTACACTCAAAGTACTGCCCTCAAAGTACACTTCACTACAAGTAGTGAAATACTTAAGTATTTTCAATTTATACTCAAACTGCAAAACACGCCTCAGAGGGGAATACTGTACTTTTGGTAATACTTATTTTGAAGGTGTGTTCATAACACTCATAACACTGTTGTTTCCATGGTAACCGTCATGTCTGTTGTTTCCATGGTAAGCATCCTCCCACTTTTGTTTCAGGACATTGTAACTCTTCGGAGTTGACAAACATCAAACACTATTCAGTGTCTTCATCAAACCTCCTCGCTGGCCCTACAGTGTCCCCTGCAACCATGAGCAGCACTCCGAGGAGGTGGGTGCTGAAGCCTCTGTCCCCGCTGCTACAACCCTCAGACCTGCGCACCATCACCAGCCCCGCCCAAAGCAACACCCCTGATGATGAGGTCTTCACCTTCGACATCTCTGTGGCTCATAGTCATTCCCCTGTGGACATCCCCTCACAGTACAGTGACAGGTTCACGGATGTGGTAGTTCTGGCACAGCAGGTTTCGGTGTCACAGGATGGAGGGAGCACCAGCGATGAATGGTTTCCCAGCAGTCCCAGCAGTCCCAGCAGCAGCCTGGGCTCTCACAGTGGTTTCTACTCCTTTGTAGAGGATCCCACGAGTCCTGAGGCCGAGCTGAATGAAGCCTGGATGGTCTCGTCCCAACGGCAGACTCAGCTAGCAACCCTGAAGGAGGAGAAAGGATTCAAACTACAGACCTACACCAGCAGCAGAAAGCCAGAGAGTCTGTTCTCAGAGAGCAATGGAGACTCACAATACAAAGTGGATCTGAACAACGACATCAAAGTGGTCCAGGAGGAAGAGGAGAGGCAACTTCGGAAGGAGATCATCCAGAGCCAAGCACCGAAGAAGAACCCGTCCTTCAAAGATCAGCTGAGTGGTCTGAAGAATCTGGATCTGAGCAGAGCTACAAACAAACTGATAGAAGGTTTCAGTTTGAGCTACAGTCCAGTCAGCTCCAGAACAGAACCCATCCATCCTGCCGAGCCAGGGACCATCGACAAGGAGCAGATCAACTTCAGTGCTGCCCGACAACAGTTCCTGAAGATGGAGCAGGACCGGCTGATGGCACTCCTCAACCCTCTGAGGTCCTCGAAAACATGCCTGAATATGTCTCTGCAGCCAGATCCTGATGTATCCTTATCACAGCAGGTGGAGACGGACCACGACACGGAGATGAGCAAAGATACAACACTGTTTAAACCACCAGAAGTAGATGAGACCAACCCAGAGAGGAAGGTGAATGTGTATTGGACTGATGAAAGTCGCAGCCAGCAGAGCAGTGTGTTGAACAACCTGGACTCTGGCCTAGAGGAGTTGTCTGTGGAAGTGTGCAGCGGCTTCACCAATGATGAAGGTGTGTTCAATAACAGCAGTCAAGAAAAGAGGAGTGCCAAGTCCACAAGCGACTATGAGACCCCGATTGAAAGGGAGATCCGGTTAGTTCAGGAACGTGAGGAGAACCTACGACGCTCACGGGGGCTGAAGCTGAGTGACAGCAAAGCAGAGATGGTCGAGATCAAAACCAAACGTTTACTGTCACCGCCACCGACCGTCAGAGCCAAAGAGAAGAACCGAGTAAGCTTTATTATCCCGCATGAGGTCCAGAAAGTCAACCAGAGGAAGGAGGAGCCTCAGGAGGGAGGGATCCTGGGAGGATACAGTCTAGATCCTCCACAGAAACTGGAGGACATAAAAAAAGACTTTGACCAACAAGATGGGGACAAGAGGACAAAAGAAAGACCTCAGTCTGAGTCTGGAAGTCTGGAAGTCTTACTATCACCTTGCTGTCCTCATCGACACCCTGAAGAAAACAAGTGGTACCTCAGTCAAATGGGTTCAGCTCTATCTTCCTTCTCTGTGAGTGACTCAGTCCAGGACACAAGACGTTTACAACAACAGCAAATGTCTTCTTCATCTTCTCACTCCTCCTCTCCCTCATCCCCAACACTGAAACCTCTGCATGAAATGACCTCAACCATGCCTCAGTCCTGGAGGGAGAACCTAGAGTCCACTGGCCTGCAGTCCAGAGGACAAGGAGCTCCGGATTTTATTGAGAAAGAGATTGAGGAGAATTTGAGACGGGAGCAGGAGCTGAGGGAGATGCGAGCATCCAGGGAGGAGACTGATGGACCGCTCTTCTCTCCAGCTCCTCTAGTGGACCAGGCAAGCAAGATGGCCATCAGACAGTTCAGCCTACCTGTAACCACAGGTACGTCATCTTCATCATGGTGTTAGTTATATTTGTTAGCTAATCAGTTGGTGTAAATAGTCAACTAATCTCTACACGAGATCTGAGTTGAACTCAGACCAGATCCCTCTTATAGTACTCTTCTATGTAGTACTCTGTGTACTTCCTGGTGGAGTACACTAATTTCGGCAGGTAGTGTTGTTTTAAAATAAGTATGGCTGTTTGCCGCTTCTCGTTGTCCTTCTTCTCCTCCTTGTAACTGTGTTGAGCTCCAACATCTGACTTGTCAGTGTTTTCTCTGCGATCTGAATGTGAGGTTGTCTGCAGGTTTTTTCTGTTGGTGTTTAATATTTTTTATTTATCAAATCATTCATAGACTCTTCACTTGTTGCTCCTGTCATTGTGTCTTTGTTACATTTTGAGATTAGATTAGATTTAATTTTATGGTCATTGCACAAAGTTCAAGTTCTAAGACAACGGAATGCAATTTAGCATCTAACCAGAAGTGCAAAAAGGCGGTAAAGTGTAGAGTATGTACATATGTATAAGCATATATAAATATGAATTATAAAAAAAGATATATACAGTATTAACAGTATGGACAGATTCAAATTAATACACTAAGATATTACAGCTTGTGTAGCAGCAGCAATTGCGGTAGAAATAATTGGTGTAATTATACAGTACAGGTAAATTAAGTATAAAGTTTAGTATAAAATGTATTCTACATAAATATATAAATATATGTATATTTACAGTATGAACAGTAATAGTACAGTTGTGAATACTCACTCAAACCGAGGGTCTAAGGACAGAGAGTGTAAAGCCCTCAGAGGCTAAATGTGTTTTATGAATTTGGGCTATACAAATAAAATTTGATTTGATTTGAATACAAATGATTAAATATAGCTAACATTATACACAGAATAGACAGCTAGGTATGAATACTGTACTATACACAGTACAGGCACTATTATATGAATACGCTATATACACATATATACAGTAGGACAGTATGAGGAGAAACAGTCCATGAGGTTGTGGGAGGTCACATCAGTGCAGAGTTTAGCAGGGTGACAGCTGATCTGACCTGTAGCGCCTCCCAGAGGGGAGGAGGGTAAACAGTTTGGTCAGAGATAGAGCAGTTTCCATACCACAGAGAGACCAAGAAAGGTCATCTGAGATGTGGACACCCAGGAACTTAAAGTTGAGGACTCGATGGATGGTGTTAGAACCAAGTGCTGTAGTGACATTTAGCCATTTAGCTGACGCTTTCATCCAAAACAATCAAGATATAGTGCGACTAGGACATGTTAGTGCAGCAATAAGTGCTGTGACAGAACTAGAGGATGTTCAGGACATTGCCCTCTCCTAGCACTGCTGTCTTTCAGAGGAGTTTGTAAGTTCAGGTTGTTTCTGTATTTGGAGTCAATTGGAAGCTGCTCTGGAAAAACTCACCTCGGTGGATCAATAAAGTTGTTTTAGAATATAAACATCTCGACAGGATGTTTGGTTTGAGGTCAGATATCATCTAATGTCCACCAGGTGCTACTGTGTTCACACTCTGACTGTAATGAAGTGAACGAGATGGCATTGACATTGATGACATTGATTAAGGATTTTCACAAGCACATATTCAGGCTTGATTGACAGTCAAATGAATGATGTGAAACAAAGGACAGGTCGTGTCTTTGATAAGTCTGTGTTTGACAGACAGGATGTGTCTTTAATGGACTCTGAGTCAGTCGCTGTGGACGCTGCAGTTTGTCAGAGGAGGAACAAAGTCCAGACTGAATTAGTAACCAGTCAGTCACGTTTACAGGCTGTCTTAAAGCAGAGGTCAGGGGTCAACGCTTCAGACCTGCTGTCATGTATGATGTCATCTATGATGTCACTCATGTTGTGTTTCAGATAAATTGCTCAGCGTCTCCTCTTCGTCTCCTCGTCCCTTCATCCGTCAACCCTCTATCACCCTTATCACCGCTCAGCCCTGGACCTCCTCCTGCCGCCCCTCCTCTGGTCCTCCTCCCCACTCCTCTTCCTCCCCTCCTCCCCCTTTCTCCTCCTCCTCACCTCCTCCCCCTTTCTCCTCCTCACCTCCTCCACCCTCCTCCTCCTCCCCTGCGGCGGTCCGGTCCATCCCACTCCGTCTCCGGGGTCTGTCAGAGACGCTGCTGCAGGACTTTGAGGAGAGACGAATCCAGCTCAAGTTGGAGGAGAGTGCTGTGAGTCACCAACACTTCCTGTGTCTTATTTTGGAGATTTAGTGCCATCTATTGCTAATAAAACTTTATCAGAACTGATGGGAAGTGTACAAACTACCAACTAAGAGCTGGATGAAAAATTGTTATTTTTTTTTTTAAAAATCTGACTTTAGCTACAACTTCCTGTTTTTTTTTCAGTACGCAGGAATCCAACCAATTGATGCCGTGAACAATGAGGTACGGCCTGTAAACCAGTTTGTTAGTTAACCAGTCTGTCAGTTAACCAGTCAGTAAAAAGTCAGTTAACCAGTCAGTAAGCAGTCAATTAACCAGTCTGTAACCAGTCTGTAACCAGTCTGTAACCATTCAGTTAACCAGTCTGTAACAAGTCTGTAACCAGTCTGTAACCAGTCTGTAACCATTCAGTTAACCAGTCTGTAACCATTCAGTTAACCAGTCTGTAACAAGTCTGTAACCAGTCTGTAACCAGTCTGTAACCATTCAGTTAACCAGTCTGTAACAAGTCTGTAACCAGTCTGTAACCAGTCTGTAACCATTCAGTTAACCAGTCTGTAACCAGTCTGTAACCATTCAGTTAACCAGTCTGTAACAAGTCTGTAACCAGTCTGTAACCAGTCTGTAACCATTCAGTTAACCAGTCTGTAACCAGTCTGTAACCATTCAGTTAACCAGTCTGTAACAAGTCTGTAACCAGTCTGTAACCAGTCTGTAACCATTCAGTTAACCAGTCTGTAACAAGTCTGTAACCATTCAGTTAACAAGTCTTTAACCATTCAGTTAACCAGTCTGTAACCAGTCTGTAACCAGTCTGTAACCATTCAGTTAACCAGTCTGTAACAAGTCTGTAACCAGTCTGTAACCAGTCTGTAACCAGTCTGTAACCATTCAGTTAACCAGTCTGTAACAAGTCTGTAACCAGTCTGTAACCATTCAGTTAACCAGTCTGTAACAAGTCTGTAACCAGTCTGTAACCATTCAGTTAACCAGTCTGTAACAAGTCTGTAACCAGTCTGTAACCAGTCTGTAACCAGTCTGTAACCATTCAGTTAACCAGTCTGTAACAAGTCTGTAACCAGTCTGTAACAAGTCTGTAACCAGTCTGTAACCAGTCTGTAACCATTCAGTTAACCAGTTTGTAACTATCACTTTGTCTGTTCATCTGTTTTCAGGTTGTTGAGTCGACTCGTGTAATTCGACATAAAAACCAGCGTGCTCTGCTCTGGGAGGCCGGAATGTTCACTAACCAGGAGGAGAACCAGTACCAGGACAATCACTGAGACCAGAACCAGTACCAGGACCGGAACAGGACCAGGACTGTTCGGTGATTTTTGAATGGCTTCAGATTAAAATGGTTTTAAAGTAAAACAATCCAATGAAGAGCTCGCTCCTGATTGGTCATTCAAGATGACAGCCCCTCTCCTCATCCAATCAGCTGCCAGTTGCTAAGTAGATCTTCAAACACAGACGACGAGTCATAAATAAATGAAAAAAGTTTGATCTGAAGTTTGTTTTCATGATTTAAGAATAAAAATAATGTTTCAAATGTTCGTATTGAAGACGATTTTGTTTTTACTTCAGAAAACATTTTATGTTCAGCAGAGAAGAAGAGGACTAACTAACATACATTGTTAACATACAGGACTAAGATACAGTGGCTTGTAGAAGTATTGACCCCTGTTGGCATTTTTCCTACTTTGTTGTCTTACAACCTGGAAATAAAATGAAATGAATTTTTATTTGGATTTCATGAAATGGACAAACATAAAATAATCCAATGTAAAATGAAATATATATTTTTTCTTTTCACATTATGCTGTGTTTATTAAAAATCAGTTTTGTTTTTTTGATTGTATGACAAATGAACAGGAAAATGCCAAGCAGGGTCAATACTCGTAAACACCGGAAGTTGTCATATCAACATAATTTGTTCGGGTTATATACATATACCGTGTGTGGGCTTTAAAGTGATGTGAGGCTTGGGTAATAAGTTTTTCTTATGCTCTTGAGTTCCGAGTCTTATGGTGGACTAATATAAATGTAAAATATTTGACTGACAAACCCAACACAATGTTACACAGCATGGACACAGGACTCAATTGCAGAACTTGGGACACACGTACACGAGGTAAACGGTCTTTAATTTCAGGCAAAGGTTTGGTACATGGGATCCAATCAGAAAATCAGGCAAACAATCCAAAAGGGCAAAGGCAGGGTCGAAAACAAGTGGGATCCAAAAACCATTAACCATGAATACTTAGGAAAACGCTGGAGAGTAGGACACGAAGGACACTGACAATCTGGCACTGGGGAAAGAGGGAATCACAGATGTGGTTAATTAGAGGTGGGACCAACACAAGACAGGAAAACTAGTAGGCTGGAGTGGGTCGGACCTGAACTGGCCCACTGAACTGTTACAACATGACCAACATACGTGACTACAGTTTGTTCATGTTAATGATGAATCCTCCATGCACACCAAAGTTATTCATGGAATTCCACAAGGTTATAAGTAGGCACAGAGTCTGTTTTCCACACTCGTAAAATCTATATTTAAATTTAAATATCTGTCTGTTCCTCAACTTATCCCTTTTTTCTCTGACATCCCGAAAGGTGAAGCTCTCGATTTACCGCAGGGTGGCTGGGCTCCCCCTTAGAGATAGGGTGAGAAGCTCGGCCATCCGCGAGGAGCTCAGAGTAGAACCGCTGCTCCTCCGCATCGAGAGGAACCAGTTAAGGTGGCTCGGGCATCTTGTGAGGATGCCTCCTGGACGTCTCCCTGGTGAGATGTTCCGGGCACGTCCCTCCGGGAGGCGGCCCCGGGGAAGACCCAGGACACGCTGGAGGGACTATGTCTCTCGGCTGGGAACGCCTTGGGGTCCCCGTGGGAGAGCTGGACGAAGTGGCCGGGGAGAGAGAAGTCTGGGCCTCCCTCCTGAAGCTGCTGCCCACGCGACCCGACTACGGATAAGCGGAAGAAGATGGATGGATGGATGATGCCATATAGGACCACTTCTATTCAGTTTATATATGCTTCCTTTAGGGAACATCATTACGAATCACTCCATTAATTTTCATTGTTATGCTGACAACACCCAATTATATTTATCAATAAAGTCTGATGAAACCAATCAGTTAAAGTTCTTGTAATTGGACCCAAACACCTCAGAAACTCTCTTTCTAGAGACTTAGTTACTTTAGATGGGATCACCCTGGCCTCCAGCTCCACTGTAAAGAATCTTGGAGTTGTTTTTGATCAGGATTTGTCCTTTAACGTCACATAAAACAAATTTCGAGGACTGCATTCTTCCACTTACGTAACATCGCTAAAATCAGACGCATCGTGTCTCAAGCGGATGCAGAAAAACTAGTCCACGCATTTGTTACTTCAAGGCTGGACTATTGTAACTCTTTGTTATCAGGCTGCTCCAATAAGTCTCTGAGGACTTTACTGTACGTAGGCTGACAGGAACGAGTGTGTTAGCTCAGTTAGCTCCATGGTTGAACAGTCCTGATAAGTCATGAGATTTGATCGTTAGCAGAATGAAATAAAGCGTGTTCGCCATCCTTTCAGTAATCATGGATCATTCATCAGCGACCACGAAGGACAATTCAAACACACCAGAGGCCATCCAGCAGCCAGTGTGTTTCCATGGCAACAGTAACCAGGAATATATATGTGTGTCTGTGTGTTTGAGCTCTTATCTCAACATCTACACGGTTACTATGGAAACTGCATAATGAACCTGAAGGTGCAGGACATGAGACAGAATGTGTTGTGTTCATGTGTTCACGTGTTCATATTGCACTCATGTGTTAATGCGTTCTATGTTGTATTCATGGGTTCATGTTGTGGCGACCCACTCCACCCTGTCTTCCATTTCCTGGTTGTGTATTGTCTTGGTGCAGGTACGTTAAGTGGGCGTGGCAGAGGGTCGTGAGCCAAGTGGACACACCTGAGGCCTGTCATGCACCTTTTTAAAAGTACTCTCTCTCCTCCCTGAGACAACAACTGGGTTTTTTTTTTTGATGGTTTGCTTGTGTTATAGCATTTATTTCAACTTATACTCATACACTTTTCCACTCATGCACTTACTTACACCACTGATACTACTGATTTCAACGTTCATGTTGTGTTCTCATGTTCATGTTGTGTTCACGTGTTCATGGTGTTTGTTCTGTTAATGTTGTGTTCATGAACACATCATGAACACATCCAGACACTAACTTCAATTGCTGATAAAATTGTCAGTAAAAAAACAATTGACGAATAACCTTTAATTAAACTTTCATCATAATGACCACAGAGCATGCAGCATCCTTCAGTCTGAAACTCTTTTCTCTTAATTTGAAAGGTTTTTATAGCAGCATTTTTTTTTCTTTTTCCTGTTTCCAGTCATAACAGATTCAAGAGCAACAATGTTTTTACATTCAGATGTTCACAGAGATCAGCATTCTGTTCGCACAATTAAAAAACCTCCATCAACATGCTACAACACAGACACATGAACAACAGGGACAGACCAGGATCAGGATGAGGACCAGGACCGAGATCAGGATAAACTGACTCAGGATCAGAATGAACTGGGACAGATTTTTATGATCGAACGTCTCGATGAGCAGCGCTGTAACAATCAGTGAGTATCTTTAAAATCTCAATGAATATTTAATATCATCCATCCTCAAAACCTACACGCACACACACACACAATCTCAACACACAGTCTCAACCAATCAGAAAGCAGCACACAAACAAACATGCTTAGAATCACTTTAGCAACCAAGCCATCACAACATAAGGGCAATAACAGTCCAGGTAATATACAATCAGTGTAAGACCTCCAACATGGCCGCCACAATGTCCAGAAAAATGACAGGAAACACTGTCATAGGCCACACCCCCAGAGGAGGCGGCCAGAGGCAGGTGGTTGTGGTGGACGATGTTGTGACACTGCAGGGTTCAGGTTTGTTGCATGTTTGTGCTTCAGAAAATTGTTTGTGCTGTTTTGATGTCGACAGAACAAGTTGCCATGGAAACTGTAGCTTCCTCTTCAGTAGCTCAACACTGTGGACGATCGTCTCTCAGATGAAGGTCATCAAACAGCGAGCCGGACCGTCAGACACAAAGTCATGTTTTCAGTATTTTCAGGTATTCTTCATGGTATCTTACAGTTTGTCATTTCCTGATGCTTAAAATTAATTAAATTAATTATTATTATTAATCTCATGATGCCACTCTTTGGCGGACATTATTGGAAAGGTCATAGACATGTCTTTCCAGAGTGTTGAGCCACATCCACACCAGAATGATGGAAATGTTCCAACTTTCCATTGCATGAAACCAAGGTGGTGTCCTGTCCAGGTGCTGTAGTGACCAAAATAATGGCTTTTATTTTGAAAGGGTCTAGTCCTTAAATCTTCGTCCCTGCAAACTCTTATAGTAGTTCTCCTGTTCAGTCTGGTTACGGATCTCTCGATCCAACAGAACTAGTGCCGTCTTGCGTCTCATAGCCATCTCCCTGCGCTGAGCTTCCACACACACCTCCACCTGTGCGTTAGGTGGGGGCAGGGCTGGGTCAGGTTCGACTACAGCACGCGGCGAGGCGGATCGGTGAGGCCGGAAGCTACTGCCACGGGCCGCAGAGTCTCCCCGGTTCAGGCTGTTGAGGTCGTAGGTGTCTCGTGGGTCGCCTCCGTTAGATGCCCCTGCCCACTCCCATGGGTTACTGTTACCTGCAAGGGGCGGGGCTTGCGGAGGGGGTGGGGCTTGGACAACAGGATGATGAGGGGCGTGGGCATCCACTGTGATGATCCCTGAGCCCTCCCTCTGCTCGTAGGGGGGGCGGTAATGTGGAGAGTCAGTGGTGGAGGAGGTGCCGGAGCATGTGGAGGTGGTCTCCGAGGATTTCTCCACTGAGGAGGATGACGGGAGGAGGCCCTGCTGCTTTGACATGGTGATGACCTGCATGAGTCGCGGCTGGTTGGCAGCACCGCGGGCTGACCCCTCCCCAGTTGTCTTCTCTCGGATGGCTAGCCACTTTGCCCGGGTCAGGGCACTCTTTGGGGACACTGGTGGTGGTCCAGCCTCAGGGATCTGTGGCGGTCTGGGAGTAGCCACGGCTTTGGCGCCACCTGGAGGTGGAGTGGGATTACGGCTAGAAGATGCCCTCCCAGGCTGCACTGTGGGCTGGTAGATGGGGACCTGAGACCCTGCCTCATCTGTCCCCACAGAGCCCACCTCAGAGCCGTCTTCGCTGGCCTCGCGCTCCGCCTCGTCCCGGACATTCAGGCCTCTCATCTCCATCGACTTCTGCTTCCACTCCGACACCAGCTGCTGTGAACGCATTGGGTCCATGGGAACCTGCACCGCCTTCAAACGCCGCTGCACCGGCTGCACTGACTGCACCGGATCCTCTGGTCCTGTGTTGGCCCCCAGCACTCCGTTAACGTTCATGCTCGCCCTGGGCAGCGTGTTACTGAAGGTCAACATGGTCTCCTTGCCCATGGGGCTGCGAGGAGCCAGCAGCTCCACATCCACGCTGGCTCTCTTCAGGCTCCCCATGGAGTCCTTCTCCCTCTGTAGGGGCCCCAAACCCTCCAGCCGGTCCATGGGGGCCGGAGCTGCTGCTATCTCATCATTACTCTCCGAGGCGGAGGCAGGGCCCTTGTTGTAGACAGACTCGTGTCCTCGCTCTGTCAGTGCACGCAGGGGGTCCTCCTTCAGGGGTGGGGGAGGTGGTGCTGGAGTGATGTCATCAGAGGACTTGAAGTTGGCAACAGCATGAAAAGCCTGAAGAAGAAAAACATCATCTTTAAAATCCTGATTTCAGACCAACGACACACAAAACTCAGTGTAATGACTAAAGGCTACCCAATGGTCCTGAATGTAGACCAGTCATCAGCAGTGCTGAAGGTTCTCAGTCCTCAGGTCAGAGTGCTGAAGGTTCTCAGTCCTCAGGTTCTCAGGTCAGAGTACTCTTAAGATGAAGCAGTTCATTTTTAGGGTTTCAGGCGACTTTTGATTTTTATTCTGGACTCTAACTCCATGAAGTTGAGGTTCTTTTATTTTTCTGGCTTCAGATCAACTTCATGTTCATTATCTGATGTTGATCTAAACTGCTGAACATGTGATCTGTATCAAGACCAGAACAGAACAGAACAGAACCGAAAAGTCTGGTGTTTGCAGCATTTCATTCAGATCGTCGTCCAGTTTCATAAAGAGATGATCTGGTAGCTTTTCTGTAGCTTTTGTCTGTTAGCTTTTCCTCCTCCATCAGTCCACTGGTTCTGATGCAGTCAACATGGCAACAGAGACACAAAGTTATGTCCCTGACAACAACAGGACTGAAACACTGATGACAGAGGCAGAGGACAGGACCCCCAACCATCCTGGACAGACTCACCAGATAAGCAGCGATGAAGGCTCCAATGAGGAAGCCCACATAGACGTCGATGGGATGGCTGCGGTGCTGAGTGATCTGAGTCAGACCCGTCAACGCCGCTGCAATCGCGAATGCGAAAACCAGGACGGGTTTGAGCAGCTTGGTGCTGTCGGAGATTGTTGAGTTAAAGTACATCTGAAAGGAAATGACATGATGACTGTTTACTGCGAACATCTCACTGTTTATTCATGTCATCATTTATTAAATGAAACTCTCTGACTGACTCTCTGAGACTGTTTAAGACTCTCTTGAGACCCTCTGAAACCGTCTGAGACTGTCTGAATCTCACTGAGACTCTACGAATCGCTCTGAAACCGTCTGAGACTCTCTGAATCTCTCTGAGACTCTACGAATCGCTCTGAAACCGTCTGAGACTCTCTGAATCTCACTGAGACTCTACGAATCGCTCTGAAACCGTCTGAGACTCTCTGAATCTCACTGAGACTGTCTGAATCTCTCTGAGACTCTACGAATCGCTCTGAAACCGTCTGAGACTCTCTGAATCTCTCTGAGACTCTACGAATCGCTCTGAAACCGTCTGAGACTCTCTGAATCTCACTGAGACTCTACGAATCGCTCTGAAACCGTCTGAGACTCTCTGAATCTCACTGAGACTGTCTGTGACTGTCTGGGTCTCTGTGAAATCGTCTGAGATTGTCTGAGACCGTGTTTGTATTTGAAGGTAACTTATGGTTTTCTTACAGAGATGTAAACAGCAGCGAAGGCGGACAGAGTTGCATGCTGGGAAGGGAATGTTTTCCTGTCAACAGAGAGAGCAGAACTTAACTTCCTTCATCATCATCATGACAACAGAAAGACAACAGGACCAGGAAACAGCAGGTAACTCACCTGGCGGCCATGATGGCGTGCTGGTCGTGTCCCGAGCAGATGTCTTTAGTGATGTAAGCGTTTCTGTCACAGGAGACACCGGCGAGCGTGTAGTTCGGTTTACAGACGGTGAGGAAGAACGGAGTGTGGTAACCTGTCGATAGCTGGATGATGTCAGTGACCAACGCTGTCGCACACAGACCGAACACATGAACACCTGCAGAGAGACAGACAGGTGAGACTGAACACCTGTGTGTAGTTTCAGGTGTAGTCGTGTTTAGGTGTAGTTTCAGGTGTAGTTTCAGGTGTAGTCGTGTTCAGGTGTAGTTTCAGGTGTAGTCGTGTTTAGGTGTAGTTTCAGGTGTAGTCGTGTTTAGGTGTAGTTTCAGGTGTAGTCGTGTTCAGGTGTAGTTTCAGGTGTAGTTTCAGGTGTAGTTTCAGGTGTAGTCGTGTTCAGGTGTAGTTTCAGGTGTAGTCGTGTTTAGGTGTAGTTTCAGGTGTAGTTTCAGGTGTAGTCGTGTTCAGGTGTAGTTTCAGGTGTAGTCGTGTTTAGGTGTAGTTTCAGGTGTAGTTTCAGGTGTAGTCGTGTTCAGGTGTAGTTTCAGGTGTAGTCGTGTTTAGGTGTAGTTTCAGGTGTAGTTTCAGGTGTAGTTTCAGGTGTAGTCGTGTTTAGGTGTAGTTTCAGGTGTAGTTTCAGGTGTAGTCGTGTTCAGGTGTAGTTTCAGGTGTAGTCGTGTTTAGGTGTAGTTTCAGGTGTAGTTTCAGGTGTAGTCGTGTTCAGGTGTAGTTTCAGGTGTAGTCGTGTTTAGGTGTAGTTCAGGTGTAGTTTCAGGTGTAGTCGTGTTCAGGTGTAGTTTCAGGTGTAGTCGTGTTTAGGTGTAGTTTCAGGTGTAGTTTCAGGTGTAGTTTCAGGTGTAGTCGTGTTCAGGTGTAGTTTCAGGTGTAGTCGTGTTTAGGTGTAGTTTCAGGTGTAGTCGTGTTCAGGTGTAGTTTCAGGTGTAGTCGTGTTTAGGTGTAGTTTCAGGTGTAGTCGTGTTTAGGTGTAGTCGTGTTTAGGTGTAGTCGTGTTTAGGTGTAGTCGTGTTTAGGTGTAGTCGTGTTCAGGTGTAGTTTCAGGTGTAGTCGTGTTCAGGTGTAGTTTCAGGTGTAGTCGTGTTCAGGTGTAGTTTCAGGTGTAGTTTCAGGTGTAGTCGTGTTTAGGTGTAGTTTCAGGTGTAGTTTCAAGTTTAGTTGTGGCTCACCTACGAAGCGCACCGTCCTCCTCAAGAAGGAGTTGAAGTTGCAGCCTCCAGCGTTGATGCTTCCTTCAGGTCTGCGGAGCTTCAGTCTGGACTGCAGGCAGTAAATGAGACCTTCAACCAGCATGATCTAGAAAATGATGCACACAAACACACCCTCAGCCCTCAGAGACACACAATACTACATACTGTGTGTGTGTGTGTGTGTGTGTGTGTGTGTTACTGAGGCAGCCGGTCCAGCGAAGGCGAGGCTCAGCAGCATCAGCAGTGGGATCAGTTCGTCTCCTCCGTCCACGTATGGCATGCTGAGCTCTCTGTCATGACACCTGAACCCAACCTGAGCTGGCTGGACAACGTCAGTCAACTCCAGGAAGTACAGAGACACCATAGAAGAAGCCACGATGGGCAGCTAAACACACACACACACACACACACACACACACACACACACACACACACACACACACACACACACACACACACAGATGGTGTGAGCACCAAATATGAATTAATACACCACTGAAATAGTCCCCAACAAAAGCACTATTGCCATGTCTGTGAAGACAAAAACTTCACAGAGACTACGTCCAGGTTTTAGACAGTCTGCGGGGACGTCACAGAGACTACGTCCAGGTTTAAGACAGTCTGTGGGGACGTCACGGAGACTACGTCCAGGTTTTAGACAGTCTGCGGGGACGTCACAGAGACTACGTCCAGGTTTTAGACAGTCTGCAGGGACGTCTCAGAGACTACGTCCAGGTTTTAGACAGTCTGCAGGGACGTCTCAGAGACTACGTCCAGGTTTTAGACAGTCTGCGGGGACGTCACAGAGACCAAGTCCAGGTTTTAGACAGTCTGCAGGGACGTCACGGAGACTACGTCCAGGTTTTAGACAGTCTGCGGGGACGTCACAGAGACTACGTCCAGGTTTTAGACAGTCTGCGGGGACGTCACGGAGACTACGTCCAGGTTTTAGACAGTCTGCGAGGACGTCACAGAGACTACGTCCAGGTTTTAGACAGTCTGCGGGGACGTCACGGAGACTACATCCAGGTTTTAGACAGTCTGTGGGGACGTCTCAGAGACTACGTCCAGGTTTTAGACAGTCTGCGGGGACGTCACAGAGACTACGTCCAGGTTTTAGACAGTCTGTGGGGACGTCTCAGAGACTACGTCCAGGTTTTAGACAGTCTGCGGGGACGTCACAGAGACTACGTCCAGGTTTTAGACAGTCTGCTGGGACGTCTCTGAGACTACGTCCAGGTTTTAGACAGTCTGTGTGGACGTCACGGAGACTACGTCCAGGTTTTAGACAGTCTGCAGGGACGTCACAAAGACTACGTCCAGGTTTTAGACAGTCTGCAGGGACGTCACGGAGACTACGTCCAGGTTTTAGACAGTCTGCGGGGACGTCTCTGAGACTACGTCCAGGTTTTAGACAGTCTGCTGGGACGTCACAGAGACTACGTCCAGGTTTTAGACAGTCTGCGGGGACGTCACGGAGACTACGTCCAGGTTTTAGACAGTCTGTGTGGACGCCACGGAGACTACGTCCAGGTTTTAGACAGTCTGCGGGGACGTCACAGAGACTACGTCCAGGTTTTAGACAGTCTGCGGGGACGTCACGGAGACTACGTCCAGGTTTTAGACAGTCTGCGGGGACGTCACAGGGACTACGTCCAGGTTTTAGACAGTCTGCGGGGACGTCACAGAGACTACGTCCAGGTTTTAGACAGTCTGCGGGGACGTCACAGAGACTACGTCCAGGTTTTAGACAGTCTGCGGGGACGTCACGGAGACTACGTCCAGGTTTTAGACAGTCTGCGAGGACGTCACAGAGACTACGTCCAGGTTTTAGACAGTCTGCGGGGACGTCACGGAGACTACATCCAGGTTTTAGACAGTCTGTGGGGACGTCTCAGAGACTACGTCCAGGTTTTAGACAGTCTGCGGGGACGTCACAGAGACTACGTCCAGGTTTTAGACAGTCTGTGGGGACGTCTCAGAGACTACGTCCAGGTTTTAGACAGTCTGCGGGGACGTCACAGAGACTACGTCCAGGTTTTAGACAGTCTGCTGGGACGTCTCTGAGACTACGTCCAGGTTTTAGACAGTCTGTGTGGACGTCACGGAGACTACGTCCAGGTTTTAGACAGTCTGCAGGGACGTCACAAAGACTACGTCCAGGTTTTAGACAGTCTGCAGGGACGTCACGGAGACTACGTCCAGGTTTTAGACAGTCTGCGGGGACGTCTCTGAGACTACGTCCAGGTTTTAGACAGTCTGCTGGGACGTCACAGAGACTACGTCCAGGTTTTAGACAGTCTGCGGGGACGTCACGGAGACTACGTCCAGGTTTTAGACAGTCTGTGTGGACGCCACGGAGACTACGTCCAGGTTTTAGACAGTCTGCGGGGACGTCACAGGGACTACGTCCAGGTTTTAGACAGTCTGCGGGGACGTCACAGAGACTACGTCCAGGTTTTAGACAGTCTGAGGGGACGTCACAGAGACTACGTCCAGGTTTTAGACAGTCTGCGGGGACGTCACGGAGACTACGTCCAGGTTTTAGACAGTCTGCGGGGACGTCACAGGGACTACGTCCAGGTTTTAGACAGTCTGCGGGGACGTCACAGAGACTACGTCCAGGTTTTAGACAGTCTGTGTGGAGAGACTACCAGACCCGGTGTCCATCTGGTCACCTTAGATTATCACCTGATCCAGAAATCACTTGTCGTGTGATCTCACCTCCACAAAGTAGAAACATGGCAGCAGAGTCAAACTGTCCTTTGGAGGTTTCTTCTTCATCTTGTCGGAGTTCATCATCATCGTGCTCAACCTGCAACACATAGAAATGTTTAAATAATGTAAAGCAGCTCAGACAGACAGGTGTCCGCTGACTTTTGGCCTCGTGGTGAACAAAGAAACATCATCATCATCATCTGCTACCTTCACCTGAACATTAAACGCACCTCCGCTCAGTCAGACCAATCAGAGCACAGAATGAGACCCGCAGAGAGACAGACAGACAGATAGGCAGACAGACGGGCAGACAGACAGGTAGGTTCTGCTGCAGTCATCATCATTGCAGTCCGGACCGGATGTGCCGGGTCTGTTGTGTTTTATTGTCTCGCGGCTCTGATGCAGAATAATAAATGAGTCACAGCTCCGCAGAAAAAACACACACACACACACACTCACACACACACACACACACACACACACACACACACACACACACACACACACACACACACACACACACACACACACACACACACACAGCCTCACCTCAGACCATCGGTTCTTTGATTCTGGTCACGTTTCGTCCTCCCGCACAAACAGAACCGGAGCCGTTACGGAAAACACCTGCCTGGTCCCGGTTGGTCCCGGTTAGGATCCGTTCTGTGGTCACGCGGATCTGCGACCGTTTTGTCTCCCGCTGCTGAAACACCGACCGACCGACCGTGCTGCTGCTGCACGGTGCGTGCGCGTGTTCGTCCGTGTGCGCGTGTCGGTGACAGACTCTGGATCACTGACGTGTTTGAATCCGGTTCTGTCGGTGTGCGGGCTGCATGTCAGCTCATCAGCTCCTTCACTGTCTATGCGGTGATTTACCGAGACCTCCTCCTCATCCTATTTTTTTTAAAGGAGGACCATCAGGACCAGAACCAGATGTGAGCTGGTCTCTGTTTGGGTCCAAAGGTTCTGGTTGATCAGGTTCATTTAAATAGCAGGACACACACAGTGAAGAGAGCTGCTCTGTCACTTAAAGTGTCACTGTGGCAAAGAACGGGTCAGAACCCAGCAGAACTGAATCTGGCAGAGAAGATACAAATACCTGAGACTACCACATTCCTTTAACAATGTACCTGTAATAGACAGGTCCAATCGGTTTGCATCCACCAACCTCAGAACCAGTGAGGAGGTTGTAGTGGAAAAATCCTTTTAACCTCTGTTCTACTTTTTTATGCTTACTTTATATTACAATTATATTTTTGTGTTTAACTTTGTATGAACTTTGTCCTATCTAGGAGACTGCCTCCTGATGGGTTGATATATGTTTGAGTGTGGACATTTCTCTCTGTCCCGGAGATGTTGGTACCAGCCACGGTGTGAAAGGGGAGTACAGCAGATATTTACGAGGGTAACCCCCTTAATGCAATTAGAGTCTCTCTTTTATTACCTCAGAGGAGAGGGAGGGGGAGAAATGTCTACAAAAGGAGCAGTTGAATGTATTATCAGCAGAGAGAACTTTGCGACTCTTGTAGTCGTACTGTTGTCTCTCCTTGGCCAAGAATAAAGTTCTCATTTAATACTGATCGTGTTCTCAGTCTTTATCGAATTTCCACGACAAGGTCATGTACAGCTGCAGAGAGATGGTCCATGACAGTGGAGGTCCAAACCACACAGAGCTACACAGCTTTTATTTTGAAAGTTTTATTACAAAAAGAAGTACAAAACAAACAGAACTGTGTTCAGGTGAGTGATGTGTTCAGGTGAGTGATGTGTTCAGGTGTGTGATGTGTTCAGGTGTGTGATGTGTTCAGGTGAGTGATGTGTTCAGGTGAGTGATGTGTTCAGGTGAGTGATGTGTTCAGGTGAGTGACGTGTTCAGGTGAGTGATGTGTTCAGGTGAGTGATGTGTTCAGGTGAGTGATGTGTTCAGGTGTGTGATGTGTTCAGGTGAGTGACGTGTTCAGGTGAGTGATGTGTTCAGGTGTGTGATGTGTTCAGGTGAGTGATGTGTTCAGGTGTGTGATGTGTTCAGGTGAGTGATGTGTTCAGGTGTGTGATGTGTTCAGGTGAGTGATGTGTTCAGGTGTGTGATGTGTTCAGGTGAGTGATGTGTTCAGGTGAGTGATGTGTTCAGGTGAGTGTTGGAGGGATCCTCCTCCACAGGCCTCCACACAGACAGTTTTTGATCCAGCGCTGTTCCCACTGTTTCATGGCGTTTGTCTTGTTGGGAGAACGTAGCATCGTCACGCAGCCGCACCTAAACACAGAACATGTTAAAGTTTCCTCAGAACATGTTAAAGTTTCCTCAGAACATGTTAAAGTTTCCTCAGAACATGTTAAAGTTTCCTCAGAACATGTTAAAGTTTCCTCAGAACATGTTTAAAGCAAACAGGAACACGTTATGTCAAGTTCTTCATGTGTTTTTTGTTAAAACATTAAAAGGTGCAGTATATTAAATACTTTGAATAATGTTGATGTTACAGAAAACTGCTACTGATGTGTATCTCACAACACACCCTGCAGACTCTACAGTGACCTTTACTTCCAGTGGACTCACCTGGTGCATGCCTTGCTCTCCTCAGTGGGGACAAACTCCCATATGAACACAACGCAGATTATCCATCTTCTGAGATCCAGGACTCCTGCAACCAGAAACATCAGAGCGTTACAGAGCAACAGACAAACACCCCACAGAGCAACAGACAAACACCCCACAGAGCAACAGACAAACACCCCACAGAGCAACAGACAAACACCCCGCAGAGCAAACAGACAAACACCCCGCAGAGCAACAGACAAATACCCCACAGAGCAACAGACCAAGCAACAGACAAACACCCTACAGAGCAACAGACAACACCCTACAGAGCAACAGACAAACCCCCACAGAGCAACAGACAAACACCCTACAGAGCAACAGACAAACACCCTACAGAGCAACAGACAAACACCCTACAGAGCAACAGACAAACACCCCACAGAGCAACAGACAAACACCCTACAGAGCAACAGACAAACACCCACAGAGCAAACACCCCACAGAGCACAGACAAACACCCTACAGAACAACAGACAACACCCACAGAGCAAACACCCCACAGAGCAACAGACAAACACCCCACAGAGCAACAGACAAACACCCTACAGAGCAACAGACAAACACCCTACAGAGCAACAGACAAACACCCCACAGAGCAACAGACAAACACCCCACCGAGCACAGACAAACACCCTACAGAGCAACAGACAAACACCCTACAGAGCGCCCAGACGAATGCCCCGACAAACACAGTAACACGTTAAAGTTTCAGTTCCAGGTAGACCCCAGATTTATCAGCTGGTAAATGGACTGTACTTATCTATCTCCTTTCCAGTCTTCCGACCACTTTAAGGCATTTTTACACTACATATCTCATTCACACACATTCATAAGCTGATGGCATTAGTTGCCATGCAATGCCAATTGCTTATGAGTTTTAGGAGCTAACCATTCCTACGTATTCACACACCGATGGTTCAGCCTTTGGGAGCAGTTTGGGGTTCAGTATCTTGCACTGTTACTGTTTGATTTATTAGATGAACTAATCAGTTTCTGGGATAATCTCTGTTCAACCTGCAACTCCTCAGTGAGTTCAGGTTCAGGTTCAAGTTCAGGTGTGTATTACCTGGTGAAGACCTCCAGCGGGGCGGTGGAGCCCGCTCCAGGCAGAGACGAAGCTTTTCCAAACTGCAGCCTGAGTGGGTGTTTACCCTGCAGCTTGACAATGACCCCATCATTAACTGGGAGCCAGTCCATACTGGGAACCAGCAGCTGGCTGGGCAGAAGGCAGCACTCATCTATCAGACTCTCATCAGCGTCCTGGGGGGGTCCATCGTCCCGAGCTGAGACACAGTCAACAGAACAGGAAGGAGATTTAATCAGACTGACACCATCTTGAACTATGAGCCACATTTACCCAAACATCTACAGAACGGATTTAGGAGGACACTAGATGTGGTCATGTGGTTCAGTTCAGGATCTGTAACAGTCAAACAGGTTCTTACAGCAGAGCCACAGCTTGGTGAGCAGTCTGAACAACAGCTGCATGCTGTCCTGGTTGTCTGAAGTGGCGGTAAAGGTGGGCAGGCAGCCCGGCTTTAGCAGACCCCAAATCCGGATCATCACCAACATCTCCCTCAGCATCCCCAGAGATGCCCCGTCCCTCATGAAGCCAAACCCTGGCCGTACCATGGAGCCCTGCAGGACAAGAGACCATATCAGGTCTGGTTGGTTTGATGTAGTTTGATAATATATAAAATATTTTTATCTATTGACGTGATGTGTGAGAATGGCTTTTTAACCGTAAACATTTCTGAATGACTGAAGTGCTAACTGGAGTGCTTTGTGTGTCTCGTAACCATCTTGTGTCGCACTGATAGTTGTCTCCGTCTCGCTGTAGTCGTCTCGTGTCTCGCTGTAGTCGTCTCGTGTCTTGCTGTAGTCGTCTCGTGTCTCTGTAGTCGTCTCGTGTCTCGCTGTCCTCGTCTCGTGTCTCGCTGTAGTCGTCTCGTGTCTCGCTGTAGTCGTCTCGTGTCTCGCTGTAGTCGTCTCGTGTCTCGCTGCTCGTCTCGTGTCGCTTAGTCGTCTCGTGTCTGCTGCTGTAGTCGTCTCGTGTCTCTCTTACTCTGCGTAGTCGTCTCGTGTCTCGTGTACTCGTCTCGTTCTCGCTGTGTCGTCTCGTGTCTCTCTGTACTCGTCTCGTGTCTCGCTGTAGTCGTCTCGTGTCTCGTCTGTACTCGTCTCGTGTCCGCTGTCTTCTCGTCTCGTGTCTCGCTCGCTCGTCGCGTGTCTCGCTGTATCGTCTCGTGTCTCGCTGTAGTCGTCTCGTTGTCTTGCTGTAGTCGTCTCGTGTCTGCTGTAGTCCGTGTCTTGCTGTACTCGTCTCGTGTCTGCTGTAGTCGTCTCGTGTCTCGCTGTAGTCGTCTCGTGTCTTGCTGTAGTCGTCTCGTGTCTCGCTGTAGTCGTCTCGTGTCTCGCTGTAGTCGTCTCGTGTCTTGCTGTACTCGTCTCGTGTCTCGCTGTAGTCGTCTCGTGTCTCGCTGTAGTCGTCTCGTGTCTTGCTGTAGTCGTCTCGTGTCTCGCTGTACTCGTCTCGTGTCTCGCTGTAGTCGTCTCGGTCTCGCTGTAGTCGTCTCGTGTCTCGCTGTAGTCGTCTCGTGTCTTGCTGTAGTCGTCTCGTGTCTCGCTGTAGTCGTCTCGTGTCTCGCTGTAGTCGTCTCGTGTCTCGCTGTAGTCGTCTCGTGTCTTGCTGTACTCGTCTCGTGTCTCGCTGTACTCGTCTCGTGTCTCGCTGTAGTCGTCTCGTGTCTTGCTGTACTGGTACTTTGTATTACAGAAATACAGTAACAACAGGAAATCCTCTTTCATAATTGACCTCACGTTCCTCATGAAAGAACATTGGTCCTTGCTGCCGTTGCTGTTACCTTTAAATGATCAACTGTGTTCTCAGTCACTCACCTGGTTAGGTAAGTTGGCCAACAGGTAGAGGACAAAGTCTCCCACCCATTGGATGAGCTGCTGCAGGGACTGCAGAGGGGGTCCGTCCAACACAAACTCCTCCGTCTTCAGATTGATCATCACCTTATCGATATCTGAGGACACACACAATCACTGATCACCTGCCCTCTCACAGCTCACCTGTCCCTCAGGTATCTTAAATGTCCAGCAGGCATCTCACCTGTGTCTGTGTTCTTAGCACAGATCTCAGTTAGTCGGTCACCTGGACTCTTGTCAGGTGTGTTGAGGACATGTGGCCTCAGCAAAGACTTTAAGGTGGAGCTGATGGCGATCAGCAGCAGTTTGGCGTGGAAGTCGCAGGCTCGAGCTGCCGTGGCTGTGGAGAGTTTACAGAGAGATGCCTTCACCGCCAAGATACGTGTCGCCAACACCTGAGACAGAGTTACAGCTGAAGTCATTAAGCAAGACCTAGACCTGGTCCGAGACCTGGTCCCTGACCTGGTGTACATGTTAGTGTCATGTGTAGACAATCTTCAGTCTGATCTCATATACTGCCTCCATGCTGTCCTCCCATCATGCCTTGCTGACCTGCTGTAGTGCTTGGTTCTGCCTCATGTACTCCTCATGCAGCTTCTCCACTAGGTTGTGGACCATGGTGGGCTGTACGTGCAGCAGGACGTCCCACCAGTCGTAGCCTGTCACCATGCAGTACTCCAGCAGGAACAGCAGGTGGCGCAGCGTCGTGTTCATCTCCAGCACCTGACCCATAGAGGGTGACACTCGCAGCATGTGGAGCTAAAGAGGAAACAACAACCGACACAACACACCGAGGTCAGATCTAGGTACAGACAGGTAGGGCAGAGGTACAGAGATGTCAGTCACAGACAGTTTTAAGAAAGTCACCTTGCCGTGGTTGTCGACTCCGGCCAGTGCCAGTGAGGTCCAGGAGAACTGCAGCGCCTTGAAGTGGAGCGCGGGGCCACCAGTCCTTTGACGTTTAATGGTGGACTCGTCTCCGGGTCTCTGACCTGAGGACGAGGAGCCATAGAACACTCCCATGGTGTGGAGGGACAGACGGTGGAGGATCTGAATACTGCCATCATGAAATGCCAGAGCCAGACCTGAAAACACAGGAGGACCAATCCTCAGACACTCTGTGGGTGAGGAGGTTCAGATGTTCTCCAGGCCCGAGGACTGCCTCCAGAGGGGGGGCGTTGATAAACCCGTTAAACCCAGAGCCGATCCCCTAGAACCTGACCTGAACCGGTTGTCAGAATTTATACCACATCATCTAAACCACATCAAATCAGTTATTTTTCAGTTCCCTCCCTGGTCGACATGGCTAAAACCTTCCTCAGAGCAGCCATTTGAACACATGTAACTGATACAGTTCTGATTCTGGTCCAAGTACTACCTTCCTGACACACCTATGCAGGTGAAACAGAAGCAAAGTTCTCACCGAGTCCAGGGCAGAATTTGGTATCTGACGCCACCTTCAGGTCGGTGTTGGAGATGGAGATAGGCAGTTTGGGCAGAGCGACGGCAGACACCCGCTCCAGGTCGTTGGTGGTCGTCAGGATCCTCCACTTCAGGATGGTCGGCTGCTTCTCCCCAACTAGACCGGACAGGAGGTCAGGGGTTAAACATCCAACACTGAACTGTGACCACCAGCACCTCTAGAACTAGTTACTAGAACCAGTTTAACCAGTTTGTTCCTTACCGACTGGTGATCGGTGCTGGAAGATGTTGTTGACAGGGAGCCCCTCCTTCCTCAGAGACCAACACTCTACGATGCTGCCGCTCTGATGGGACGCACACAGCAATACCTACAACACACGGATGTTCAGAGTTCTCCCTGGTTCTGCTGGTTACCTGTTTAGAGTTCTCTGGTTCTGCTGGTTACCTGTTCAGAGTTCTCTCTGGTGAGGAACTTGAGGTGGGTGACGGCGGGGTACTTTTCCCTCCTCAGTGGGTCAGTGGTGCAGCGCAGGAACAGGGATGGTAACAGTTCTGTGTCGATGCGACACTTCTCGCTGACCACGCTGACGACCACCTGTCAGGACATGAACATGTTTATTTCACCCTGATATTAGAGGTCAGAGGTTGCTGTGTTAGACACATGTTCTGGTTCTGACCTTGTAGAACTGGACAGGGGATGAGCTGCTGCCATCGGTTGCTGCTACCACGATGTTCCCACCCCCTGTGAAGGCGATGTCAGCTAACGCCACGCGTCCTCTGAGTCGGCAGAGACTCTCGCTGGCTGTCAGCAGAGCACCGCCCGGCTTCAGCAGTGACACAGTGACCAACCCGCTCACTGTCACCGCCATCCAGCCCTCCATCGGCTTCCCTCCAAACAGCGTGAGAGACGGAGAGAACTTCACCCGCGAAAACTTCTCACCGAAGTTTGTTGAACCCGACTGAACCGAGAGAAAATGAGGAGCCGTGATTCAACTGTTGACATGTGACAGGTGACATGTTTAACCTGACATGTATGACTTATGTGTATGTGTGTGTGTCTCACCATCTCGACGTGAAGAGCGAGCTTCACTCCGTTGTGCAGCCAGCTCAGAGCCACGATCGGATCTCCGTCCAGGGAGCTGCACAGGACGCTCTCCCAGCTGTTCACCAGGTGATCGGACATCGACCAACATTTAATCTGACCGTCACCGTCTGCAGACAGCAACCTGGAACCTACACACACACACACGTTTAAAATCAATCTGAGACTAAATCTAATTAAAATAAATAAAAAATAAAACAAAGCTCGGCTCACCTGATTGGTCCCACTCCAGACAGGAAATGACCTCAGCGTGTCCTGAGTTGATTGAGTAAACATCCCAGGGGTGCTCAGTGTCGATGATGTGGATCATGTGACTAACATCTGGAACACAGGCAAACACACACACACGTTAGGTGTGTCTGTGCTGCAGTTGTGAGGCATGTCTGTGCTGCATGTGTCTGTCTGTGCTGCAGATGTGAGGCGTGTCTGTGCTGCATGTGTCTGTCTGTGCTGCAGATGTGAGGCGTGTCTGTGCTGCAGGGTTGTGTCTGTGCTGCAGATGTGAGGCGTGTCTGTGCTGCAGAGTTGTGTCTGTGCTGCAGGTTTGTGTCTGTGCTGCAGATGTGAGGCGTGTCTGTGCTGCAGATGTGTGTCTGTGCTGCAGGTTTGTGTGTGCTGCAGGTTTGTGTCTGTGCTGCAGGTTTGTGTCTGTCCTGCAGGTTTGTGTCTGTGCTGCAGATGTGAGGCGTGTCTGTGCTGCAGATGTATGTCTGTGCTGCAGGTGTGTGTCTGTGCTGCAGGTGTGTGTGTGCTGCAGGTTTGTGTCTGTGCTGCAGGTTTGTGTCTGTGCTGCAGGTTTGTGTCTGTGCTGCAGGTTTGTGTCTGTGCTGCAGATGTGAGGCGTGTCTGTGCTGCAGATGTGTGTCGTGTCTGTGCTGCAGATGTGCGTCTGTGCTGCAGATGTGCGTCTGTGCTGCAGGTGTGTGTCTGTGCTGCAGATGTGAGGTGTCTCTGTGCTGCAGGTGTGAGGTGTCTCTGTGCTGCAGATGTGAGGTGTCTCTGTGCTGCAGGTGTGAGGTGTCTCTGTGCTGCAGGTGTGTGTCTGTGCTGCAGGTGTGAGGTGTCTCTGTGCTGCAGGTGTGAGGTGTCTCTGTGCTGCAGGTGTGAGGTGTCTCTGTGCTGCAGGTGTGAGGTGTGTCTGTGCTGCGTCTGTACCCTTGTCATCGTCTTCGTTCTTCAGGTCTGTGGTGAAGGCCACGAGGTTCCTGCAGGACCAGGAGCAGACGAGAGGGACGGACGGACAGTGAGTGCCCTTTGGACGCTTCTCCCACTCACAAACGTACGCCAGCTCCATGACGACCACAGAAGAAGCCTCACCTGAGAACAGACAGGTGAACAGACATTAATGTTTATATATATATATTGGAGGGATCCCTCCTCTGTGGCTCTTCCTGAGGTTTCTTCCACCTTTTTTCCCTGTTAAAGGTTTTTTGTGGGCAAGTTTTTCCTCACTGGAACCGAGGGTCTAAGGACAGAGGGTGTCACTCCCTGTACAGATTGTAAAGCCTCAGAGGAAAATGGACTTTGTGACTTTGGGCTGTACAAATAAAATCTGATTTGATTTGATATTTCTACTTTAACTGAAGGTGCATGTGAACAAAGCTGTTACGGTTAAAGGTGTTACGGTTAAAAGTGTTACGGTTAAAAGTGTTACGGTTAAAGGTGTTACGGTTAAAGGTGTTACGGTTAAAAGTGTTAGTTAAAGGTGTTACGGTTAAAAGTGTTACAGTTGAAGGTGTTACGGTTTAAGGTGTTACGGTTAAAGGTGTTACGGTTAAAAGTGTTACGGTTAAAGGTGTTACGGTTAAAGGTGTTACGGTTAAAGTGTTACAGTTAAAGTGTTACAGTTAAAAGTGTTACAGTTAAAGGTGTTACAGTTAAAAGTGTTACAGTTAAAGGTGTTACAGTTAAAGTGTTACGGTTAAAGGTGTTACAGTTAAAGTGTTACGGTTAAAGTGTTACAGTTAAAGTGTTACAGTTAAAGGTGTTACGGTTTAAAGTGTTACAGTTAAAGGTGTTACGGTTTAAAGTGTTACAGTTAAAGTGTTACAGTTAAAGTGTTACAGTTAAAGGTGTTACGGTTTAAAGTGTTACAGTTAAAGTGTTACGGTTAAAGTGTTACGGTTAAAGTGTTACGGTTAAAGTGTTACGGTTAAAGTGTTACAGTTAAAGTGTTACAGTTAAAGGTGTTACGGTTTAAAGTGTTACAGTTAAAGGTGTTACGGTTTAAAGTGTTACAGTTAAAGGTGTTACAGTTAAAGTGTTACAGTTAAAGGTGTTACGGTTTAAAGTGTTACAGTTAAAGTGTTACGGTTAAAGTGTTACGGTTAAAGTGTTACGGTTAAAAGTGTTACAGTTAAAGGTGTTACGGTTAAAGTGTTACGGTTAAAGTGTTACGGTAGTTAAAGTAGTTACGGTTAAAGTGTTACGTTAAAGGTGTTACGGTTAAAGTGTTACGTTAAAGTGTTACGGTTAAAAGTGTTACAGTTAAAAGTGTTACAGTTAAAAGTGTTACAGTTAAAGGTGTTACGGTTAAAAGTGTTACGGTTAAAGGTGTTACGGTTAAAGGTGTTACGGTTAAAGGTGTTACGGTTAAAGGTGTTACGGTTAAAAGTGTTACGGTTAAAGGTGTTACGGTTAAAAGTGTTACGGTTAAAAGTGTTACCGTTAAAGTGTTACGGTTAAAAGTGTTACGGTTAAAGGTGTTACGGTTTAAAGTGTTACAGTTAAAGTGTTACAGTTAAAGGTGTTACGGTTTAAAGTGTTACAGTTAAAGTGTTACAGTTAAAGTGTTACAGTTAAAGGTGTTACGGTTTAAAGTGTTACAGTTAAAGTGTTACGGTTAAAGTGTTACGGTTAAAGTGTTACGGTTAAAAGTGTTACAGTTAAAAGTGTTACAGTTAAAAGTGTTACAGTTAAAGTGTTACAGTTAAAGGTGTTACGGTTAAAAGTGTTACGGTTAAAGGTGTTACGGTTAAAGGTGTTACGGTTAAAGGTGTTACGGTTAAAGGTGTTACGGTTAAAGGTGTTACGGTTAAAGTGTTACGGTTAAAAGTGTTACAGTTAAAAGTGTTACAGTTAAAGTGTTACAGTTAAAGTGTTACAGTTAAAGGTGTTACGGTTTAAAGTGTTACAGTTAAAGTGTTACAGTTAAAGTGTTACAGTTAAAGGTGTTACGGTTTAAAGTGTTACAGTTAAAGTGTTACGGTTAAAGTGTTACGGTTAAAGTGTTACGGTTAAAAGTGTTACAGTTAAAAGTGTTACAGTTAAAGTGTTACAGTTAAAGTGTTACAGTTAAAGGTGTTACGGTTAAAAGTGTTACGGTTAAAGGTGTTACGGTTAAAGGTGTTACGGTTAAAGGTGTTACGGTTAAAGGTGTTACGGTTAAAAGTGTTACGGTTAAAGGTGTTACGGTTAAAAGTGTTACGGTTAAAAGTGTTACCGTTAAAGTGTTACGGTTAAAAGTGTTACGGTTAAAGGTGTTACGGTTTAAAGTGTTACAGTTAAAGTGTTACGGTTAAAGTGTTACGGTTTAAAGTGTTACAGTTAAAGTGTTACAGTTAAAGGTGTTACGGTTTAAAGTGTTACAGTTAAAGGTGTTACAGTTAAAGTGTTACAGTTAAAAGTGTTACAGTTAAAGTGTTACAGTTAAAGTGTTACAGTTAAAGGTGTTACGGTTAAAGGTGTTACGGTTAAAGGTGTTACGGTTAAAGGTGTTACGGTTAAAGGTGTTACGGTTAAAAGTGTTACGGTTAAAGGTGTTACGGTTAAAAGTGTTACGGTTAAAAGTGTTACCGTTAAAGTGTTACGGTTAAAGGTGTTACGGTTAAAGTGTTACGGTTAAAGGTGTTACAGTTAAAGGTGTTACGGTTAAAAGTGTTACGGTTAAAGGTGTTACGGTTAAAAGTGTTACCGTAACAGTTTAAGTTAAAGGTGTTACAGTTAAAGGTGTTACGGTTAAAAGTGTTACCGTTAAAGTGTTACGGTTAAAAGTGTTACGGTTAAAAGTGTTACCGTTACAGTTTAAGTTAAAGGTGTTACAGTTAAAAGTGTTACCGTTAAGGTGTTACGGTTAAAGGTGTTACGGTTAAAAGTGTTACCGTTACAGTTTAAGTTAAAGGTGTTACAGTTAAAAGTGTTACCGTTAAGGTGTTACGGTTAAAAGTGTTACGGTTAAAAGTGTTACGGTTAAGGTGTTACGGTTAAAAGTGTTACGGTTAAAAGTGTTACCGTTAAGGTGTTACGGTTAAAAGTGTTACCGTTACAGTTTAAGTTAAAGGTGTTACAGTTAAAAGTGTTACCGTTAAGGTGTTACGGTTAAAGGTGTTACGGTTAAAAGTGTTACGGTTAAAGGTGTTACGGTTAAAAGTGTTACGGTTAAAGGTGTTACGGTTAAAAGTGTTACCGTTACAGTTTAAGTTAAAGGTGTTACAGTTAAAAGTGTTACCGTTAAAAGTGTTACCGTTAAAGTGTTACCGTTACGGTTTAAGTTAAAGGTGTTACAGTTAAAAGTGTTATCGTTAAAGTGTTACCGTTAAAGTGTTACGGTTAAAAGTGTTACGGTTAAAAGTGTTACCGTTAAGGTGTTACGGTTAAAGGTGTTACGGTTAAAAGTGTTACCGTTACAGTTTAAGTTAAAGGTGTTACAGTTAAAAGTGTTACGGTTAAAAGTGTTACCGTTACAGTTTAAGTTAAAGGTGTTACAGTTAAAGGTGTTACCGTTACAGTTTAAGTTAAAGGTGTTACGGTTAAAAGTGTTACCGTTACAGTTTAAGTTAAAAGTGTTACCGTTACAGTTTAAGTTAAAAGTGTTACCGTTACAGTTTAAGTTAAAAGTGTTACCGTTACAGTTTAAGTTAAAGGTGTTACCGTTACAGTTTAAGTTAAAAGTGTTACCGTTACAGTTTAAGTTAAAGGTGTTACCGTTACAGTTTAAGTTAAAGGTGTTACCGTTACAGTTTAAGTTAAAGGTGTTACCGTTACAGTTTAAGTTAAAGGTGTTACGGTTTAAAGTGTTACCGTTACAGTTTAAGTTAAAGGTGTTACGGTTTAAAGTGTTACCGTTACAGTTTAAGTTAAAGGTGTTACGGTTAAAGGTGTTACCGTTACAGTTTAAGTTAAAGGTGTTACGGTTAAAGGTGTTACCGTTACAGTTTAAGTTAAAGGTGTTACGGTTAAAAGTGTTACCGTTACAGTTTAAGTTAAAGGTGTTACGGTTAAAAGTGTTACCGTTACAGTTTAAGTTAGTCTGACGTGTTTATGTTAATGAGTGCTGGGCCGTTGGTTTAGCTAGCCGCTAATGTTAGCTTACCTTTGACTTCAGCTCCTGTGACGTAGATAAATTAAAACGAGTCGTTTCCTGACAGAAGATGAAGTTTGAGCTTTAAAATAAAAACATGAATAAAGCAGCACAGTGTGTGTGTGTGTGTGTGTGTGTTTGTTTGTGTGTTTGTGTGTTTGTGTGTGTAACGAACAAACCGTTCATTCAGATCAACAGCGCATCAGGACCCAGGGCTGTCTCCACGCGCGCCTGTCTGTAAAAGATTTAATAAAACGTCGATCAGATGGTGAGTCTGTCTGTCTGACTTCTTCCACCGTGAGACAGGTTTCAACGAACTGTCAGTCACCTGTTAGCCCGTCTGCGTTGGCCCGTCTGCGTTAGCCCGTCTGCGTTAGCCCGTCTGCGTTAGCCCGTCTGCGTTAGCCCGTCTGCGTTAGCCTGACATGGAGCCCCCGGACAGCCAGGAAGAAACAGGACCCTTAGCGAAGTCTGCCAGGTACAACTAATATAAAACATATAAAATATATATCAAATATATATAAAATATATATAAAATATATATCAAACATATATAAAATATATATCAAATATATATCAAATATTATAAAATATATATAAAATATATATAAAATATAATAAAACATATATCAATATATATAAAATATATAGCAAACATATATAAATATATAAAATATATATAAAATATATAAATATATATATCAAATATATATCAAATATATTAAAATATATATAAAAATATAAATATATATCAGATATATATCAAATATATATAAATATATATCAATATATATCAAATATATATAAATATATATAAAATATATAAAAATATATAAAATATATATAAAATATATATCAAATATATATCAAATATATATAAAATATATATTGATATATATTTGATATATATCAAATATATATCAATATCAAATATATAAATTATATAAAACATATAAAATATATACAAATATATATCAAATATATATCAAATATATATCAATATATAAAATATATAAAATATAATAAAACATATAAATATATATAAAATATATAAATATATATCAGATATATATCAAATATAATAAAACATATATCAGACATATATCAGACATAGATAAAACATATATCAGACATATATAAAACATATATCAGACATATATAAAACATATATCAGACATATATCAAATATATATCAAATATATATCAAATATATATCAAACATATATAAAATATATATCAAATATATATCAAATATATATCAAACATATATAAAATATATATCAAATATATATCAAATATATATCAGACATATATAAAATATATATCAGACATATATCAGACATATATCAAATATATATCAGACATACATATATAAAACATATATCAGACATATATAAAACATATATCAGACATACATATATAAAACATATATCAGACATACATATATAAAACATATATCAGACATATATAAAACATATATCAGACATACATATATAAAACATATATCAGACATATATAAAACATATATCAGACATATATATATAAAACATATATCAGACATATATAAAACATATATCAGACATACATATATAAAACATATATCAGACATATATAAAACATATATCAACAATATAAAACATATCAGACATATATAAATATATATCAATATATATCAAAATATATCAAACATATATCAAATATAGATAAAACATATATAAAACATATATCAAATATATATCAAATTATATCAACATAATAAAACCTATATCAGACATACATATATAAAACAATATATCAGACATATATAAAACATATATCAGACATACATATATAAAAACAGTATATCAGACAATATAATAAAACATATTCAGACATATATAAAAACTATATCAGACATATATAAACATATATCAAATATATATCAAATATATATCAGACATATATAAAACATATATCAGACATATATCAAACATATATCAGACATATATCAAATATATATCAGACATATATAAAACATATATCAAACATATATCAGACATATATAAAACATATATCAGACATATATAAAACATATATCAGACATATATAAAATATATATCAAATATATATCAAATATATATCAAACATATATCAAATATATATAAAACATATATAAAACATATATCAAATATATATCAAATATATATCAGACATATATAAAACATATATCAGACATATATAAAACATATATCAACATATATAAAACATATATAAATATATATAAAATATATATCAAATATATATCAAATATATATCTCAAAGACAAACGATAAAACAAATAAAACATTAAAGATCTGGACCGATAGGTGGCGGTAAATCTCCCTGAAGGTAAATATAGAGTTAATATTGAAGCGGAAGGCACCTGACAGACAACGCTCTGGGTGCAGACCCTGCAGGACCCGTATTTCCGGTCTGTGGTCAGCAGCCGTCAGTTAGCTCCGTTAGCTCCGTTAGCTCCGTTAGCATCAGCTGAAGCGCAGAGTTAAACTGACGGTGAAGCCTCGTCGGAGTTAAACTGACGGTGAAGCCTCGTCGGAGTTAAACTGATCTGAAGCTCAGAGTTAAACTGATCTGAAGCTCAGATTTAAGTCTCCTCCTTGTTGATCTGAAGTCTCCTTGTTGATCTCAGTCTTTATAGATTCAGTCTTTATGATTCCAGCTGTGGCTCCGCTGAGCTGCTAACACCAGTTCTCTATGTCCGAGGCTAACAGTGCTAACAGCTACGTGTTGTGATGACAGAGCGAGGAGACATGGACTCACCTGTGCACTGAACTACAGGTAAGACATGAAGCTAACGTTATCATGGACTCACCTGTGCACTGAACTACAGGTAAGACATGAAGCTAACATGAAGCTAACGTTATCATGGACTCACCTGCGCACTGAACTACAGGTAAGACATGAAGCTAACATGAAGCTAACGTTATCATGGACTCACCTGTGCACTGAACTACAGGTGAGACATGAAGCTAACGTTATCATGGACTCACCTGTGCACTGAACTACAGGTAAGACATGAAGCTAACGTTATCATGGACTCACCTGTGCACTGAACTACAGGTGAGACATGAAGCTAACGTTATCATGGACTCACCTGTGCACTGAACTACAGGTAAGACATGAAGCTAACATGAAGCTAACGTTATCATGGACTCACCTGTGCACTGAACTACAGGTAAGACATGAAGCTAACATGAAGCTAACGTTATCATGGACTCACCTGTGCACTGAACTACAGGTAAGACATGAAGCTAACGTTATCATGGACTCACCTGTGCACTGAACTACAGGTGAGACATGAAGCTAACGTTAGCCTGTTAGCTGCAGGCTGTTTATCAACAGGCCCCAAACAGACAGGACGGACACAGAGTACACAGAGTACACAGAGTACTACAGAGTACACAGAGTACTACAGAGTACACAGAGTACTACAGAGTACACAGAGTACTACAGAGTACACAGAGTACACAGAGTACACACAGTACTACACAATACTACAGAGTACTACAGAGGACTACACAGTACTACACAATACTACACAGTACTACAGAGGACTACACAGTACTACACAATACTACACAGTACTACAGAGTACTACAGAGTACACACAGTACTACACAATACTACAGAGTACTACAGAGGACTACACAGTACTACACAATACTACACAGTACTACAGAGTACTACAGAGTACACACAGTACTACAGAGGACTACAGAGTACACACAGTACTACAGAGGACACAGAGTACTACAGAGGACTACAGAGGACTACAGAGTACTACAGAGGACTACAGAGGACACAGAGTACTACAGAGGACTACAGAGGACTACAGAGTACTACAGAGGACTACAGAGTACACAGAGTACTACACAGTACTACAGAGGACTACAGAGGACACAGAGTACTACAGAGGACTACAGAGTACACACAGTACTACAGAGGACACAGAGTACTACAGAGGACTACAGAGTACACACAGTACTACAGAGGACTACAGAGGACTACAGAGTACTACAGAGGACTACAGAGTACACAGAATACTACAGAGTACTACAGAGGACATGGAATATTACAGAGTACTACAGAGGACTACAGATGACTACAGAGTACACAGAATACTACAGAGTACTACAGAGGACTACAGATGACTACAGAGTACTACAGAGGACATGGAATATTACAGAGTACACAAAATACTATGTATAACACACAGATTACTATAAGTAAATGGAAGAGTACTATAACAGAGTACTACATACATATATAGTACACAGACACTGTATTTGTATTTCACCTTTCAAACAGTAAAAAACAATAACAAGTTAAAATGAATAAATTCTAATAAAATGTTCAAACGTCTCTGACGTGTTCAGCTCAGTCTGCACATGCTCAGTCCCTCTGTGTTCATACCGTGTGGCGTGTTCAGCTCAGTCTGCACATGCTCAGTCCCTCTGTGTTCATACCGTGTGGCGTGTTCAGCTCAGTCTGCACATGCTCAGTCCCTCTGTTCATACCGTGGACTGACACGTGACGGCTCGGCTCAGCTCTCTAACCCAGTGACATCTTAAAATCACTCTGTAGATGTGACGGAGGCAGAATCCATTTTTGTTTGGATGAGCTGCAGACGCCACAGAGCAGAGAGTTGCAGTGATGGAGACAGAAATGAAGTTTGAAACGTTTCACAGCTGATAACACGACTAAGCCGTTAAATGAATATTTATCTGAGATGTTATGTTAGAGCTCGGTATCATCTGCTTAAAGATGAACTGTGACCCAGAGGAAGCTCTAAATGAAGAGCAGAACTGGACTGAGCCCTGAGGCACACCACAGTGAACATCTGACCTGCTGATCTGAGTCACTGAAACCCACGTAGGACTGCAGACAGTCCAAGACAATCTCATGGTACCAAAAACTTCAGTGTAACAGATCCAGAACCGATGTGTGGCAGTGCAGTCTCAGTGTATTTACATACATTATCATGAAGAAAAGCTAACAGGGTAATGACTCAGTGAACATGTCACATGATCAGAGCTCTCATTGTTTCTTCTTCTGTTCCACAGCCTATTCTTCCAACAGAAGCAACCTCACGGCTGATCTGAGGTCAGTCCCTGATCTGATCTGAGGTCAGTCCCTGATCTGAGGTCAGAGTCACTTCACTGCAACACCCCTTTCAGCAGCCATGAATCTGACCTAGAGTCAGCTGTTAGTCTGTGTGGCGAGTGATCCAGAGACTGAGACCATGTCAGAGAACCAGGCCAACAACAACAACGTCCCTCTCAACAACAACAACAACAACAACATGGGACCCAACCGGATCCGGAACCCCAACATGAACCAGAACCCTCTCATCAACGTCCGGGACCGCCTCTTCCACGCCCTCTTCTTCAAGATGGCCGTCACGTATGCTCGCCTGTTCCCGCCGTCCTTCAGGAGAGTCTTTGAGTTCTTCGTCCTGCTCAAGGTAAACGTCTCACATTATTATTTTGGCTAAACTCAGGCTGCTGCTGGGACACCAGATGCTCAGATCTGACCCCAGGTGTGAACCACCGGGTGTGACTGTTTCACAGACTGATTAAACGTGTTTATGACCTCGTGTCATCCTCGTGTCCTCCTCAGGCGCTCTTTGTCCTCTTCATCCTTGCCTACATCCACATTGCCTTCTCTCGCTCGCCCATTAACTGTCTGGAGGTGGTGAGGGAGCGCTGGCCTCGTGACGGCATCCTGCGGGTGGAGATCCAGAGGAACTCCAGCCGAGCCTCTGTCTTCCTGCAGTACTATGGCTCCACGGGTCTCCAGGAGGAGCTGGAGGCTGAGGAGGGGGGAGGAGGTGTAGCAGGAGCAGGAGGAGGTGTAGCAGGTCTGAGCCTTGCAGCGCTGCTGGAGGAAGAGGAGGATGAGGAGGAGATGACCCTGGAGATGTTTGACAATAGCTCAGTGCAGGTAAGTCAGCAGGAGTCAATAACTCAACTCAACTTTACTTATTTATATAGCACCTTTAATACAGAGCTGTAGCCCGAGGTGCTTCAGAGCAGAGTACAAACAGAAAGAGACAACTAACAGTTCTTTAGGCAACAGAGCAGTTGCATGAAAAACTAGAGATTAGAAGAAAGGTAAAAAGCATAAAACTACAACAACGAAACAAGAAGTAAATTAAGACCTATAGGGTACAAAGCATAATTTAAGAACAGTTGCAGTGAAAGTAGATCAGACCTGTGCAGTGAATAAGCACCAGAGAGAAAAGTAACAGGGAGTGATCAGGACCTAAAAACTCAGCAGTGAATGGCAGCTAAGAATAAGAATCAGCAGGAGTGGGATAATGAGGATGTTTGTTACAGTTTGAGCTGGACATCGAACCTCGTCTGAAGCCGTCTCTGATTGGAGGAAATGTTGGAGGAGCAGCAGGAGGAGCAGCAGGAGCAGGAGGAGTGAACAACAGTCAGGATGTCTCCTTCAGCCAGACCCCTAAAGGTATGCAGCCGCTGAAGGAGTCAGTGTCTGAGCTGGAGATGATGACCAGAGCAGGTAAACCCTTCTCCTCCTCCTCTTTCTCCTCACATCATCTTCCTTCTCTCCTCTCCCCCCTTCCTCTCCTCCTCAGAACACTTGACAACACATTTGATTAGGGCTGCACGATATGGCCTGTAACCAATATCTCGATATTTTTAAGCTATATCGCGATACACGATATATATCTCGATATTTTTGTTGTTGTTGTTTTGTATTGTTTATTTCTAATAAATAATAATGTCATTATTACCTTGATAGCATTGTAATTGCTCAGAATCAATGTAGAACAGTAGATTTACACTTGCTGTATGAGACACACCTCTTTTTATAGCATTTTAACACTTATCAAACATGGCAGTCAGACGGTCAGTTTGTGTTACTGGAGTCTGAAGTCTGGGACCAGATTTAGACTGAGATTAAATCAATTCAAGTCATATTTTTTATGAATTTGTAATATATTTCATAATGTACATATGAGCATTGAAGCAGTGCAGGATCATACTTGGCTTATGAGACACTTTTTAAATCAAATTTGAACCATTCTTCATATTTTATAAATAAACCTTTAATACATTTAACACCCACGTCTTATTTTGAAAACCGGAAGTGTCCACACGCTGCAGTAAGCTCGCGCTGACTTTCCCAGTTTTCTCAAAGTATTTGACATAAAGTCGCACTTGAAAATATTGGAGCAGCTGACGTGACCACGCGAAAACGAGAGACGGCGTGACCGCAGTTGTTTTTCTTCGGAACCAAGTCGTCCGTCTCCATCTTCAATTAACTCGCTTGGGCTCTTCGCTTCACTTCTCTCCTCACTTGGTACAGAAAGGTCGCATGCGCGCAGGGGATTTTTCTGGGTGGGCGGGGCAGTGCTGCGTGCAGCACCAGGAGTGACACAGGTAAAACATCTGAGAATTAAATGACGGCTTAAAACATTTACGTGACAAGTACTCGATGGTCGCGATATCGTCATTTCATACATCTCACGTAGAACAAGCCGCGATATATCGAGTATATTCGATATATCACCCACCCCTACATTTGATTGAATTAGACTGCTGTCTGTTGGTGTCTGTTGATGTCCACTGCTGTCTGTTGGTGTCTGTTGATGTCCGCTGCTGTCTGTTGATGTCCGCTGCTGTCTGTTGATGTCCACTGCTGTCTGTTGGTGTCTGTTGATGTCCGCTGCTGTCTGTTGATGTCCGCTGCTGTCTGTTGATGTCCGCTGCTGTCTGTTGATGTCCACTGCTGTCTGTTGGTGTCTGTTGATGTCCGCTGCTGTCTGTTGATGTCCACTGCTGTCTGTTGGTGTCTGTTGATGTCCACTGCTGTCTGTTGGTGTCCGCTGCTGTCTGTTGATGTCCGCTGCTGTCTGTTGATGTCTGTTGATGTCTGTTGGTGTCTGTTGATGTCCACTGCTGTCTGTTGGTGTCTGTTGATGTCCACTGCTGTCTGTTGATGTCCGCTGCTGTCTGTTGATGTCCACTGCTGTCTGTTGATGTCTGTTGATGTCTGTTGATGTCCGTTGATGTCCACCTGCTGTCTGTTGATGTCTGTAAATGTCCATCTGCTGTCTGTTGATGTCCACTGCTGTCTGTTGATGTCTGTTAATGTCCATCTGCTGTCTGTTGTCTGTTAATGTCCACCTGCTGTCTGTTGATGTCTGCTGCTGTCTGTTGATGTCTGTTGATGTCCACCTGCTGTCTGTTGCTGTCTGTTGATGTCCGCTGCTGTCTGTTGATGTCCGCTGCTGTCTGTTGATGTCTGCTGCTGTCTGTTGATGTCTGTTGATGTCTACTGCTGTCTGTTGATGTCTACTGCTGTCTGTTGATGTCCGTTGATGTCTGCTGCTGTCTGTTGATGTCTGCTGCTGTCTGTTGATGTCTGCTGCTGTCTGTTGATGTCTGCTGCTGTCTGTTGATGTCCGCTGCTGTCTGTTGATGTCCGCTGCTGTCCGTTGATGTCCGCTGCTGTCTGCTGCTGTCTGTTGATGTCTACTGCTGTCTGTTGATGTCTGCTGCTGTCCGTTGATGTCCGCTGCTGTCCGTTGATGTCCGCTGCTGTCCGTTGATGTCCGCTGCTGTCCGTTGATGTCCGCTGCTGTCTGTTGATGTCTGCTGCTGTCTGTTGATGTCTGCTGCTGTCTGTTGATGTCTGCTGCTGTCTGTTGATGTCCGCTGCTGTCTGTTGATGTCCGCTGCTGTCTGTTGATGTCCGCTGCTGTCTGTTGATGTCCGCTGCTGTCCGTTGATGTCCGCTGCTGTCCGTTGATGTCCGCTGCTGTCTGTTGATGTCTGCTGCTGTCTGTTGATGTCTGCTGCTGTCTGTTGATGTCCGCTGCTGTCCGTTGATGTCCGCTGCTGTCTGTTGATGTCCACCTGCTGTCTGTTGATGTCTGCTGCTGTCTGTTGATGTCCAGCTGCTGTCTGTTGTCTGCTGCTGTCTGTTGATGTCCAGCTGCTGTCTGTTGATGTCTGCTGCTGTCTGTTGATGTCCGCTGCTGTCTGTTGATGTCTGTTGATGTCTGCTGCTGTCTGTTGATGTCGGCTGCTGTCTGTTGATGTCTACTGCTGTCTGTTGATGTCTGCTGCTGTCTGTTGATGTCCGCTGCTGTCTGTTGATGTCTGTTGATGTCTGCTGCTGTCTGTTGATGTCCGCTGCTGTCTGTTGATGTCCGCTGCTGTCTGCTGCTGTCTGTTGATGTCTACTGCTGTCTGTTGATGTCTGCTGCTGTCTGTTGATGTCCGCTGCTGTCTGTTGATGTCTGTTGATGTCCTGCTGCTGTCTGTGCTGTCCTGTCTGTGATGTCCGCTGCTGTCTGCTGCTGTCTGTTGATGTCCAGCTGCTGTCTGTTGATGTCTGCTGCTGTCTGTTGATGTCCACCTGCTGTCTGTTGATGTCTGCTGCTGTCTGTTGATGTCCAGCTGCTGTCTGTTGATGTCTGCTGCGTCTGTTGATGTCTGCTGCTGTCTGTTGATGTCTGTTGATGTCTGCTGCTGTCTGTTGATATCCCAGCTGCTGTCTGTTGATGTCTGCTGCTGTCTGTTGATGTCTGCTGCTGTCTGTTGATGTCTGTTGATGTCTGTTGATGTCTGCTGCTGTCTGTTGATATCCAGCTGCTGTCTGTTGATGTCTGCTGCTGTCTGTTGATGTCTGCTGCTGTCTGTTGATGTCTGTTGATGTCTACTGCTGTCTGTTGATGTCGTTGATGTCTGCTGCGTCTGTTGATGTCTGCTGCTGTCTGTGATGTCTGCTGCTGTCTGTTGATGTCCGCTGCTGTCTGTTGATGTCCGCTGCTGTCTGTTGATGTCCGCTGCTGTCCGTTGATGTCCGCTGCTGTCTGCTGCTGTCTGTTGATGTCTGCTGCTGTCCGTTGATGTCCGCTGCTGTCCGTTGATGTCCGCTGCTGTCCGTTGATGTCCGCTGCTGTCCGTTGATGTCCGCTGCTGTCTGTTGATGTCTGCTGCTGTCTGTTGATGTCTGCTGCTGTCTGTTGATGTCTGCTGCTGTCTGTTGATGTCCGCTGCTGTCTGTTGATGTCCGCTGCTGTCTGTTGATGTCCGCTGCTGTCTGTTGATGTCCGCTGCTGTCTGTTGATGTCCGCTGCTGTCCGTTGATGTCCGCTGCTGTCCGTTGATGTCCGCTGCTGTCTGTTGAATGTCTGCTGCTGTCTGTTGATGTCTGCTGCTGTCTGTTGATGTCCGCTGCTGTCCGTTGATGTCCGCTGCTGTCTGTTGATGTCCACCTGCTGTCTGTTGAGTCTGCTGCTGTCTGTGATGTCCAGCTGCTGTCTGTTGTCTGCTGCTGTCTGTTGATGTCCAGCTGCTGTCTGTTGATGTCTGCTGCTGTCTGTTGATGTCCGCTGCTGTCTGTTGATGTCTGTTGATGTCTGCTGCTGTCTGTTGATGTCGGCTGCTGTCTGTTGATGTCTACTGCTGTCTGTTGATGTCTGCTGCTGTCTGTTGATGTCCGCTGCTGTCTGTTGATGTCTGTTGATGTCTGCTGCTGTCTGTTGATGTCCGCTGCTGTCTGTTGATGTCCGCTGCTGTCTGCTGCTGTCTGTTGATGTCTACTGCTGTCTGTTGATGTCTGCTGCTGTCTGTTGATGTCCGCTGCTGTCTGTTGATGTCTGTTGATGTCTGCTGCTGTCTGTTGATGTCCGCTGCTGTCTGTTGATGTCCGCTGCTGTCTGCTGCTGTCTGTTGATGTCCAGCTGCTGTCTGTTGATGTCTGCTGCTGTCTGTTGATGTCCACCTGCTGTCTGTTGATGTCTGCTGCTGTCTGTTGATGTCCAGCTGCTGTCTGTTGATGTCTGCTGCTGTCTGTTGATGTCTGCTGCTGTCTGTTGATGTCTGTTGATGTCTGCTGCTGTCTGTTGATATCCAGCTGCTGTCTGTTGATGTCTGCTGCTGTCTGTTGATGTCTGCTGCTGTCTGTTGATGTCTGTTGATGTCTGTTGATGTCTGCTGCTGTCTGTTGATATCCAGCTGCTGTCTGTTGATGTCTGCTGCTGTCTGTTGATGTCTGCTGCTGTCTGTTGATGTCTGTTGATGTCTGCTGCTGTCTGTTGATGTCCAGCTGCTGTCTGTTGATATCCAGCTGCTGTCTGTTGACGTCTGTTCATGTCCGCTGACAGTGTGGCCTCAGGAGGAGTACATCGTGGAGTATTCTTTGGAGTATGGCTTCCTGCGTTTGTCTCAGAGCACGAGACAGAAACTCAACATCCCCGTCATGGTCGTCACTCTGGGTGAGACGTCTGTCAGTCACATGACTGTAAAACCTGTCTCTCTACCTGTCTGTCAAATGACTGTAACACCTGTCTGTCTGTCAGACCCCATGAAGGACGAGTGTTTTGGTGATGGGTTCAGTCGTTTCCTGCTCGATGAGTTCCTTGGCTACGATGACATCCTGATGTCCAGTGTGAAGGCACTTGCTGAGAACGAGGAGAACAAAGGTAAAGTTCCTCTGACTACAGAACCCGGGTTCCTGATCCCGCTCTGACTAAAGAACCCGGGTTCCTGATCCTCCTCTGACTAAAGAACCCGGGTTCCTCTGACTAAAGAACCCGGGTTCCTGATCCTCCTCTGACTAAAGAACCCGGGTTCCTGATCCTCCTCTGACTAAAGAACCCGGGTTCCTCTGACTAAAGAACCCGGGTTCCTGATCCTCCTCTGACTAAAGAACCCGGGTTCCTGATCCTCCTCTGATTAAAGAACCCGGGTTCCTGATCCTCCTCTGACTAAAGAACCTGGGTTCCTGATCCTCCTCTGACTAAAGAACCTGGGTTCCTGATCCTCCTCTGACTAAAGAACCCGGGTTCCTCTGACTAAAGAACCCGGGTTCCTGATCCTCCTCTGACTAAAGAACCCGGGTTCCTGATCCTCCTCTGACTAAAGAACCCGGGTTCCTGATCCTCCTCTGACTAAAGAACCCGGGTTTCTGGCTAACCTGGCACTGAGATTTGTTGGTTGGTTTGTTTGTTGAGTTGTTGGTTGGTTACTTAGTTGGTTGATTTTTATTTTTAATTTTTTCTCTCGTAGGTTGATTTGTTGGTTGGTTGAGTGACATAAAGGCTGATTGTCAGTGTTGATATTTGACATGTGAGTCAACAGCTGTTTGGTGATGTTACTGTGTGGTTCTCTGCAGGGTTCCTGAGGAACGTGGTGTCTGGAGAACATTACCGCTTCGTCAGTATGTGGATGGCCAGAACCTCGTACTTGGCCGCCTTCGTTATCATGGTCATATTTGTAAGTAAACAAGTCCTCTACAATGTGTTTTACAAAAAGGATCAAACATGGCAGTCAGACGGTCAGTTTGTGTTACTGGAGTCTGAAGTCTGGGACCAGATTTAGACTGAGATTAAATCAACTAAATCTTTGACATGACGGTCATAATTTGTGTTCTGTGTGTTTCAGACTCTGTCGGTGTCCATGCTGCTCAGATACTCTCACCACCAGATCTTCGTCTTCATAGGTCAGTTTCCAATCCACATCAATCGAGACCAGATTCATGTAATCCCTAAAATGTGTGTTATTACAGAACATGAAACGTCTGAAGGTTCTGATGACTGGATTGGTTTCCGTCCTGAACTGAATTTATATTTAAAACCAGATCAACTCTGGTCTGGAGGCTCTCTCTGGTCTGAAGGATCAGCTCTGTGTTGATCTGGTCTTGGTCTCTGTCCTCAGTGGATCTTCTTCAGATGTTGGAGATGAACATGACCATCGCCTTCCCGGCAGCCCCTCTGCTTACTGTCATCCTTGCTCTTGTCGGTAAGTTCACATCCTGGAAACTGTCAGGATATGGTTCTGATCCAGGTCTGACTCAGGATTCCCAAAAAAAAGCTTAATCTGTTAAACCAGTCAAACCAGGCTCAGGGTTCAGACAGGTGGCAGGTAATGCCTTCTAACCCTTCTCTGATTGGTCTCCTGTTAGGTTAGTTGAGTGCAGACCACTGCTAATAGAGTGTGGGTCCGAGTAGAGGACAAGTTCAATGATGAGGTGTCATTTAGAAGCAGTATTTTAGGAGAACACGGTATGTCTACCTCCAATAGGCCTGATAAAGTGGAAGATACCAATTTTCAAAAGGACGCCACATCAGGACACATAGGTAAAAATTATCTCACGACCCAGAGAGTCTCCATTTTGTAAGAAACAGCTCATTGGTTGGTTGAATCCAAACATGACCTGCTGATGTCACTTCCTGTTTGTCAGGCATGGAGGCCATCATGTCGGAGTTCTTCAATGACACGACGACGGCCTTCTACATCATCCTCATCGTCTGGTTGGCCGATCAGTACGACGCCATCTGCTGCCACACCAACACCAGTAAACGTCACTGGCTGAGGTGAGTCAGAGATACACAACATAAATACATCATAATATATATGAATGTATTTATGTGTGTGTGGTATCAGTGAGAGGTTAGGATGCGGCGTCAGTTTGTGTTTCAATCTGTCTGTCTGTGTTTCAGGTTCTTCTATCTCTACCACTTTGCCTTCTACGCCTATCATTACCGCTTCAATGGTCAGTACAGCAGTCTGGCCCTCGTCACCTCGTGGCTCTTTATCCAGGTCAGAACCTCCAGAACCACTGCAGGCACAGTTAACACTCAAAGTTTGATCCATGTTTAAGTTCAGTTAGTTTTAACATCAGGCAGCACTGACTTGAGTGAACCCTGGAAAACAAGCCACAGTCATAGTTAGAAGAACGTTACTGTAATGTTCCTGTTAGCTCCATGATGCTAACTAGCTCGCTGTTTGCTAATCACCCATCTGCCAACACCACAAAGAAACCAGCGCCGGACCCAGCGCGGGACCCAATGCCGGACCCAATGCCGGACCCAATGCCGGACCCAATGCCGGACCCAATGCCGGACCCAAGCTGCACAACCGAGCCACAGCCAGCCAGCTAACCCTTAGCCTTAGTTACAGTTAGCTTGTTAGCTCCTCCTTTGTACATTTAATTTATTGTTAAATGAACCCGTTAGCATCATGGATCGCGTTAGCTGAAAGCTAAAATAACATTTACTCAGTAATAACGTCAGCTAGCATCAAGCTAACGTTAGCTTGTCACATATATTAACATTAGCTAAGCTACCGTTAGCTCAATTATAAGATCACTCTTGGCTCACTAAGCTAACTTCTCCTCCTCTTCCTCCTCTTCCTCCTCCTCTTTCTCCTCCTCTTTCTCCTCCTCTTCCTCTTTCTCCTCCTCTTCCTCCTCCTCCTCTTCTTTTCTCCTTCTCTTTCTCCTCTTCCTCCTCTTCCTCTTCTTTTCTCCTTCTCTTTCTCCTCTTCCTCCTCTTCCTCTTTCTCCTCCTCTTTCTTCTCTTCTTTCTCCTCCTCTTTCTCCTCCTCTTTCTCCTCCTCTTCCTCCTCCTCTTCCTCCTCCTCTTTCTCCCTCCTCTCCTCCTCCTCTCCTCCTCCTTCCTCTTTCTCCTCTCCTCCTCTTCCTCCTCCCTCCTTTTCCTCCCTTTCTCCTCCTCTTTCTCCTCTCTTCCTCCTCTTCCTCTTCTCCTCCCTTCCTCCTCCTCTTCCTCTTTCTCCTTCTCCTCTTTTTTTCTCCTTCACCTCCTCCTCCTCTTTCAGCACTCCATGATCTACTTCTTCCATCACTACGAGCTGCCTGCCATCCTGCAGCAGATCCGGATCCAGGAGATGCTTCTTCAGAACCAGCAGGCGGGTCAGGCCAACCAGACGGCCCTGCAGGACAACCTTAACAATAACCACAGTAATGCTGCTGCAGGACCAGGACCAGGACCAGGACCTGCCAACACTACCCAACCTGGACCCAACTCCACCCAGCCGGGTCCTCAGACTGGCCCTCAGCCCCCGTCCTCCTCTCTGGCAGCAGGAGGTGGAGGGGAGGTGAGGTCGGAGCTAAACTGGGTTGCTCAGACAGCCGCCATCATCACTGAAGCTTTGTCCACCTCCAACCAGACCTCCTCCACCGCTGACCCTGTGGATGGGGTCGACGGAGGAGGAGGGTCAGGCGGTCAGGGGTCAGCAGGACCAGCAGAGGTCAGTGTGGTGGCCGAGTTCTGGATGGGAGGAGGAGGAGGAGGAGGAGGAGGAGGAGGAGGAGGAGGAGGAGGAGGAGGAGATCCAAAGGTCGTCTCAGTAGAAATTAAAACCACATCAGGAGGACCCGAGCCTCCACCCAGCCCTCCAATCAGTGGGCTCCATCCTGAGGGGGCGGGGCCATCAGAGGTAGCCCCCCCACAGACAGACTGCCCCCCCTCACAGAGTCCAGGTACAGACTGCAGACAGCCGAGCCCGTCACAGGCGGCATCCTGAGTCCAGGTGTAGTCTGGCTGATATCATCTTACCTGTCTCGACATGTGCCTCAGTCTGTCAGCTGATCAGGATGACTCACTGATGAGTCACTGATGAGTCATCGATGAGTCATCGCGCCCTCGTCCTGACAGACTGAAGCCCAGACTTGATTTTTGTTTCCATCTGCTTTTATTTTGAAAAAAAAAAAACTCTTTGAGAACAGGAAGTTGTTTTGGAGCGTCGACCCGGCGGATCAGGACTTCCTGTCAGAATGGATGCCTTATCAGTAATCCTGAGGACGCTTCAGAGAAGTCAGCAGCTGATTGGTTGTGCAATATGATGCCAGCTGTGTCACATGTGAGGCCCTGCCCCCTGGCAGAGGGCGTGGTCGTTCACTTCAGGTGACTTCAGGTGTGCCTTGTCTCTGAGACATATACGCTCATTAATAATTCATCAGCTCATTATAATATTGTATTTCCATAGGAACTGATTAAAGATCATCAGTGTCTGATTATTGATCTGACGAGTCACCTGAACGTGCACGAGTCACCTGACTGCACCACGCGGGCCGATGCCTCATGGGGGCGGAGCTGAAGTGTGATCACTTCAGACAGTGGGGGTTTGTGGGTATTTTTGTTTGTTTTTCTTCTTCGTGCCTCTGCTGATGACGTTGCCTCGTTAGTCGACCTGAAACCCATCAAAGTGTATTTAACTGTAAAACCAGTAAACGAGCACAGCGAACCATTTGACGCGTCACGTCTCATTCTTTCAGCTCCAGTTGATCATGTGATACGGTTCAGGACAGGAAGTCAAACCAGATTTACAGAGTAATGTCATTTATTTTGAAAATACGGTCTTACTTTGACAGCGAGCTTCTTATTAAGGCTGGGGGATAGGGTAGCGAAGCAAAGAAAAACTTTTACCGCGAGTCACCAGAAATGGCAGCACTGAAGAAACGTAAAGTAGGAAGTGAGTGTAGAAGATTTCAAACACGGTGGGAAAACGAAGATTTCTTCAAAGAAATCAACGGAAAGGCTCTGTTTGATTTGCTGTGATGAAAGAGTACAATGTTCGGCACTGTGACAGCAAACATCAGAAATACACATCGTACGCCGGTGCCGATCATGAGGTCGCTAAACGTATTGCCCAGCACGGCAAACCGTTCTCAGACGGTGATTGCATAAAGCAGTGCCTCATCAAAGTCACAGAAATGCAGGATTTCAACAACGTGAGCTTATCCAGAAATACAGAGGCGCGGAGAATCGAGGACTTGTCAACTAACTTGAAACTTCAGCTTGTGCTTTTGATTTTTATTTGATAGCATGCGATGACAGCACAGATGCCAAAGACACCGCACAGGAGTAGATGATTATTTTTGCTGTACGGAGGAGCTGCTTGATATGATGAGCACAACGACGGGTAGAGATATTTGTGAAGCTGTGTCAGAGGCAGCTTAAAAGGGAAAAGCTCTGTGGACTAACAACGGATGGAGCTCCGGCCATGACAAAGGAATGGCATCGATGGTGTGCGCCAAGGTAAAAGAGAGCGGAGGTGAGGCTGTCGGGATGAACACTGCTGTTAAAACTGTCAACATAATACGAGCTGGAGGACTGTACCACAGAGAATTTCAAGCTTTCTCATCTGATGCTGAATACAGGGATGTACTCTACCACTCTGAAGTGCACTGGCTCAGCCATGGCTCTGTGCTGCAAGTTTCCTCTTATGAGACGCCACGCAAAAAGGATGATGAGCCTGTCTGCCTCAACATATATATGTCAACAAACATTTTCTCTGTTAAATCAGAACAAAAGCAGGCTGAGAACCAGAATTACTGATCGCCATCTCTGTGAAGTCACTTCCTCCTGACATGTCAGCCATCCTTCAATCCAAAGGACAGCATCACTGAGTTCAAAATACACAGTATTCTTGTGTCAACATGTCACCTCTAGTGCGTGGCCCTTGGTTTATTTTTTGTATTTGGCTCTCACTAAAAAAACTTTAGACACCCCTGATTTAAAGGAACGATATGTAACCTTGTCTGTAACAGTGGCATCTACTGGTTAAAGGTTGGTACTGCAGTCTGAATCTGAAGCTTGCAGGTTCAAAGATTGGAGACACTTCATGAAGCATCTTCTATGTCAGTCTGACTTCAGAACCAGAAAAAGGTTTATGGCAAGTAAGATTTTTCACATGCAAAGACTTTGTTTTGGTGAAATTGGTGCTTAACAAACATTGTGTCAAAATATAAGGAAGATAAAGAAAATCAAGTTTTAAAAATATAAACAATATAAATATATACACTGTTTTCAAATGGAAAGAGCAGTACAGCTTACAGGAACTGTAAGTAGCAGGTAGTGTGTAAAAGTTGACAGTGTGCAGAATATTTGAAATGTGCAGGTATTTAACAAAACAAGGAAGTCCAGAGATGCTAAATAAAGGCTGAGCTTAAATTCAAATTAATTTCAATGTGTAAAGAGTCATCGTCTTTGACGCTTGATGATGTCTTTGAGTGATGATGATGGCGACGAGGATGATGAAGATGGTGACGAGGATGATGAAGATGGTGACGAGGATGTTGAAGATGGTGACGACGATGATGATGATGACGGTAACGATGATGATAAAGTTGTAAAAAAAGGAATGTTTTTTCTGAAAATATTCAAAAATTTTCTCAAAATACTTTTTCTGGAAATATTTAAACATTTTTCTGAAAATTTCATTTTCTGAAAATATTTTTCTGTAAATATTCACATTTTTTCTTAATATATTTTTCTCTAAAAATATATTTTAAAAAATTGAAAATATCCAAACGTTTTTTGAAAATATACAAAACATTTTTCACGAAATATTTTTGTCTAAAAATATTCCAACATTTTTCTGAAGATATTCAGACATTTTTCTGTTATCATTTGTCTCATCATAGTTTTCATAGTTTTTGTTTGTCTCATTACCATCCCGTTAACGCCTATATTTTCGTTATTTTAAGATTTACATTTTGTCGGCATCATGTGTCTACAGACCACAAGTCCAGATTAGTCCAGATCAGACCAGATCAGACCAAATTAGTCCAGATCAGACATTCAGACCAGTTCTCTCTCGTTTTTGTTTTGGTCTTGTTTTTCCCCCGTCATGCTTTGTGGCAACATTTTTTCTTTCTCTATAAATACTAATAAATAGTCTGATCCATTCTGTAAAATGTTCCATGCAAAATGATTGTAAACGTTCAGGTAATGATTGTGACTTTATTAATAACTAAAACATGAAAGTTGAAGTTGTGACCTCTTTAACAGTCGACCTGTCCTGATTGAACTGTGGTTCCAATGGAAAGTTCTAGTTACTGAGTCGTTAAAAAAAAAACACCAGCAGCACAAAATAGAAACAGGATGTGTATTGTGGGTAAAAACCCGCAATCTGATGATGTGAACTCATCGAGTCACATGGTAGTCTCTCAAACATCGAGACTACCAAGAGGACCTGATGGAGATTATATTATAAAATATAAGCTATAACTAATTTAACTAACTTTTGAGTCTGACCTGCTCTGTATACATGAATCTGAATTCATAGAACAAACTCACATCATTAGCATTAGTTAGAGTTAGTAATTAGGGTCAGGGGGGTTAGTTACGTTAGGTAGGTAACTATTATGTATTATAAGTCCACACTATTGTGATTACTGTTCTCACAGCTTGGATTTTTGTCACTTACTTTGTCCTACAGAAACCATTCAGACGTCATGTTCAGCTCATTCATGACATTATTGCTGTTATTTTACTCATTCATACCTTTCATACTTTCAGCTACAGACTTCATTCAACTTTAAACTTTATTACACTATTCTCCTGTTTTTCAGCTCATTTCACATTTTTCATCAGACATTTCAGCAGAAGGCATCCACGCCAAATATTCAGCAGGAAATGCAGTTTATTAATGAAAACAGATAAACTTTGAAGTGGTGACCTCCTTAACAGTTGACATGTCCTGATTAAACTGTGGTTCTGATGGAAAGTTCTAGTTAATGAGTAATGTTAAAAAAAACAACATGACATTTAAAAAACCACCAGCACCTCAGAACTGGAAACAGGAAGTGTAGAGCCGGGCATTGTGGGTAAAAACTTGCAATTTGATGATATGAACTCACAAACATCGAGACCACCGAGAGGAACGGACAGCTCCGGTAAGAACCAGGCCAGAATAATTCTATTATTAAACATAGTGTTACATATGATATATGAATATTAAACATAGTGTTATATATATGATTATTAAATATTGTATATGTTATATTATTAAATATAGTGTTATATATATATGATTATTAAATATTGTATATGTTATATTATTAAATATAGTGTTATATATATATGATTTTTAAATATTGTATATGTTATATTATTAAATATAGTGTTATATATGATATATTAATATTAAATATAGCGTTACATATGATATAGTATATATTAATATAGTGTTTATATGATTATTAATATTAAATATAGCGTTACATATGATATAGTAATATTAAATATAGCGTTACATATGATATAGTATTATTAAATATAGTGTTATATATGATATATTAATATTAAATATAGCGTTACATATGATATAGTAATATTAAATATAGTGTTATATATGATATATTAATATTAAATATAGCGTTACATATGATATAGTAATATTAAATATAGCGTTACATATGATATAGTATTATTAAATATAGTGTTATATATGATATATTAATATTAAATATAGCGTTACATATGATATAGTATTATTAAATATAGTGTTATATATGATATATTAATATTAAATATAGCGTTACATATGATATAGTAATATTAATATAGTGTTAGTATGATATATTAATATTAAATATAGGTTACATATGATATGTAATATTAAATATAGTGTTATATGATATATTAATATTAAATATAGCGTTACATATGATATAGTAATATTAAATATAGTGTTATATATGATATATTAATATTAAATATAGCGTTACATATGATATAGTAAAATTAAATATAGTTTTGTATATGTTATATTAATCCAAAATATAATTTTCAATTCAGTTTTATTTCTGTAACTCCATATCATAACAAAAGTTATCTCATGGCATTTTCCATACAAAGCAGGTCTAGACTGTACTCTTTATAATATCATTTACAGAGACCAACAGTTCCACCATGAGCAAGCACTTGGCGACGGTGGTGAGGAAAAACTTTCTTTTAACAGGCAGAAACCTCGAACAGAACCAAGCTCGTCAGTAGACAGTTATCCAACATGACCGGTTAAGTTAAAGATAGAGAGGGGCAGATAGGTGGGGGCAGGTGTAGCCAATTTAACAGGGAGCCAATGCAAGGAAGCCAGAATGGGAGAGATGTGATCTCTGATCTTGGTTCCTGTCAGAACACGTGCAGCAGCATTCTGAATTAACTGCAAAGTCCTCAGAGACTTATTAGAGCAGCCTGATAACAAAGAGTTACAATAGTCCAGCCTTGAAGTAACAAATGCGTGGACTAATTTTTCTGCATCCGCCTGAGACACGATGCGTCTGATTTTGGCGATGTTACGTAAGTGGAAGAATGCAGTCCTCGAAATTTGTTTTATGTGACGTTAAAGGACAAATCCTGATCAAAAACAACTCCAAGATTTTTTAGGGTGGAGCTGGAGGCCAGGGTGATCCCATCTAAAGTAGGTGTAGCGTCTGCCAGAGGGCAGCAGGTCAAACAGGTGGTGGGTGGGATGGGTGTTGTCTCTCGTAATGGTCTGCGCTCTGCGGAGGCAGCAAGATGTGTGAATGTCTTTGAGGGAGGGGAGGGTGCAGCCCATGATCTTCTGTGCTGTCTTAACCACTCTCTGGAGCTTCTTCCGGTCTGCCTCAGTGCAGAGGGAGAACCACACCGAGGAGCAGTAGGTCAGGATGCTCTCGACAGAGGAACGGTAGAAGGTTAACAGCAGCTTCTGGGTAATGTTGTTCTTCCTGAGCACTCTCAGGAAGTGCAGACGCTGTTGAGCCTTCTTGACGACAGCCTTGGTGTTAGCAGACCAGGACAGGTCAGCAGAGATGGTGGTGCCCAGGAATGGAGGTGTGCACTCTCTCCACTGAGTCTCCATTGATGGTGAGGGGAGGCGGATCTGCTCTGTGCTTCCTGAAGTCCAGGATGATCCCTTTAGTCTTCGTGATGTTCAGGGCCAGATTGTTCGCTGCACGATCTCGTCTGTGTAGGCTGACTCGTCTCCTCCCGAGTTTAGTCCCGCTACAGTCGTGTTGTCAGCAAACTTCACGATGGTGTTGCTGCTGTGGGCTGGTCTACAGTTGGAGGTGTATAGGTTGTAGAGGAGCACACACCCCTGTGGGGAGCCGTGCTGAGTGTTTGGGTGGAGGAGAGGTGGGGGCCAAGTTTGACTGTTTGGGCCCTGTTTGTGAGGAAGTCCTTTACCAGGATGACAGGGACGATCGTATTAAAGGCTGAGCTGAAGTCTATGAAGAGCATTCTGACGTAGCTCTCCTGATGTCCAGGTGGCTCAGCGCGGCGTGAAGAGCGATGGCTACGGCGTCTTCGGTTGATCTGTTTGCCTTGTAGGGAAACTGATGGGGATCAAAGGAGAGGGGGGGGGTGGACAGGCTTGGATGTGTTTGAGGACCAGCTGCTCCAGACACTTAGTGATGGTGGGTGTCAGTGCGATAATAGACTAACAGACTATGAAAATTTGTTCATGAATTCTAAGAAAAAAAGAAAACAAATTGGAAGACTATTAATAAACAAAAAAATGCTCTGGGAAAAAACACTAATCAAAGAGAAAATAAATCAACAGAAAATCTCTCCGCTAGGAGGAAAACAAAAGGCTATGAACTATAAACTCAAAGCTTTGTCAGCAGTTTTAAATTAGACTCGATGTCGCCCGCTCTGGCCCCCGGGATGCATTTAACTATGGCCCCCGGTGTCGCTAACTTCACGTTTCGGACTATGGAGCTGCCAATGACCAGAGTTGGCCTCTCAGCGGGTGTGTCGCTGAGCTGGGAAAAACTGTTTGAAACGTGGAGCGGTTGGTGGTGTACCGTGGGCTTCAGTTTGGGGCTATGCCTCCTTCGGACAGTCACCCAGCCTCCCGGCTGCTCGGGAACTACCGGGGGACGGCGAGCTGAAGCTATGTTATATAATTAAACATAGTGTTACATATGATATATTTATTTTAAATATAGTGTCATGTTTGTTGTATTATTGTATATAGTGTTTTATATGTTACACTGGGTCCTGGTCCAAACTGAGGACTGATGTTTGGTTTTATGAAAATATTTAAGTTGACACACAAAAGATTGACAACTCTAAAATTTTCATTTATTTTTGTTTGTTTGTCACAAAACATTGAATATTTATCAAATATTTAATAATTAATTAATTAATTAATTAATTGTATTTATTAAGCCACGGTGGAGCCACGTCAATGGTGTTTGTAATGACTCTGACTTATCAGATGGGGGAAACAAGAATCATGAATATTTTAATGATCTCATTAAATGACATTATGCATAAATAAATTAAAGTTGTTTTTTTATTTAATTTACTTATTATTATTATTATGTTTCTTTATTCAGTTCATTTGAAATGTTTTATCTTGTCTTTCAGAATTCTTCTGCCAGCCTGTCAGTCACAACATAGGGCAAACCAATAGCCTGAATCATGGGTAATATGTTGAAGCCTGTTCAGGACTTATCTCAGGCCCTGAAGAGAAGGGCAAGTGTTCAAACGAGGATGAATGAGCCGGTGGTCCAGGATGTGGTCCAAGATGTGGTCGAGGGGGCGGTTCAGGGGGCGGTCCAGGAGGTGGCCCAGGAGGACCTGCTGCAGGCAGAGCTGGCAAAGCTGCAACAGGTAGATCTGTGGAGGGTCCAATGGGGTCTCAGTCAGAACCTCCTGCCGGACTTTCCCCCTGTACCCCCACACTGGCTCCGATCTGCTGACGCCACCAGCACTGCCAAAACCATGTTGAAGTGTTACCATGAGCAGGGGGCACTGGCGATGCTGAATGCGGTCCTGACAATGATCGGCCTTGGTCATCGGGTCAACTACACTGCAGAACCACCAAGACCAAGACTTATACTGGCTTCAAAACCTGATCCAGACTTTGTGCAAACCTGGCGCAGGAAGCTAATCAGCAGGATGCAGCAGCCGGACATTGTCTTGGACTGCCTGCAGGACTCCGGGATCCTGAAAACTGCAAACAGGGAGGCCATCAACATCTTTGCAGCACACAAGGAGAAGAACCGGGCTCTGGTGGACCTGGTCCTGAGAAAGGGGGATAAAGCCCAACAGGTGTTCTACAAGGCCCTCAGCCAATCAGAGCCGTTCTTACTGCAGGAACTGGAAGGAAGTCCAATCAGGATCAAGGTCTGTATTCATGACTGACTGGGATTGAAGAGCAGTCAGTCATGGTCCTGATGTATGATGTCATCAGTGTGTTGTGGTCCTGATGTATGTTCTCACTGTTCCCCCCAGAATCCTTCAGAGATGTCAGTCCTTGCAGAGATGTTGGAGTTTCTGGTCTCAGAGGAGCTCAGATGTTTCCAGTGGTTAGTCAGTCACATGACTGATGATAGCTGCTCTCCTATTGGTGGAGAGAAACTACAACATGCAGACAGGCCAACAACGCAAAGACTTCTGGGAGAATATTTTGGATCAGAACAGGGGGAGACGGTTGCCAAGAACATCCTGCTGAAGATTGTGCCAATGCTCAGTATGTCCACACAAACTGTGCTAAGCTAGGCTAAGAGTTTACCCCTGTTTCCAGTCTTTGTGCTAAGCTAGGCTAATAATACAGGTGTGATCAGTCAGCTAATGATGTCATTGTACTGCAGGTGTCTGTCTGCGAGGAAAAGCAGTGACATCACAGAGTTTGAGTAACATCAGATCAGACATGAGCATGGACACATCAGTGGTAAGAACATTATGATGTCACTGCGATGTCACCCCTGATGGGGGCTGTTGATTGGTTCATTTGTTCAGGTTCTGATCGATCACCTGTTTGATCTGTTTAGGTCGCGATCACACCTGAAGTCTTCAAGGACGGAAACATGTTCAGGTAATGCACAGAACCAGTCCAGAACAGAACAGAACAGAACAGAACAGAAGCTAACTAAGCTAAGGTTCGTTGACTCCGTTCTGCAGGTTGCGTTGCTTCCAGCCGGGCATGTTCCATTGCCGTGAGACCGGCCTGCTGTTTGCGGGCGTTGGTGACGTGGTCTACCAGGTGATACCCTGGGACGTGGACTTTCTATCCTCTAAAGGTCTGAGGCCGGCCGGACCACTGTTCAGGTTCACAGTGATAACAGGAAGCTTCCACCAACTCTACCTGCCGCACTGTCAGCTGACTTCAGGTGGGGTGGGGGTTATCATGGTTACATGTGTGTGTGATGACTTTCACATGAAATCTGTTTCAGAGAAGTTTTAATAAAAAGCAGTGAAGAGATTATTGATGATCAGTTGATTTCTAACAAATATCAGCTGATCAAAGATGACTATGAATAATATATTTTTTGTAACTGCAGATGATGCTCTGAAGTTGTCTGTAGCTCATGTCACTGGGGACAGCGTGGACTTCATCACACCTGGTCAGGTGACAGAGCATCATGTGATCATCGATGTCTCTGGATTCTCATGTTTTGGTCTTGTGATGCCGGTGGCGTCCAACAGTCCAATCAGTGGCCTCGTGCTGATCTTCTCTCAGCTGAGTACCCGCTCACTGTTCATCCTGCTGCTTCAGCGCAACGTCAACCTCCCTCAGGTACACAAGCCACTCCCACAGACAGGTTACCTGTCATTTTATCAACATTTTTAATTGACTAAAACATTAATAAATATATCAATAAAACAAAAACTGCTCAACGTTTTACTTTAAAGACTTTTTATGGTTTTTAATTAACATAAAAAATCTTTAATAAATCTTTAATAACCTTTGTTATGTAAAGAAACTTTAAGCTTTGACTTCATTGGATTATCGGCAGTTTACCTGACTGACACCTGATCTACAGTGCTGCTCAAAAGTTTATGAACCTCTTGAGCATTTTGGAGTTTTCTATTGTTTCATCCTGATTTTCTTTATTTAATCAAAACCATTATTGTTTATATGAAATAACAGGTGCAGGTTTATCAATTCAATATACTCTATAAACTACTTAAATCTATTCTGTGGTCAAGACTAAATTAAAAAGAGTTTTTGGTCGACTTATGTAGGTGTGAAAGTTTGTGAACCCTGCATTGGTTAAAATAAATAAATAATAATAATAATATAAATAATATTATAAAGACCTGCTCTGTAGGAAAAGTGTCATGAGATAACTTTTGTTATGATATGGCGCTATATAAATAAAATTGAATTGAACTAAATTAAAACAAGCAGTTAAGTAGAATCTGGTGGGACAAATTGGAGGCTAAATTAACCACTGAAATGGGCCAATAACATCAGAGATGTTTAAGGACGAAATTGCGCATCACTGATTGAAACAGAGATTAAACCGGGTCACTTTAGTCTTACCCAGGTGAACCCATACGGGTTAATCATGCCAATAATGCAATATTCTATTAACTGAAAGGGTTCACATACTTTTGCACCAATGAAATCTGATTTTTTTTCTTAAATCACCAATAAAAATAGAAAGAATGACAATATAACCATTTCTTTATTTTGAGTCCATTATTCGGAATGTCAGTATTGTGAATTGGGGTATAACTTGACATTACTTTAGTATTTACAAATTGACAAATGTAGAGTTCACAAACTTTTGAGCAGCACAGGGTCTTGTACAGTGTATCCTGGCTTTGACAGTCGTCCACATCTCATTACCCTCAACACAGGGGTGCCCCAGGGCTCGGTGCTGGGGCCCCTTCTCTTTGCTATCCAAGCAACCTCCTTGGGTCAGATTATCCGCTCACATTACTTTTCCTATCACTGCTCTGCAGATAATACTCAGCCCTATCTGTCATTTCCTTCTGACAACCCCTCGGTCTCTGCATGGGTCTCTGAATGCCTCTCAGAAATATCTCGATGGATGAAGGCATAAAAGCATCCGCAAAATGACTAACTGTGAATGTAAATATTCTGATCTCCAGGTGATAAAGGACTGGAAGCGACGGAGTGGAGCCGAGTATGTAGAGACAATACCAGACTGCGAGCTGATCCCGAACCAGATGTACAAACTGAGTGCAGAGCCGATCACATTCATCCAGCCAGAGGTACACTTCAACTGCTTTCGTCAGTCTTTTCTGTAGCTGTTTGTCATTCTACATTGATTAGGCTTCACACATTTTACACTCACAGTTCTTTTTATAAATCTAACTTGACTGACACTAAATTTACTTCAGTCAGTTAAATTCAAACTTCTCCTTTCCTCCAATTGTTGTCAGTCTTTAAAACTGTTCTTTTATTTTATTTTTCAGAGTTCAAAGTTCGTGAACTTCAGCGACTACAACAACTTCCTGGCTTCGTTTCAGGTGCAGCTGGCAGCTGAGGTCAGGAGGGTGGAGCTACAGCTGATGAGATCCGTGACATCACTCCCTCTGATTGGCTGGCTTTTTGGCTCCATAGAGTCTGTGGTTTGGCGCCAAGTTGTCCAGATGGAAGGTCAGTAACACAACACGCTAATGCAACATGCTAACACAACATGCAAACACATGTTATGTAGGTGAAAGAAAGCTGTCCTTGAAAAGGTAAACAAATCCTGATAAAAGACAACTCCAAGATTCTTTACAGTGGAGCTGGAGGCCAGGGTGACTCCTGAAGTAACTAAGTCTCCAGAAAGAGAGTTTCTGAGGTGTTTGGGTCCAATTACAAGAACTTCAGTTTGTCTGAATTTAACATCAGAAAATTGTCGGTCATCCAATTGTATGTCCTTAAGGCATGCTTGAAGTTAACTGATTGGTTTCATCAGGCTTGATCGATAAATATAATTGGGTGTTATCGGTAAAAATGAATGGAGTGATTCCTAATAATGTTCCCTAAAGGAAACATATATAAACTGAATAGAAGTGGTCCTAGTACAGAACCTTGTGGAAGTCCGTGACTAACTTTGGTCTGCATGGACGATTCATCATTGACGTGAACAAACTGAGATCTGTCGGAGAAATACGACCAGCTCAGTGCAAGACCAGTGTTTAAGACTTTACTCATTGATCTGTACTAAGATTTCCCTTCACGCATTTCCATCTTTGACTACAGCTCTTTTTTATAAACATTTAGAAACTATTGTTTCTGTTTTTTAAAATAAACTTTATTGTTTCTGTTTGTGTTTTTCAGTGGCCTTATCTCTCTCCACTGAAGGTAACTTCAACAGACAAATCATCTTTGAAAAAACTGTGAAAAGTCCATAAAAACATTTCATCATTTGGTCTAACACACGTTCTGGTCTGTAGTATAACACGTGTTCTGGTCTGTAGTCTAACAGACGTTCAGGTCTGTAGTCTAACACATGTTCTGGTCTGTAGTCTAACGTGCTCTGGTCTGTAGTCTAACACACGTTCTGGTCTGTAGTATAACACGTGTTCTGGTCTGTAGTCTAACAGACGTTCAGGTCTGTAGTCTAACACATGTTCAGGTCTGTAGTCTAACGTGTTCTGGTCTGTAGTATCACACGTGTTCTGGTCTGTAGTCTAACGTGTTCTGCTCTGTAGTCTAACATGTTCTGGTCTATAGTCTAACACACGTTCTGGTCTGTAGTATAACACGTGTTCTGGTCTGTAGTCTAACAGACGTTCAGGTCTGTAGTCTAACACATGTTCAGGTCTGTAGTCTAACGTGTTCTGGTCTGTAGTATAACACGTGTTCTGGTCTGTAGTCTAACAGACGTTCAGGTCTGTAGTCTAACACATGTTCAGGTCTGTAGTCTAACGTGTTCTGGTCTGTAGTATCACACGTGTTCTGGTCAGTAGTCTAACGTGTTCTGGTCTGTAGTCTAACGTGTTCTGGTCTGTAGTCTAACGTGTTCTGGTCTGTAGTATCACACGTGTTCTAGTCTGTAGTCTAACGTGCTCTGGTTAGTAGTCTAACGTGTTCTGCTCTGTAGTCTAACACGTGTTCTGGTCTGTAGTCTAACATCTTCTGGCCTGTAGTCTAACACACATTCTGGTCTGTAGTCTAACGTGTTCTGGTCTGTAGTCTAACATGTTCTGGTCTGTAGTCTAACACACGTTCTGGTCTGTAGTATAACACGTGTTCTGGTCTGTAGTCTAACAGACGTTCAGGTCTGTAGTCTAACACATGTTCAGGTCTGTAGTCTAACGTGTTCTGGTCTGTAGTATCACACGTGTTCTGGTCTGTAGTCTAACGTGTTCTGGTCTGTAGTATCACACGTGTTCTAGTCTGTAGTCTAACGTGCTCTGGTTAGTAGTCTAACGTGTTCTGCTCTGTAGTCTAACACGTGTTCTGGTCTGAAGTCTAACATGTTCTGGTCTGTAGTCTAACACACATTCTGGTCTGTAGTCTAACGTGTTCTGGTCTGTAGTCTAACATGTTCGGGTCTGTAGTCTAACACACGTTCTGGTCTGTAGTCTAACGTGTTCTGGTCTGTAGTCTAATATGTTCTGGTCTGTAGTCTAATATGTTCTGATCTGTAGTCTAACACGTGTTCTAGTCTGTAGTCTAACGTGTTCTGGTCTGTAGTCTAACACACGTGTTCTGGTCTGTAGTCTAACGTGTTCTGGTCTGTAGTCTAATATGTTCTGGTCTGTAGTCTAACAGTGTTCTAGTCGTGAGTCTAACGTTGCTCTGGTTAGTAGTGTCTAACATGGTCTGGCCTGTAGTCTAACAGAATTCTGGTCTGTAGTCTAAAGTGGTATGGTCTGTAGTCTAACATGTTCGGGCTGTAGTCTAACACACGTTCTTGTCTGTAGTCTAACGTGTTCTGGTCTGTAGTCTAATATGTTCTGGTCTTTAGTCTAACGTGTTCTGGTCTGTAGTCTAACGTGTTCTGGTCGTAGTGTCTAATATTTCTGGTCTGTAGTCTAACATGTTCTGGTCTGTAGTATACACACGTTCCTGGTCTGTAGTCCTACGTGTCTGGTCTGTTAGTTCTAATATGTTCTGGTCTGTAGTCTAATATGTTCTGATCTGTAGTCTAACACGTGCTTTCTAGTCTGTAGTCTAACGTGTTCTGGTCTGTAGTCTAACACACGTGTTCTGGTCTGTAGTCTAACGTGTTCTGGTCTGTAGTCTAATATGTTCTGGTCTGTAGTCTAACACGTGTTCTAGTCTGTAGTCTAACGTGCTCTGGTAGTAAATAGTCTACAACTTGGTTCTGTGTTTGGTGTAGTCTATGTAGTCTAACACCGTTCTGGTCTGTAGTCTAACGTGTTCTGGTCTGTAGTCTACAATTCTGGTCTGTGCTAATATGTTCTGGTCTGTATCTACGGTTTAGTTGTTCTGTCTGGTAGTAGTCTAACGTGTTCTGGTCTGTAGTCTAACAGTGTTCTGGTCTGTAGTCTAACACATTTTGGTCTGTAGTCTAACGTTTTGTTCTTTCTGTAGTCTAACACATGTTCGGTCTGTAGTCTAAGTGTTCTGATCTGTAGTCTAACATGTTCGGGTCTGTAGTCTAACACATGTTCTGGTCTGTAGTCTAACGTGTTCTGGTCTGTAGTCTAATATGTTCTGGTCTGTAGTCTAACATGTTCTGGTCTGTAGTCTAACACACGTTCTGGTCTGTAGTCTAACGTGTTCTGGTCTGTAGTCTAACACGTGTTCTGGTCTGTAGTCTAACGTGGTCTGGTCTGTAGTCTAAGACACGTTCTGGTCTGTCGTCTCAGAGACACGTTCTGGTCTGTAGTCTAAGACACGTTCTGGTCTGTAGTCTAACGTGTTCTGGTCTGTAGTCTAAGACACGTTCTGGTCTGTAGTCTAACACGTGTTCTGGTCTGTAGTCTAACGTGTTCTGGTCTGTAGTCTAACGTGTTTTGGTCTGTAGTCTAACGTGTTCTGGTCTGTAGTCTAAGACGTTCTGGTCTGTAGTCTAATGTGTTCTCGTTTGTAGTCTAACACGTGTTCTACATGTTTAGGTCTATAGTGTTTTCTGACAGGAACCAAGATCAGAGATCACATCTCTCCCATTCTGGCTTCCTTGCATTGGCTCCCTATTAAATCTAGAATAGAATTTAAATTCTTCTCCTTACTTACAAAGCTCTTCATGGTCAGGCACCATCATATCTAAAAGAGCTCATAATACCTTACTACCCCTCTAGAACACTGCACTCTCAGGATGCTGGGTTCCTTGTGGTTCCTTGTGGTTCCTTGTGGTTCCTATAGTCTCCAAAAGTAGATTGGGAGCCAGAGCTTTCAGCTATCAGGCTCCTCTTCTGTGGAACAAACTACCATTCTGGGTTCCTTGTTCCTTTTTCCTCACTGGAACCGAGGGTCTAAGGACAGAGGGTGTCACTCCCTGTACAGATTGTAAAGCCCTCAGAGGAAAATGGACTTTGTGACTTTGGGATATACAAATAAAATCTGATTTGATTTGATTTATAGTCTTACACGGGTTCTGGTCTGTAGTCTGTAAATAAATCAAATCAGATTTTATTTGTATAGCCCAAAGTCACAAAGTCCATTTTCCTCTGAGGCTTTACAATCTGTACAGGGAGTGACACCCTCTGTCCTTAGACCCTCGGTTCCAGTGAGGAAAAACTTGCCCACAAAAAACCTTTAACAGGGAAAAAAGGTGGAAGAAACCTCAGGAAGAGCCACAGAGGAGGGATCCCTCTCCCAGGATGGACAGACGTGCAATAGATGTCACGTGTACAGAACAAATCAACACAAACAAATTGTACAATTACAATGACTGATAAAATGACAATGAATTACAATGACTGATAAAATGACAATGAATTACAATGACTGATAAAATGACAATGAATTACAATGACTGATGAAATGACAATGAATTACAATGACTGATAAAATGACAATGAATTACAATGACTGATAAAATGACAATGAATTACAATGAATGATAAAATGACAATGAATTACAATGAATGATAAAATGACAATGAATTACAATGACTGATAAAATAATTACAGTAGCAGTGGAACCTGTGATAGAGATAGAGAGACACAGATACTCAGCAGCAGCAAATCATCAACTAACTATAAACTGTGATGGAGATATGGCAGCAATAATGACAGTAGTAATATGTGTAGTGGACGTCATGCAGGACCACAGCAGCAGCCACGATCCACGAGAACCTGCTGGACGAGGACAGCATAACTATGGGATGACCTGAGCCAGCACTAACTATAAGCTCTATCAAAGAGGAAAGTCTTCAGTCTACTCTTAAAGGTGTTGACCGTGTCTGCCTCCTGAACCCAAAATGGTAGTTTGTTCCACAGAAGAGGAGCCTGATAGCTGAAAGCTCTGGCTCCAAATCTACTTTTGTAAACTATAGGAACCACAAGGTTGATCCCGTCTAAAGTAACTAAGTCTCTAGAAAGAGAGTCTTTCATGTGTTCTGTTCTCTGCTGCGTCAGTTTGTGTCCCAGAGTCTGCCGATGTGAAACTCCTGCTCATCAACATACTCAACACTCTTGGGATGGAGGACTTAAAAACCTTCCAGTGTTTCCTGGGTTTGCAGTCTGATCCAATCCCCATTAGCCGGCTGGAGGGACAAGACAGGATCAGAACCGTGGACTTGATGGTACAGCAGTACCACACTGAGGGGGCCAAAGAGGTCATGGAGAAGATCCTGAAGAGAATGAACTACAACAATCTGGCAGAGAAGCTGCAGAGGACCTGATTGAGAGTTTGAAACATTGAACGATTATATCCTCAAACATCATCATGACTCTGCAAGATCTCATCAGGGACCCTGTATGTCTGTATGTTCTGGACTGTACTGGACTCTAAACCTTCTCTGACCTGTGGGGTCCCCCCAGAACATGTTTGACCTGTTATTATTACAACTGATGCATTGTTTATTTATCTCTTTATTTATTAATATTTTGTTTGAAATAAACAATAATGAAATAATGATTTTGTTTGACACTTTCTAAAAATGTAACGATCAATACAAATAGCTTTTTTACACAGAACACAGGGGTCAGTGAATGCCTCACAGCTCATTACAACAAACAGACAGGTCAGTGAACGCCTCACAGCTCATCTGTACAAACGGACAGGTCAGTGAACGCCTCACTAAAACAAACGGGTGAGGAGAAAGACATGGACTGAGCCTAGCCTCACCTGGTTCATGACACAGTGATACAAGGAGATAAATCACTTCCTCTGTGTGTCCAGGACTGTTAGTGTTCAGAATAGAAGGTTCCCTGCAGTCTGACTGAAAGCAGAGTCCCTTAAAAAACCCTTAAATAACCCTTAATATCAACATACAGAAAAGAAGAGAAAGGAGAACAGATCCAGAACCGGTCCAGAACAGGTTCAGGTCTATAAAGGTATCCCCCTGCACATTGCCCTGGTGCTATGTGATCAAACTTAAACTCAGAAGAAACAAAATGTCCAAAACATTCAACAGTCCAAAATGGCTGCTGTGTGCACAGGGCTATGTGACCAGGTCATGTGAAACTGTACAGAGAACATCACCTCCTCTGATTGGTCAGTCTGCTTTGGAGGGGCCGGACTTTTGACAGGACTCTGTGAGGTGGGTCTGTCATGGTCGTCACGCATTTTGTGTGTGTTGGTAGGGGTGTTACCGGGGCAACAGTGAGCGAGGCTGCCGTCATTGTCATCGCTGACGTTGTTGCTGTGGTAACTGGAGGTGGGCTGTTTGTCACTGTGGCTACAGGTTTGGCCAGAGTAGTCTGGATCTCTGCCCTCCTGGCCAGAGCCGTCCTCAGCTTCTCCCTCATCTGTTCGATTTGGTCCTGCAGCTCCTGCAGCTCGCCAGGCTGGGGCGGTACCACTGTGATGGTGGGCGTTGTGACGGTGGACGGGGTCACTGTAGCAGGCGATTGGGACGTAGCAACAGAGGCAGGAGCCAAGGTATTGGGTTTGGCAGAAGAGGAGGATGGTGAGGGGAGTGAGAGGACCAGGCTGGCAAACGAAGCCGGTCCTCCATTTTCACACAGTTGGCTGTTCGAGACCTTCAGCTTGGTTGGACCCCCTACATCAGATTTGGCCCCACCTCCCTTGATGTCAGAGGTGGCGATGCGAGCGAGCAGGCGGCGGGTGTTGAGGGTCTCCAGGTTGAAGTGGACTCGTTTGAAGTCCTGAGTGTCCTTAGCAGCAGTGGCATCTTTACTGGTCTCATTGTTCCATTTGGCAGAAGCTCCAGGGGCTGGTGGGGAAGGGGGGCCAGGAGGAGGCTGAGACTTCTGCAGATTACAGCTGAACAGAAACATGAAGACAGAATCTGTTAATCAGAACCAGAACTTTCTAATCACATGTTTTAAATGTGTCGGTCACATGACACACCTTCTCTCTTTCTCTGCTCGCTGCCTCTTCACATCTTCGTAGGTCATGTTCAGAGCTCGATGGATTTTCTGTCAAGAAAAGAAGCAGTATGATCAGATGTCTCACAAACCTCCACAACCTGCTCAACAGTTCATCAGAGAACATCAGAACGTCTCTAAAACCAAACACATGAGGCTGAATTAACCAGAAGACATTGTTAAATTACCAGATTGCTGACTGGAGTTTGGTTCAGATGGGAATATAAACACAGAGGTGTCACATGATGGTTTTGGTGCAGCAGCTGAACTGATGGTCAAAATCAGAACCAGAACACACAAACACACTCTGGGTCTCACCTGAGAGGTGTGCAGCCAGTATTTGAGGTTCTGTCGGCGGCGGATGTGCGGCAGCACAAGTTGGTAAAACCCGTGTTCGCCTGCGAGAGTCAGCAAGGCTCCACCCACTCCAATACACAACAAGAGGAAGAGTCCTGAAAAGTGACGGATCCCCATCTGAAGAGTCTAAAGAGGAGAGACAGAAGAAGAAGACGTGACTGGCCTGAAGTGTACATTCAAATCTTGAGTTAAAGTTTGTACTTTATGAACATGGTTACCTCAGTGACGGCAAACACTCGGTTCCCACATGGAACCACCTTGTACCATTTGTCATGCAGCAGGTCCATGTATCCTTCTGACTTATATCTGCTGATGAACTCTGAGATGTTGGAGCTCAGAGGGGAGTTCTGAGGCAGGCCAATACCGTAACCTGTAATCAATAATCAGTCATTAATAATTAATCATTGATCACCAATAATCAAGGTAAATTTTTTCGAATCTGACAGGTGTTCTAATAACAAAACCTATCTCATGACACTTTCCATACAGAGCAGGTCCAGACCATAATCTTTATAATATTATTTACAGAGACCAACAATTCTACCAGGAGCAAGGTAAACTTATTTTAACTGGCAGATGGGGTGGTTAGATAAATAAATACAGAGAGAGCGAGAGCAGCAGCTCACAGAAGATTCACAATGCAGACTCTGAGACAAAAGTGGTGGTTCAAAAAAGGTTTACTAGTCAAACTAGAAAAACACAAATACAGGTGACAGTACAAATCCGTGAGGCAAAAATCGTGGTCAGAAAAACAGGCTTGAGGGCGAAGAGCAGGTAATCAAAAACAAGAATACAAGACAAAGAGACGCTGGGATGCTGGACAGGACAAGGCGAACTGGCGAGAAACACAGAGAGCACAGAGGAAATAGAGGGAAAAGGGGAGGGGAAACAATCAGGCAGAGGTGAAACAAGGCGGCAGGTAATCAGGAAGGAGGGACAACACACATGGGAAGGCAGAGACCTGAAAGACAAGACAGGAGGATAACCGATAACATGATAGTTCCAGACATGACAACTATAAACTGTAATGGAGATATGGCAGCAATAATGACAGTAGTAATATGTGTAGTGGACGTCATGCAGGATCACAGCAGCAGCCACGATCCACGAGAACCTGCTGGACGACAGAGACAGAAACTCCAGGGAAGAAGTTTAGTTAGTGACATGAGAAGAGCACACAGTGCATCATGGGAAGTCCTGCCTGTTTAAACAAAGCTTTCCTGCCTGTTTAAATAGAGTTTTCCTGTCAGTCTAAATAAAGTTTTTCTGCATGAGCAGACGCTCCGACTGAATACTTAATTGTAAAACTGCAGAGACGTTTCTCTCGTCTGATTGGTCGAGATGATGAAACATTGTGAAACATGTAAAAAAAAAAAATCAGATGAAGTGAACTGAACATCAGCTGAGAAACACACACATGTGAAGACATCTTTACATGTGAAGACATCTATACATGTGAAGACATCTTTACATGTGAAGACATCTATACATGTGAAGACATCTATACATGTGAAGACATCTATACATGTGAAGACATCTATACATGTGAAGACATCTTTACATGTGAAGACAACTATACACGTGAAGACATCTTTACACGTGAAGACATCTATACATGTGAAGACATCTATACATGTGAAGACATCTATTTAACATCGTGAAGACATCTATACATGTGAAGACATCTATACATGTGAAGACATCTTTACATGTGAAGACATCTTTACATGTGAAGACATCTTTACATGTGAAGACATCTTTACATGTGAAGACATCTATACATGTGAAGACATCTTTACATGTGAAGACATCTTTACATGTGAAGACAACTATACACGTGAAGACAACTATACATGTGAAGACATCTATACATGTGAAGACATCTTTACATGTGAAGACATCTTTACATGTGAAGACAACTATACATGTGAAGACATCTATACATGTGAAGACATCTTTACATGTGAAGACATCTTTACATGTGAAGACAACTATACATGTGAAGACATCTATACATGTGAAGACATACAGTGAGACATCTATACATGTGAAGACATCTATACGTGTGAAGACATCTTTACATGTGAAGACATCTTTACATGTGAAGACAACTATACATGTGAAGACATCTATACATGTGAAGACAACTATACGTGTGAAGACAACTATACGTGTGAAGACAACTATACGTGTGAAGACTTGAGGATTTTCAGTCAGGATTTAGAGTGCATCATAGCACAGAGACCGCATTAGTCAAAGTTACAAATGACCTCCTAATGGCATCAGACAAAGGACTCATCTCTGTACTTGTCCTGTTAGATCTTAGTGCTGCATTTGACACCATTGACCATCAAATTCTTTTACAGAGACTGGAACATCAAACTGGCATCAAAGGAACCGCCCTAAGCTGGTTTAAGTCGTATTTCTTAGATCGATCTCAGTTTGTTCACGTCAATGATGAATCCTCCATGCAGACCAAAGTTTGTCATGGAGTCCCACAAGGTTCTGTACTTGGACCACTTCTATTTAGTTTATATATGCTTCCTTTAGGGAACATTATTAGGAATCACTCTATCAATTTTCATTGTTATGCTGACGACACCCAATTATATTTATCGATCAAGCCTGATGAAACCAATCAGTTAACTAAACTCCAAGCATGCCTTAAGGATATAAAAAGTTGGATGACCTACAACTTTCTGATGTTAAATTCAGACAAAACTGAAGTTCTTGTAATTGGACCCAAACACCTCAGAAACTCTCTTTCTAGAGACTTAGTTACTTTAGATGGGATCACCCTGGCCTCCAGCTCCACTGTAAAGAATCTTGGAGTTCTTTTTGATCAGGATTTGTCCTTTAACGTCACATAAAACAAATTTCGAGGACTGCATTCTTCCACTTACGTAACATCGCTAAAATCAGACGCATTGTCTCTCAAGCGGATGCAGAAAAACTAGTCCACGCATTTGTTACTTCAAGGCTGGACTATTGTAACTCTTTGTTATCAGGCTGCTCTAATAAGTCTCTGAGGACTTTGCAGTTAATTCAGAATGCTGCTGCACGTGTTCTGACAGGAACCAAGATCAGAGATCACATCTCTCCCATTCTGGCTTCCTTGCATTGGCTCCCTATTAAATCTAGAATAGAATTTAAATTCTTCTCCTTACTTACAAAGCTCTTCATGGTCAGGCACCATCATATCTAAAAGAGCTCATAGTACCTTACTACCCCTCTAGAACACTGCGCTCTCAGGACGCTGGGTTCCTTGTGGTTCCTTGTGGTTCCTATAGTCTCCAAAAGTAGATTGGGAGCCAGAGCTTTCAGCTATCAGGCTCCTCTTCTGTGGAACAAACTACCATTCTGGGTTCTGGAGGCAGACACGGTCATGACCTTGCAGTCACATCTCCCTTTACGGAAAATTCTCTCTCTCTATCTCTGCCCATAACAGCTGCCCCACACAGGCAGGTCAGCGACTGAGCCTGTCACCAGAAGTGCCACTGCTAGCTGCTGCTGTCACAAATTAAGCAAGCCCTTTCTATACATGTGAAGACACCTATACATGTGGGGACCTTCTCTGACTAACAGCACTGACAATATCAAACTACCCTGCCTAGTTTTCACAAAGACAGAAATACAGCAGTACAGACAGGACAGACAGTCTGTCTCACCTTCGATGGCGAACGGTTTCCCGACAGTCGCCAGTTTACAGTCGGCATCGATGGAAACTTCGTAGTCCAGCAGAGCTTTGTCCATGATGAAGGCATCAAGCTGAGGAGGATCTGTCCTTCAACACAGAGCAACATGGTTACTACGGCAACTACAGACATGTATTATATCAAGATATCTTTATATATTGTATTCAGCCGTTGCTGCTAATTACCAGCAGCAGTTAATTGCATCAGTCCTGTCTGTCTGTCTCATCTGATCACATCTCTCCCATTTTGGCTTCCTTGCATTGGCCCCATATTAAATCTAGAATAGAATTTAAATTCTTCTCCTTACTTACAAAGCTCTTCATGGTCAGGCACCATCATATCTAAAAGAGCTCATAGTACCTTACTACCCCTCTAGAACACTGCGCTCTCAGGATGCTGGGTTCCTTGTGGTTCCTTGTGGTTCCTCATGGTTCCTTGTGGTTCCTTGTGGTTCCTATAGTCTCCAAAAGTAGATTGGGAGCCAGAGCTTTCAGCTATCAGGCTCCTCTTCTGTGGAACAAACTACCATTCTGGGTTCAGGAGGCAGACACGGTCAACACCTTTAAGAGTAGACTGAAGACTTTCCTCTTTGATAGAGCTGATAGTTAGTGCTGGCTCAGGTCATCCCTTACTTATGCTGTCCTCGTCCAGCAGGTTCTCGTGGATCGTGGCTGCTGCTGTGATCCTGCATGACGTCCACTACACATATTACTACTGTCATTATTGCTGCCATATCTCCATCACAGTTTATAGTTAGTTGATGATTTGCTGCTGCTGAGTATCTGTGGCTCTCTATCTCTATCACAGGTTCCACTGCTACTGTAATTATTTTATCAGTCATTGTAATTCATTGTCATTTTATCAGTCATTGTAATTCATTGTCATTTTATCATTCATTGTAATTCATTGTCATTTTATCAGTCATTGTAATTCATTGTCATTTTATCAGTCATTGTAATTCATTGTCATTTTATCAGTCATTGTAATTCATTGTCATTTTATCATTCATTGTAATTCATTGTCATTTTATCATTCATTGTAATTCATTGTCATTTTATCAGTCATTGTAATTCATTGTCATTTTATCAGTCATTGTAATTCATTGTCATTTTATCAGTCATTGTAATTCATTGTCATTTTATCATTCATTGTAATTCATTGTCATTTTATCATTCATTGTAATTCATTGTCTAATTTAATACCAGTCACTCGGACACCGCGACCCCCCCACCTTGTCATTTCTATCAGTCATTGTAATCATTGTCATTTTATAAGTCATTGTAATTCATTGTCATTTATCAGTCATTGTAATTCATTGTCATTTATCATTATTGTAATCATTGTCATTTTATCAGTCTTGTAATTGTACAATATGTTTTTGTGTGGATTTGTTCTGTACACGTGACATCTATTGCACGTCTGTCAGTCCTGGGAGAGGGATCACTACTCCATCCTGCTGCTCTTCCTGAGGTTTCTCCACCTTTTTTCCCTGTTAAAGGTTTTTGTGGGCAAGTTTTTCCTCACTGGAACCGAGGTCTAAGGACAGAGGGTGTCACTCCCTGTACAGATTGTAAAGCCCTCAGAGACAACATGTGTTTTGTCAATTTGGGCTATACAAATAAAATTTGATGTGATTTGATCTATCCTTTTTGTCCTTGTCTGATTTCGTCTGTTCTCGTCTGTGGTTGTCTGTGGTCATCTATTCTTGTCTGATCTTGTCTGTTGTCGTCTGTTCTCTTACTTCAGAGTGGCGACGCCTTCGGGTGTGGTCGGCTCATTGAAGCGTCTCATGTACTCATGCATCTCTGGAAAACTCTTCTTCATGTAATCCTCAGCGCTGCTCTCTCTGACTGTCCCAAAACGAAAACCCCAGGAAGGGTGATGAAGCTGAGACACCACAGAAAAACAAACAACAAAAAAACATGTTTTATAGAAACATTAGTGTAACATTTTAAAAACGTTCATTCTTTATTCGACAGAGTCAAACATTAACTGCCAACAATTACTTACAAAGTCACATGAGGTACATGTATGGGACCAGAGTCTTTAAAAATTCTTCAAAGGTTCTCTTAATTTATGTATCTGGTGGTGGAACATAAACTGTTGTCTGAATATTTTTGTATTGAATCGTTCAATATGTTGGTCAATAAAACATCAGAAAAATAAGCAATATTCATCTGAGTTGACATGAAATGAAACTGAAGTGCCAAAAACTCAGTGACTGATGTTCACAGCTCTGTCTGCTCTCTCTCACAATATTTTAGCTCTAATGGTTGGAACTGATTTTTAATGGTTCTTTAAGGAACTTTTAGGGCGAGTGGTTGGGAGCGTAGTGGGCCAGGCAGGCGCCCCGTGTGCAGAGGCTACAGTCCTCGCCGCAGCTGGCCCTGGCTCGAATCCCGCATCGGACGGCCCTTTGCTGCGTGTCATTCCCCTGCATCCTGTCTCTCTTCAGCTGTCCTATCAATTAAAGGCATAAAAAGCCCAAAAATATACTTAAAAAAAAAAGGAACCTTTAGGGCAACAGTTTGCAGGGGTAGTCAATTATGATTTCAGGAGCTCCAGGTATAAAAAAATCTCCTCATGTACAGGTCCGCAGCATCATCATGTTTAAGTTGCATTATAATTTAGTTATACATTACAATTATTTTATATATATTGAAGCAGCATTGTCATTGTATCAACATCTGCACTGTGTGAAGTCACCGACTCAAATCAGACATGCTATAATTCAACGTCATGTCAACAATATTTATTTTCAGTGACACTCTGGACTCTAGAGAGCTACATACAATAATAAATAATTAATCAAATCAATAAGACATTTTTACCCTCACACTTGCCTAAACCCAACCAACTCAAACCCACAAAGGCATAGAGTACTGGCCAGTCAGAGACAGGTAGGATGTCCCTTCTACTGAGTAGTGGTAGAAACACTGTGGGTCCAGACCTGGACCGTGGTCCACCTATAAGTGCCCTGTGTTCTATGGCATCACTCTTTTCTCTCACACCTTTATTTGCTTTGAGCCTTACCTCCCCAACAGCCCTAGCTCCCAGCATCCCCGGCTGTTCAAACACTCATCTTTAGAACCCCACACAAACATAGACCATTGGTCCAGAGGCCAAGCCAGCTTCAGAGGTTCTAAGAAGATTTATGAGTTGCAGTTTGTAAACACAGTATGCAAAGTTCACTCATCCTCCTGTAGCTTCCTCTTGCATCTCTTATGATCCAGCACGACCCAGTTGACCCACCACCTGGTCACTCCGACCATCAAGCACCTGGTCATTCCGTCCCACCCTCACACCCTGAGCTATTTGACCAGATTTAGACCAAATCCGGAGCTGTGGAACAAACGCAGGTTTTCCCATTCATTTGAACGGTGGTCCCTTTTTAGACTGAGGTGGCACGGGTTTCAGTATCCACTTAAAAAAACATAGCAACATCAAAACCTCACATTATACTGCAGTGACCAATCAGACTGGTCAAACTGCTCCACAGTTAGTCTGAAATGTGACTGAAACTGAGCGTGCTCCAGTTGAGTTGAAGAATCAGAATAGAAAATGTTCTGACTGACATCTTAGTTCCAATCTTGCAGCTCCCACAGAAGCCTGAAACAATGAAGGATTCAAATATAGGATCAGAACCTCTTCCACAGTTTCAGTGTTGTGTGGTCCAAACATTTATTTGTCAGGACCATCATGGAAGCAGATGATTCAGCTAACGTACAGCAGGTGGCTGTAGAAATCAGAAACTAAAAGTTATGTGTTTTAAAGGGCCGTGTTACTCCATTTATTTATTAGGATTACTTATATTTACTCAGATTACTTCATTATTTATTAGGATTACTTTATATTTACTCAGATTACTTCATTTTATATTAAATTTACTTCATATTTACTCAGATTACTTCACTTATTTATTAGGATTACTTTTTATGTACTCAGATTACTTGTATATAAAATTAATTTGGAGTCTGAAATGATGCCGACTCATCCCGATCCTCTTTCTGTCCTCAAACCAAAAATATCTTTATGCTATTGGTCAATGCTTGATAATGTCACTCTTAGCGGGTGACGTCACTGGACACCAAAGACCAGCCAATTTCAGCAGGACAGTTTAATACCTGGATCACCTGCACATGTTGAGCTTGTGTGGTTCCACTCTGGTTTTCTAGTGCACAGACACACATGGACTGAAAGAGAACTTCTCACCTTGGCGTCGTGTATCCCTGACACCTCCTCAAAGGTCTTCTCACCCACCATGACGGCAGCAAGGTTGGCTGTGTAACTGGACAGCACCAGCAGGCAGAAGATGGCCCAAAGGTTCATTAGAAACCGACCAGTCCAGCACTTTGGCGTCTTTGAGGAGACGGTGCGTCCAAACAGGATGGCATAGCACAGGTTTAGAGCCGATGAGTACGAGAACACTCGGATCCTATTGCGTCCGTGAGGCGTCATGCCATATGGACTCTTCCACTCGTACAGCGTAAGAAAGAGTGCTGTGATATGCAGTGCCAGGAAGATGCCCACCCACATGGACCAGTGCAGGGGCCACATGAAAGCACCAATGGGGGCTGCTGTGTCCTTACTGCGCACCAGGATACCAAGACTGGTGGAGAAGAAAGGCGAGGTGAAGTCAATCACGCGACTCCGAGCTGAGTTGATACTGAAGGAGGTGACGGCCATGTCTGCCAGTCCATTCAGAAGGTCGCCCACCAGCCCAGTCCACCGCCTCCCTTTCCAAGCACCATATTTCCCATCTCCCACGATGTAAAGGTCGAACTCAAAGCCCAGGTCCTCAGCCAGTTTCTCCAGCAGGTCGATGCAGTATCCGTAGCAACACTTGCTGTACTCTGCAGGCAAGTAGCTGCTATTCCCGCCTGCCACCTCCCTGAAGAATCTCTCCAAAGTCTCTGAGTTGTTGGTACCGGCGTCCAGGCAGTACTGACCTGCTGGGCAGCTGCCCTCATCGTCCACATCCCGTGTAAACACAAAGGGATGTTCCACCAGAGTCACCACCCGGACCCGAGTTCCCATCACTGGCATCCCCGCCCTCCAGCGCCCCCTGGTCCTCCCGCCTGTCGCCTCTGTCCTGTGGTGAGGTTTGGGTCCCTGCCAGACTCCCTGGTCCTCCACCTGCAGCTGGCCTCCCTCCCAGCTACCCACCGTGACCCAGGTGGGCTGACCCAGTGCGTCCCGCCGCAGGCTCCAGATGTGGAAGCGCTGCAAGGTGAGGACCTGAGACCGGTTCTCATGGACTCTGACTGGACCTGTGAGACCAGAGAAGGACGTGTTGGCCAGGAACCTGCAGGACAGAAAAAAGCAGTTGACATACACACCTGCTGGAGGTGAGTTCTCGGGGTTGTTACACATAATGTTTAAAACTAAACTCATAAACACTCATAAGTCTTTCTGATATCAACAGTCATGAAACATTATGGATGCTCTTGACTAGTTATAACTAAAGGTTGACTGATTGACAACATCATCATGAGAACATCAACAATCAGCTGTAGTAAGAAGTTACAGTGTGCTCTAACAGTCCATGCAGTGATCAGTTAGCATTGTATCTGTTCAGTAAAATGAGGTTCATGTTAATCATCTATATTTATTCATGCTTCATTATAATGTTTCATTGTTGGTGTTCAGTAAAGTGTGATTTATTTGTATGTATGTCCACGTATGTTCATGAATAAATAATTATATTAGACATAATGTTTTTTAAATTTCATGAAACCAAATTCTGCCCTCAGGGATAAATAAGGTTTCATGTTTTATATTTTAGATATTTCATGTTTGTTTTTTGTTGTGATGAGGAGTGAGTGAGCTTCAGGCTCTGTGATAAATCTGCTCATGAATAAAAGTTAACTGTGTTTATTTTGACACGGATTGTTTTCATGAATAAATATGATGTTGATGTGTGTGTGTGTGTGTGTGTGTGAAACAAAGTCACCCACAAGGATTTTCTTTTTCATTGAAACATGAAAATGATTCAAAAATTGAAAATAAAAACTAAATATTTCAGTTTGCCTCGTTAATCTAAATGAAATTCAAAAATAAGGACGACATTATCCCTGTTCAGCTCATTAACATATTTGAATGTTGTTACCTGGACAGGTACTGTCCTGATGACGGCACCTCATGTTTGTTGGGTTTGTCATAGCAGTTCACCATGTTCTGGATCAGAGCCAGGTCCGGTCTCACTGTGGTTGCTGCAGCGATGGCCCTGGTGACGAGCTGCAGGGCATCTCGGATGTAGAAGTCCAGTGGTTTTCTCTCCACCTCACCGTAGGCCAACAGGCCGAGTGGCAGCCCAATGGCATGCAGCGCATCTGGGCTGAGCGGCTGGCCCAGCACCCAGTGCACCATGGGTAATGTGAGGCCCAGGTCCTGAGCACTGCGTAGAACTGCCGCCGCGCACTGTGGGTCGGCCCCGAACAGCAGCACAGACGCTGGTGAGGCCTGGTTCTGTCTGAAGTGCCGAGAGAGGAAGTCATGGATCTGAGTGTCATCGTGTGCTGACTGCGTCAGGTTCAAGACGGCACGCAGGTGCCACGTGGCTCCACCCCCACCCCCACCCTCCCATGATGAATCACTCTCATTCTGACCATCCAGGATCCGCAAGAGACCCCGTGACTCCTCCCAGCCTTGACACAAAACTGCTGTACCCTCCTTCCAACCGGAGCGCTGCAGAACCGTCAGCAGTAGCTCAGACAGACCAGACTCTGGAACCCCCGTCACCATCTGCAGGTGGAACCGGTTCTAAACACAACCAGGAAGCAGAACCGAGAGAACCAGGAGGAGATCCAGCAGGTGAACAAGGAGGAGAACCAGCGAGAAAGGATGAGAACAGAGAGGATATGTCAGAGTGGATAACATTTACGTTTAAATTCAGTCATTTAGCTGATGCTTTTATCCAAAGCGACTTACAAAAAGGGACTTAATCAAGATACAGGTAAAGTGGATCATCAAATTTGAATTCTAGTTAAAAACATTTTAAAGTAACTATAATAAAGAAATAGACTTTCTATGATGCACTAGGCTCTTTTCTTCCTCTCTCTCTTTCCCTCTGAACACATTCATGTCCCTTTAATACAAGTTACTAACTTAGTTACTTCATCAGAGTTTTTCTACTTCCTCTTTTGCAGGTTCCACCGATCATGAAGGATAAAGAGAGGAAGAAGAAGATGAAGACAATGAAGATGATGATGATGAGGCCAGCCAGTGGTATCTGTGTTGGCAGAACTTTTATTTTGAAAGTTTTTTCTGCAGATTGAAGCAAGAAATGTTTCCTGGGGACAAAATAAAAACCAGCTGAATCATTGTTTCTGAAGCGACTTTTACATTTTTCTCGTCAGCTGAATAAAACCAGTCCACCCCGCAGGTCCACTCCATCCCAAGGCATCCTGGGAAATCTAGGAAAAGACTGAGTGAAGCAGAACTAATGTTTTTAATGTCAGTGGGTCATTTCCTGTTGTTGACTGAATTTCTGTCCTCAAACAGCTTATTATTAAACGCATAAATCTGGAACATGAATCTTCTGTTCAACAAATATACCTGGAGAATCTGGACGTGTCGGCTCTGAATGTTTTGTGGCTTTATATTTTTTTCATTGTTGTTAGATGAAGAGGACCAAAGAAGTTTGTTGTGTTTGACTCAACAACAGAAAAACCTAGATCTTCAGAGAGGACCTCCTCTCCAACACTACCAACAACTGGACATGAGAAATCTACCCCCCTCTAGAAATGGACCCTGGTACTGTGTCAGTAGAACTTACTGCTGCACTAACATGTCATACTGTACATTGATTGTTTCCGTTCAAGGCACTTTGGATAAAAACATAATGATGTGATATTTAATAATATGATATAATGAAATGGAGCCGACACAGGAAGGCTCCAGAAGTTCACAGCACGGACGATTCACTCTAACCTGAATGCCTTTGACACAAACGAATTGTTTTACAGGCAGAGCGCTACAACTGAACCAACATCAGTTCTTCACCATAATAAAGTCTACAATGGACACACACCTGTCCAGGTTTCATCAGGTGAAATTAGTCACTCAGTTCATATTATCTAGTTGTAATCTGAAGGGAAAAAAACAACAACACCACAGATGTCAAAGGTCAATGAAAAGAATGACGTGTTGTCAGTCTCTGTGTGACAGATGAAATATTGATCAGGGTTTTAGAGATGCATCCTGAGCTGTGACACTCTGATCCAACCCCTCCAAAGACCTGGATCCAGACCAGGGCCGAGAGTTGCATTAAGAACACACTGAGGACAAGGACCTGCTGTCTCCTTGATGTCAACAGCTCATCCTATCACAATCCTGAACGCAGTGTGACTGGCAACTACAGAGTCATCCTATCGATGACAACAGGAGACAAAGAGACAGAGACAAGATACAGAGACAAAGAGACAGAGACCAAGATACAAAAAGACACAGATAAACAACAGCACAGAGAAACATGAAGGTGGGTTTAGATACTCAACAGATTCACGGTAAAAGACTTTTATTTAACTTCAGGACGTGTTGATGTGTTTCTGTTTGATCGAACAGTGAATGAAAATAAAGGACACATTTTTATTTTTAATATAAAGTCACTGAAATGAACTCCAAAGTGGCGTTCAGGAACTGAACTACATTTAGCCTTACTGCTACTTCAGAGTATTTAAAATCAATTAGCTGAAAGGTTCAGAAAGCCACCATGTTTCTACAGTAGCCCTAAAGGACAAACCAAACACTGGCTATAGGTAGAGCCTTTGTGATTTTAAGTTTTGTGGACTGTTCCACCTTCAAACTAGGAAGGGGAGGCCGATCGCTTTTTAAATCAATTAGGGTTATTTTTTTTAAAGTCATGTTTAAAAAACCATCTGCACAAAACAACCCATAATTATTTGTCTTTTGTCTGTGTTTATTATGTGATTGGTGTTGACCAGGAGGATTAAAGAACTCTTCATGTGTAAACAGGCAAACAAACTGATCCCCTGTCAGTAACTGTTCAGATGAGTTCAGTGTTTCTGTTCGCTCTCTCTCTCTCTGTTAATGATGCTGACTTGTACAGTGACACATTTATCGCTGTAACAAACTGCTGACTTGACTTAAATAAAAGCACACCTCAGAACTCATCTATCACTTTATCAAACCGGATCACATTTATTCATTTTCTGACTTTGTTCAACTTAGTGAAGTGAAAGAAACGAAGGTCAGAGGCCTGAGTGCATTCACAGTGTTTCAGAGTAAAAGCAGCTTGGAGGCAGGACGGGAGGTTTAAGGCCTGTTGGCTTCGATGTTTGTGCTACTCAGCCAAATGTTCTGTATAGCAGATACTCTTAATAAAGAGCTGAGTTTCTGAAAGCTGGTTCTGATGTTGGAGATTTTCCGGCAGCCCTGTCCTCATATTTCAGGATTCTTTGGGTCTCAGGTTTCAGGTAGAACCTTTAGTAGTCCACAGATTTTCCAGACAGGAAAAGGGAACTGTTCCAGAGTTTGTTTTAGGTGAAAAGACTGAACTGCTTCATCTGAAACAAAATAAAATGGTCAGGTTTTGAAAAAACCACTGCGGTCAAACAGGTGATGTGAAATCTGACCTGAATGAGTAACCTTCGAGACAAATTTGTTACTTCATGGTCATCTGTAAGTGCTGCTGATATTTTATGCATTTCAGCATCTTAATGTCTTCTGAATCACAGAACCTGCTGTGCTGAAAAACATGTTCATCATCTTTAATATTGATGGTACTTGGTGAATTTCAGTATGGTCATCTTACACCTTCATCTTTGAAAATACAAAATGTATATGTTGTTTAATCAAATAATCCACATAAACCAATACAATTTTTAGCTGCATGACTCCACCATGTTTCCACATGTTGCCTGCTGTAGAAGTACTCTATATACTCCTGGTTAGAAACTCTGTATTAGTGCAAACATGGATGAATGACTGAACAAGCCTCCCAGACCCAGACACCCAATGAGCCCACTAAAGAGAGACACAAAATGACCACAAACAGACACAAGCTCACCAGATCACCTGTTTGGTGTCTTGTTCAGTCTGATGATCTGTTCCTGATCTGTCCAGGATGGATCTATGATCCGGTCTCTCACCCTTCCCTTCACTCTGAGCCCGTCTACCATTCGCCTATAAGATCACAGGCTGACACACATGCTCAGTTTACATTCCGCAGAGTCGTGGCTTGGGTTTTAAAAACAGTCTGAATCTTCATCTCACTAAAAGCTCAGCACAGTCCAGAGTCTGATTAAAGAGAACAGACAGATCAATGAGTCCTGCTGCCTGCTGGCTCTGACCCAGTCTACATCCACCACATCCACCATGGAATACATTATCCACCTGCTGTTTACATCCAACATTTAGGTAATCACTGCTCCACCCAATCATATAGGCCTGCATCCAGCTGGAAGCGATTGCTTGATCTGATTGGTCTTCTACAGAAAGAGTGACAGCTGCTGCATGTGAACACAGGTCTGAAGGTGAAAACAGGAAGTCTGAAGGTTTTGTTCGATGTGTCCACCCGTCTTGTTTCAGGACGTTTGTCGTCGACCATGATCTGGGTCATCTGGTCCAGGTTCCGCAGGATCTTTCATTGTATGAGTTTATAAACCCCACCCTCTGTGACAGAGGAGAGGCCAAAGGTCAGCTGACCTAACTTGGTCACCATCATCACAGCACTGATGCATGCTGGGTAAATATGGCAGTCCAGCAGATCAGTTTCACAAAGCATGATGAATAGCATTATCTGTCAACACACACACACACACACACACACACACACACACACACACACACACACACACACGCACACACACACAGTGCAGTGTCAGAACCAGGTCATGAAGATGATCCAGATCAAAGAGGTTCAGACGATCCTGCAGAGACTTGAAGTGTCAGGAGACAACGAGCATCAACACTAAAAGACTACAGATCCCATCAGCATTCTGTCATGACAACCAGGACGTAAACAGGCCTACCTGCACCCGGGTATATGCAGAGACTAATGGGGTTCATGTCAAAATATTGACAATGATTTATTGATTACTGATCTACACGAAGGTCCCTTTCATCAGAACATTCCTAACAGAACAGAGCAGTCTTTATTTCCAGCATCCTTTGTTCCAGCAGTGGTTGTCCTATCAGCTGACCTCCAGTCTGTTTTCATGCTGCCTCTCACTGTTGATGTGTCGCAGGTCTGACCTCCAGCAGGGAGTGGAAACATCAGCTAGAGGACATTAACAAGCTGCCTCATCATCACAGACTCTGCAGGTGAAGGTGACACCTGACCATGATGGGTTCTACGGGTTCATACTAACCCATTGCATTGCATTCCAGGTCCACCTTACAACAGACTCTCACACTTCATACTGCTGCATGTATGTATATATTTATCTATATATGCATGGATATATGCATGTGTCGGTGTGTATATGAATGTATACATATTCAAATATTCAAACCAATCAGGCAGATTTTTATGAGACTAAATGAGTCTCAGAGGTTGACTGTGTAATAGAATCTTCATAACTACTATACACAGACATGCAAGAAGTAAATAGACACCTTCATTTAAATTCAAATTGAAGGTGTCTGTGTACTATTATTGATACGTTAATTAACCATTATGTTATCTGTTATGTTTTTATGACCTCAGAATGAGACGTTTTAGTCTACATATGGAGTGGGTCCTCTTACATGAAGCCCGACATGTTTAACCATCATGTTTGTAGCTGTAGCCCAGAATAGACAAAAGTTATGCAGACCAAATTTCTCCACTACGCTGCCGACATAGCAGGAAAAGAAGACGTTTTTTCTGGTTCTGACTAACTGTGTTTTGTTTGGGAGAGGGTGTCACTCCCTGTACAGATTGTAAAGCCCTCCGAGGAAAATGTACTTTGTGACTTTGGGCTATACAAATAAAATCTGATTTGATTTGATTTTGATAAGTTAAATCGTGAAAGTGACCAAAATCACTGATGACACCTGAGGAGTCTGATTTCTACTGGAAAGGTAGTGCTTATTTGTTCATGTTTTCACATATTCAAATGTTCATGTGTCCACATTCATTTGTTCAATATTCATGTGTTCATGTTCTTCCAGCTGTTAGCTTGAAGCTTGCTGTGTTAGAGAAGTTCTCACTCTGCTGTTTTTTTTTTTGTATTTATGAGCCTCAGTCCTGCCGCTGTGAGAGCTGTGTGCTCTGGTCCTCGGCTCCACACAGAAAAATGAAAGGGAAGAAGAAAGTGATGCAGGAGGACTTCAGAGACAGGTAGAGATCTCGGGATATAAATATATGGACCCTGATCCTCAACCAGAGCCAACGTGTCCTGGTTCTGGTCAGGTCCTGTCCTAACCATACCTGAAGATGTACCTGAAGAACTCACTGACGAAACAGGAAGAAAAACATTCTGAACAGCAGCATTTTGTCCAGTTCTTTAGATTCTGGTTTAGACTGTCTGGACCCATTTACAGTCAGTGACTCAACAAGATCATCGAGAGGCTAAGGCAGTGACTCCTTGGGCACCTAGAATCCACTTGGTGTCGGTAACTGCAGGTTTAGCAGATTTGGAGGTGCGGACTCCTACCCAGACTCTGTCACAATCAGCTGCAACCCAGCCCAGTGCATGCTGAAGGTCCTAGTCTGATGAAACCACCATGCTGAAGGTCCTAGTCTGATGAAACCACCATGCTGAAGGTCCTAGTCTGATGAAACCACCATGCTGAAGATCCTACTCTGATGAAACCACCATGCTGAAGGTCCTACTCTGATGAAACCACCATGCTGAAGGTCCTACTCTGATGAAGCCACCATGCTGAAGGTCCTACTCTGATGAAGCCACCATGCTGAAGGTCCTAGTCTGATGAAACCACCATGCTGAAGGTCCTAGTCTGATGAAACCACCATGCTGAAGATCCTACTCTGATGAAACCACCATGCTGAAGGTCCTACTCTGATGAAACCACCATGCTGAAGGTCCTACTCTGATGAAGCCACCATGCTGAAGGTCCTACTCTGATGAAGCCACCATGCTGAAGGTCCTACTCTGATGAAGCCACCATGCTGAAGGTCCTAGTCTGATGAAGCCACCATGCTGAAGGTCCTAGTCTGATGAAGCCACCATGCTGAAGGTCCTAGTCTGATGAAACCACCATGCTGAAGGTCCTACTCTGATGAAGCCACCATGCTGAAGGTCCTAGTCTGATGAAGCCACCATGCTGAAGGTCCTACTCTGATGAAACCACCATGCTGAAGGTCCTAGTCTGATGAAGCCACCATGCTGAAGGTCCTACTCTGATGAAGCCACCATGATGTAAAATCACAGTTCTAAGCAGTTTGACTCCATCAGGTCACGTTGTGCTTCACCAATGTGTGTGAGTGTGTTAGTGTAGGTGTGTGTTATCAGCAGTCTGTTTATCAGCCTGCTGAGACTTCATCAGTGTCAGCAGCTATCAGCTATTATCAGCTTGTTAAGTCTCATCAGGAGGTCTTAACGAGATTCTGGAATGAGTCTGACAGACGTTCTGCTGATAAAAGGTCAAAGGTAATCTAAAATCTAAAGTGCATTGCAGTGAAAAAAATGTCTGTCTCTTACCAATTATTTCCTGATAAAGTTTCCTGTAATTTGATGTTAATTAATAAAAAAGAAGAGACTCTGCAGGCCGTGGATCAGATCAACAGAAAAACAGCTCCAAAACTCTATATCAGTTTATATAAAGACCCAAACCCCTAACATAGAGCTAACTGGACTGCTGGACTGGAACACAATGAAAACCTAATGTTGAAGATATGAGAGCAGCTTTATTGATGACTGCAGGCTCTATATTGAAGGAAAGGACACTTTGGTGTGTTAATTAAATTTGATTTTCATCATCATTTATTATTACTGCTCAACCTGTTTTCTTCTTCTCTGCTTTGTCATTGGATCCTACCTGAGTCATCAACTGTGTTTCCTGTCAGCTCATTGGTCCCTGCTGAAGTATAGTCAGGTGTTTGTGTTTAAATCTCAGAGGTAACATAAAGCAGTCAGACCTGCTGAGGTCAAACAAAGAGACGAATGAGGCATGATGGGAAACTAATCTGTCGCCGCTCGCCTTCAGAGGATTAAAGATTCAGGCTGAATTTATTCAAACGAACATGACAAGTCTCTGCTACTGCTCTACCATACCTGCTCCAACATATCTGCTCTAATCATCATTTATTATTGATTAATAATCAGCTGGTCTCTGTGATGTCATCATCCATCAAACTGCTTCAGCATCTCAGTGTTTTACACAGATTTAATAATTCAATTCAAACTGCAGCATGTTAGTTATACACACAGAGCCAGGGTAGGTAATAGTACATCACAGTATATTACAGTATATCACGGTATATCACAGTAATTTAAAGTACTTCACGGCACATCACAGTACTTCATGTGAGCACAAAGAAAATGCCTAATATTCACATGAGACAATGGTTACATGAAGGTCCAGTCCAGACGACAGCAGAGTTGATGATTCAAACATGCTTGACTCGGACGTATCTTTATGTGATGCTTCAGAACAAATATTACTGGACCACAAGAGAAAGTGCAGATGAACGCTGAACAGAATCAGAACTTTCTGAGTGTGTTTGTGTTTGTATCTTTTTTTAGCAGCTGAAAGTGAAACTCAGTCCATCCATCCACCCTCATCCTTCATTCAGAACAGTCCTGATAACAACAGATCAAACATTATGACATTAAAAAGGATTTTAATATTTCTGTTTGTTCTGAATGTCTCAGAGTTTAAACCAACAGCAATTTTGTCTTTGATCAATAAATTTGATTATTGATCAACTTGTTCTGATTATGTCAGCGTGTTGTCACAGCGACAGGCAGGCAGTCAGCTGAAAGAGATTCTGTTTGATCATCATTGATCACTGGTCTAGTTTCAGACGTCTGCCGGTCCACCTGAACCAAAACAGATTTTCTTCTGCTCTATAGATTTCGGGGCTGAAGAGTACAATCAGACAACCAAACTTCATTAATATTTTTAAAGTTTTATCACATTTTCAGCCAATGACAGAACAACATAAAATCCAAGATGCAAACAACCCACTTAACAACCAATCTTAAAAATGTTTATGTGGACCCCTATAGACTGGGTAAGACCACTTCAGACCATGCAAACTGCTGTAGACTGCTTCAGTTTTTGACACAGACAACATGCTGTGTGTTTTTGATGTTTTTGCTGGAATCAGACGTGACCTCTGAGAATCTGAAACATCAAACAGCTCAGTGTTTCTCTCGAGTCTGAACAGATGTTGGAACTCCTTCACACAAAATCTGTGAAATCAACAAACAGCAAGATGATGCTGAAGGAGCAGAAAGAAAACCAGTCTGTGGTGATGAATAAATAACAACAACAATAATAATAAAATAATGATGACAACAATAACAACAACAACAAAATAGCAAGTACAACAACAACTGGTGCAGAAATCTGACTAACCTCCAGCCTCTAAAACAGTCCTCACACACGGTTGCCTCCTTTTCCATGGGCTTATGGAACTGCCAATCCGCAGTTAACAAAAACGATTTTATCACTGCCTATACCACCTTTCTCAAGAGCTCCTTGCTCTCACTCAGACTTGGATCAAACAGAGAATACAGCCACCCTAGCTGCACTCTGAGGGACTGGCCTACTAATTTCCAACAAATAAAAATTCACTCTACTGTTGCATTCCACCAATTATGACACATTCGAATACCATGCCATTGCCCTTTTAAGGCCTACCAGAGCTTTCAGCTATCAGGCTTCTCTTTTGTGGAACAAACTACCATTCTGGGTTCAAGAGGCAGACACGGTCAACACCTTTAAGAGTAGACTGAAGACTTTCCTTTTTGATCACCACCACCATCTGTAAACATACATGTCTCATTAATGCATGTTACTAACTAAACTTCTTCCCTGGAGTTTCTGTCTCTGTCGTCCAGCAGGTTCTCGTGGATCGTGGCTGCTGCTGTGATCCTGCATGACGTCCACTACACATATTACTACTGTCATTATTGCTGCCATATCTCCATCACAGTTTATAGTTAGTTGATGATTTGCTGTTGCTGAGCATCTCTGTCTCGTGGTGGATGACTGTCTACCAATGAGCTTGGGTCTGTTCGAGGTTTCTGCCTGTTAAAAGAAAGTTTTTCTTTGCCACTGTCACCAAGTGCTTGCTTGTGGTGGAACTGTTGGTCTCTGTAAATAATATTATACAGAGTACAGTCTAGACCTGCTCTGCATGAAAAGTGTCATAAGATAACTTTTCTTATAATATGGCGCTATATAAATAAAACTGAATTGAATTGAATGTTACCCCAGTGCTCATCAAGCTCCACTGGCTACCTGTTGCAGCCCGCATTAAATTCAGATCTCTAACGCTGACTACAAAGTTGTCTCCGGTACTAAACCCACCTACTTGAATGCCCTTATACAGGCATGTGTTACCTCACACCACGCTCTCCCACCTGTTTGTTCAAGGCAATCCAGACTCTTCTCGCACTACCAGTTCCTACCAGAGCAGGGCCATCCCTCCTCTCTCCACTACTTCAGAGAGGACCTCCTCTCCAACACTACCAACAACTGGACATACTAAATCTATCCCTTTAAGAATTGTCACAGCACTTACTACATGACTAAATGTAAATGTGAATGTAAAGGACCGTGACAACAACAGCACGACAAATTGAAGAAGCAGCAAGAAAACCAGTGTGTGACAATCAATCACAATAACAAAAAACAACAACAACACGACAATAAAAATATATTTATCCATTAGAGTATTTATACATCATATAATACTGTGTATAAATATAACTACTGTATATATTCTAATATACATTTGTTCCTATTCATGCTGAAATCCTGATCCTGAATCCTGAATGCTGATGATTTTCAGATTAAATCATCAATCTCATTAACACAGCCATGCTTCTACACTACTAAAGGGTAGCAGGAAGGAAGTCCAGAAGATGGAAGATGACAGGTGAGTCCCACCTGAACAGGTGAGCCTGAACACTCCATCACCTTCCAGCTAGCCAGCCAGTTGTCAATCAATCAATCAACCAATCAATCAATCAATCAGTCAATCAATCAATAAATCATCATTTAATCTTAACAAATGAAGATCAAATAAATTATTTATTTATTTTATGTTAATTATTTAAATCGGTTAATTGGTGTGAGACTCTTTAATTAATGGAGCCTCGGACACGGCTCCGCGTGCCTCAGCACGGCCCGAAACCTCGTATGTTCACAGCTAGAGTTAGAAGGTTTCCAGCCGACACTGACCTAATTTTAAGGTCCGGTTCTCTGATGGTTCTGATCCGAACTGAAACGGACTCCAGAGACCACATAAGACCAAAACGTCAGAGTGGACCTGAATCCTCTCAGAACCACAACCCGGAGAGACCCGGATCAAGTTTTTATGACTTCAAACAAACACGTCACGCGCTCCAAAGACTACGACCGGGAGCTTCAGAATCTCCCATCATCAAACAGGTCAAGGTCAAACCAGATCACATAAAACCACAAACCGCAGTCACAGACCGGGACAGAAACCCGGGACAGACCGGGACCACATGTGAACCCCCAGAGCGCGCGTGCCGCCCCGGGTCCAGGTGTGGGTGCGTGACGTACCTGCGTGCGGAGGGGCTCTCCATGCTCAAAGACGCTGAGGACCGGGATCTCCAGGAACGAGGCCAGGAAGTCCACCTGTAGCAGCTCCTCGCGGGTCTGCGGGAAGGCGAGCACGGCAGACACTCCCTGCACCACCACGCCCTGACAGACGCACCGGAACAGGGACTCTGGGTCCGCGGCGGTCGGCTGCCGGGACACCAGCTCCAGACTCAGATTGTAGGGCAGAAAGTTGACCCGCTCCCGCTCGGAGTATGAGTCCGGGTCCCGGTCCCGGTCCCAGTCACGGTCCCGGCTCATCGCAGCTGCAGCACGGTTCAGCGCTGCCTGGACCCGAACTCGAGCCGCACGCTGCGCCGGCAGGAGCGCACCGACGCGCACAGTGTGTCCGATCTGAGCCAGGAGGCGACATGGCTGCGGGTGGAGGATGTTCGGCGGCACGAGGAGGACCTGCACGAGGAGGAAGACTCGAAGTGTCCAGGACCAGGACCGGGACCAGGAGGAGGAGGTGAAAGACATCCTGCCGCGCTCTCAGCATCGCTCTGCCGCTCCTCCGGTTTCTCCTCCCGTTTCGCAGAAACACAGACAGGCTGCTGGAGAGGAGGCGGCTGCTCCTTCTGCTGCTGCCAGGGAGACGAGGGGGGAGGAGCAGGGAGACATGGAGGGGGGGGGGGGTCCAAAAACAAGAGGAAGACCGAGGAGCGGGTGTACAGGAGGAGGAGGTGAAGAGATGGAGGACGAAGAAACAGGATAAAAATAAGGAGGTGAAGAGAGGAGAAGGGGGTGGTGGTGGAGGAAGAGAAGGAAACTGAATCAAAGTGTTCAGAGGCGTGAAAAACATGACGAGGAGGTGCAGAGGAAGAGGAGAGGAGGTGAAAAGATGAAGGGGTTAGGGCAGGAGGAGGTGAGGAGGGAAAGATGAAGGTCAAACTGGAAAACTGGAGAGAAGAGGAGGAGGTGCTACATAGAAGAAGAAGTGTAGAAAGGACGAAGTGAAGAAGTTCAACAAGTGAAGGAGAGAAGGAGGAGAGAGGACATGAAGAATTAAGGAGGTGAAGAATGAAGGAGGTAAAGACTGAAGGAGGTAAAGACTGAAGGAGGTGACGAATGAGTAAGAAGTAAAGAGTGTTTAGAAGAGGACAGAGGAGGTGAGAATGAAGGATGTGAGGAACAAGGGGAAGTGAAAAATAGGGGTAAAGAATGAAGGAGAATCAGAATCAGAAATACTTTATTAATCCCTGCAGGGAAATTGTGTTTGTTCCAGCAACAATAGAACAATAAAGGTGAGGAATACAAGAGGTAGAGAATGAAGGAGGTGAACCTGTAATGTTATATGAAACACACTTTGTGATGTTATATGATACACACCTATGCTATATAAAACACACCTATATGCTATATAAAACACATTGTGATGGTATATGAAACACACCTGTAATGTTATATAAAACACATGTTGTGATGTTATATTAAGCACATCTGTAATGCTATATAAAACACTGTGATGTTATATAAAACACATTTTGTGATGCTATATAAAACACACCTACAATCTTGTATATGTATTTAGTCTGTTTTCATGATGTTATTGTCTTTTCTGAGTCTGGATATGTTTATATATGATATGATGTGTATTTTGGTGGTGGTGTCGTCGTTTTGTGGATGTGACGGTGCAGCAGCATAAAAACGAGGTTATCTTTGGCCCTGAGGCTTTTTCTCTGATGTTGGAGGATTTCAGGTGAAACAGTTTGATGTTCACACTCAGCTGTCCCTCAGACAGGAAACAACGAGCAGGATGAATATTCATCAAAGATCACATGACAACAACTTGTTGAAACACTCCAATGATCAATAATTGTCAGAACACATCAGGACATTCATGTGAATGGGCACGCATGACATTTCTACGTTGTGTCCTGGTTCACATTCAGTTCAATCGTTTAACTGAATCATTCGCCATGATCAGATTACATCTCTAGTTCTATTTTACACGATTAATAAACAATGAGATTTTAAATAAGTTCTGTAAGTTTGAATCAACCAGTTTAAATGAGGAAGTCAGCAAACGTTTATAGCTGCACTGAATGTGACCAGTGATGACATGTTTAGCCACATGTCGTCATTTCATCGCTGGCTGTCGAGGTGGTGTCCAGCAAACGATGTGGGCTTCATAGATAATTGGACACCTTTCTGGGGAAAACCTGGTCTGATTAGGAGAGACGGCATCCATCCCACTTTGGATGGAGCAGCTCTCATATCTAGAAATATGGCCAAGTTTATTAGCTGACCAAAACCATGTCGACAACCCAGAGTTGAGACCAGGAAGCAGAGCTGCAGTCTTACACGCTTCTCTGTGCCTCCATTAGAGCAGCTGCCCACCCAGTTCTTTAGTATAGAGACTGTGTCTGTCCCCCGTCCACCCAGTCCTTTAGTATAGAGACTGTGTCTGTCCCCCGTCCACCCAGTCCTTTAGTATAGAGACTGTGTCTGTCCCCCGTCCACCCAGTCCTTTAGTATAGAGACTGTGTCTGTCCCCCGTCCACCCAGTCCTTTAGTATAGAGACTGTGTCTGTCCCCCGTCCACCCAGTCCTTTAGTATAGAGACTGTGTCGTGTCCCCCGTCCACCTACATTATTTAAAGATAAAACAAACAGAAGAGGAGTTCATCATAAAAACTTAATAAAAATTAAATCAACATCTCCAACAGTCCAAAATAAGAGAATTAAATGTGGACTATTGAATATCAGGTCTTTGTCATCTAAATCTGTCAATGAATTAATATCTGACTATGATATTGACTTGTTCTGTCTCACTGAAACCTGGCTGCAGGAGGATGAATATGTTGCTTAAATGAATCCACTCCTCCGAGTCATTATAATACTCATGTTCCTCGAAGTACTGGTCGAGGTGGTGGAGTTGGAGCCATATTTGACTCAAGTCTATTAATAAATCCTAAACCTAAACTAAATTATAATTCATTTGAAAGCCTTGTTCTTAGCCTCACCCACCCAACCTGGAAAACCAATTTTATTTGTTACAGTATATCGATCTCCAGGTCCTTATTCTGAATTTTTATCTGAATTTGCAGAATTTGCATCAGGCTTGATCCTTAAAACAGATAAAGTAATTATTGTAGGTGATTTTAACATTCATGTGGACAACCACAATGATAGTCTTAGTACTGCGTTTATCTCTCTATTAGATTCAATCAGCTTCTGTCAGAGTGTAAATAAACCGACTCATTGTCTGAACCACACTCTTGATCTTGTTCTTGTCTGTCCACAGAATCCTCTTCTGTCTGACCATTTTTAAATAACCTTTGAGTTCATATTACTGTACTATAAGCTTTTTTGCTCTTGCTTTTCAAGGTACTCAAAGACACTTTACATAAAAAGACTATCAAATCATCAAAACAATATGCGATAGTACACTAAAAATACAATAGACTGAGCTAAATATTAAAAGCAATTTTAAAAAGGTGTGTTTTTGTCAGAGATTTGAAGGTGTGCACGTCAGTACAGTCACGGATGTGTTTGTGGAGAGAGTTCCAGAGGGAGGGGGCAGCTGCAGAGAAGGCTCTGTCGCCCCAGGTTCGGTGCTTGGTCCTGAGTGGTGGAGTAAGGAGGTTAGCATCAGATGAACGGAGGCTGCGGGATTGATTGTGGCGATGGAGCAAGTCAGTGGAGCCAGTGGAGTTTCTGGAGGACAGGAGTGATGTGATCGCGGGTGCGGGTGTGGGTGAGCAGACGTGCAGCAGAGTTTTGGATGTACCATAGTTTATTCACAGTTTTGGATGGTGTACCATAGAGGATGCTGTTGCAGTAGTCAATTCTGGAAGTGAGGAAGGCGTGAATGAGGGTTTCAGCGGCGGAGGAGGAGAGTGATGGGAGGAGTCAGGCTATGTTCTTGAGATGAAAGAAGACAGTTCTGGTGATTTGGTTTATGTGATGTTCAAAGGAGAGGTTATTGTCAAAGATGACTCCGAGGTTGTGACTGTGGGGGGATGGAGACAGGGTGGAGTTGTCGACGTTGAGGCGGAAACTGTCTGCGGTTTTGGTGAGGGATTTGGGGGCATTAATGACCACATCTGATTTGTCACAGTTTAGTTTGAGTAAGTTGGTCTGCATCCAGGATTTGATGTCGGCAAGGCAGTTGGAGAGAGTGGAGTGAGTGGCGGGGGTGATGAATTGGTGGAGATATAAAACTGGACGTCATCGGCATAACAGTGGAAATTTTGACCATGGTGGCGAATGATGTTGCCAAAGGGGAGCAGGTAAAGTATGAAGAGGAGGGGTCAGAGCACTGAACCCTGGGAGAGGTGGGCTTTGAGTTGTGTGGAAACAATAGGCTGCAGTATTTTGTACAAAAAGGGGAGAATGGAGATGGGCCGGAAGTTCGACATGATGTCAGGGTTGAGTCCAGGTTTTTTTAAGGATGGGGGTGACAGCAGCCAGTTTGAGTGAACGGGGGACTGAGCCAGACCCGAGGGAGGAGTTGATGATTTCTGTGATGAGTGTTGAGATGGCTGGTAAAGAGTCCGTAATGAGGTGAGATGGGATGGGTTCTAGGACACATGAAGAGGTTTTCATGCCTGTCATGATTTTGGGCAGCTCCCCTGATGACATGGGAGAGAACTGAGACAGAGGCTGAGAGGTGAGAAGGGGTGGAGGGAGTGGGAGTGCAGGCTGTGGTGGCAGGAGAGGAGGACAGGTTGTTATAAATAGTGTCAATCTTTGTTTGAAAGAATGAGAGAAAGGAGTTGCATTTATCAGTGGTGAATGAGTTGGAGGTGTTGTTGCTGGGCTTGAGGAGTTTATTTACTGTAGAAAACAGAACATTGGGGTTGGTGGAGCCAGAGTGTATGAGGTGAGAGTAGTAGGTGGACCGGGCAGTGCTGAGTGCATCCTTATACTGCTAAAGATAATCTGTATAGGCTTGTAGATGGACAGTTTAAACCCCTTTTCTTGTGAAGTCTTTCGAGCTGTCATTTTCGTGATTTCATTTTGTGTAGTTCACGAGTATACCAGGGGGCAGAGTGGGTGAAGGAGACAGTTTTAATTTTGATGGGGGGTCAGCTGATTGAGACAGGAGAAGAGTGTTTTGTTGTAGAATTTGGTGAGGTCAGAGGGGATTGTCAGTTAACGGAGGGGGGGAAGCAGATATTTTACTTGCAAGTGCTCCTGTTAGTTGATGATTTGCTGCTGCTGTGCATCTGTGTCTCTATCTCTATCACAGGTTCCACTGCTACTGTAATTATTTTATCAGTCATTGTAATTCATTGTCATTTTATCAGTCATTGTAATTCATTGTCATTTTATCAGTCATTGTAATTCATTGTCATTTTATCAGTCATTGTAATTCATTGTCATTTTATCATTCATTGTAATTCATTGTCATTTTATCATTCATTGTAATATTTATCAGTCATTGTAATTCATTGTCATTTTATCAGTCATTGTAATTCATTGTCATTTTATCAGTCATTGTAATTCATTGTCATTTTATCAGTCATTGTAATTCATTGTCATTTTATCAGTCATTGTAATTCATTGTCATTTTATCATTCATTGTAATTCATTGTCATTTTATCAGTCATTGTAATTCATTGTCATTTTATCATTCATTGTAATTCATTGTCATTTTATCAGTCATTGTAATTCATTGTCATTTTATCAGTCATTGTAATTCATTGTCATTTTATCAGTCATTGTAATTCATTGTCATTTTATCAGTCATTGTAATTGTACAATATGTTTGTGTTGATTGTTCTGTACACGTGACATCTATTGCACGTCTGTCCGTCCTGGGAGAGGGATCCCTCCTCTGTGGCTCTTCCTGAGGTTTCTTTCACCTTTTTTCCCTGTTAAAGGTTTTTTGTGGGCAAGTTTTTCCTCACTGGAACCGAGGGTCTAAGGACAGAGGGTGTCACTCCCTGTACAGATTGTAAAGCCTCAGAGGAAAATGGACTTTGTGACTTTGGGCTGTACAAATAAAATATTAATATTATTTGAACTGACAGTTCATTTGATATTTTAATCCAGACTTTAATCCAGTTTTTAATATTTCTGATGATTTTATCCTCCATATCTTTGATTGTAGTTTTACATCTGTGCTTTCTTTGTGCGAACACCTGTTGCTCTTATAAATTAAGATTGAATGATTGAAACGCAGCGGAAGCGACAGGATTTCGGTTGTGGAAATAATGGATTCAGCAAAAGTCAAAGTTAATAAAAGTTGTTTTATTCTGTCTAACTTCTGTGAATGTTTCATGACTGCAGGTTGTTTCCAACATTGTTTTAGTCCAGTTCCAACAGGCCTTAAACAACACCAGCCAAAGACTTTCATATCCAGGTCCCAGATGGTATAAAACACACCTTGTGATGTTATATAAAGTACACCTGTTAAGCTATATAAAACAAACAGACTCACCAGTGTCATAGTGATGCATCTTGATCAGCCACACTAGTCACAAGTTACCTAAACAAACACTGAAAAAATGTATACTATACTAATAAAATTAATGATAAACAAACAAGATTTCTCCATCTTTCACTTATTATAAATTTAATTTAACATGTAGTACTCTGTGAAGTATTTAAATATTCAAAGAATAAACAGTGTCCTTACTAAAGTTTTCAGAGGTTGAAGGCTGCATTCATCTTTAACATGATTTATTTGATCTCAGACTAAAAACTATTTAAAAACACCATGAACAGACAGACGTCCAACACGCAGAGAAATCTTTTACAGACCAGATTCCTTCAGAACAAAAGCCTCTTGTTCACGTTCAGCCACAAACACCACGACAACCTTCGACCTCTGAGGTCCTGACAACTGATTGGTTAATTAATCCAAGCAATCTGATTACTCAAACAGTCAGGTTCATTTTAGTTATTCAGTATGGGTAAATGTTAAGAATATAGAAAAAGTTTGGGTATGGTTGTTAACAGTGCTTTGAGTTTCTTGGTTAGTTAAGAGAAGCTATTACTCAGGGCAGTTACTGGTTAGTTAGGGTTAATTCTGGTGAGTTAGTTACTGATGGGTTTGATTGTGTAACAGCAAAGTCACAGGTTCAAACCCTCTGATCCATCAACAAACAGCAGACAGGAGGTTCTACAAAAACAAGACTTTTATTTTTTTAAACAACACAAACCATCAGAGACCTGTGTGTATGTGTTAATGTGTGTGTGTGTTTATGTAGGCTTGGTGAGCAGCTGGCTTGAGAAGTCATACAGATCTTTGTTGACTTTCTTCAGAGTCTGAACTTCCTCTTCGAGCTCGGCAACTCGAACCTTCGTGTTCTCGCCGTCACCGAACACAGACTGAAACACAATGAGTTGATTGCCGATCAAAAATCAATGATTCAATCCCCTGTGACCTTTGAGCTCTGAGCTGTCCAATATGTTGCATTGTGGGATTGACAGTAAAGTATACATTGGCCCAACCCCCTCTCACCTTGTCAGTCACAGCATTCATCAAAGAGTTCAGCCTATCAGACTTCTGCAGGTACGTTTCCTCTTCCTCCTGAAAAAACAGGAAGATATTGATGCTCAACTTCTTTAAAAGCATTGTCACAATGAATCATATAAACACATTTCATGTATACCTGACTCACCTGTGCGTAGAGGCCAAGGCGAACACACACCTCTCCTGATTCGCCGCCATCGCCCTCAGAGGTGTGCAGGTGTCGGCTGAAGCGTGGCAGAGGGAGGGCAGGCCGACTGTCAGGCAGGAACATGTTGGCAGGAGCTGCCATGATGATGGCGTTCGTTACTGGACCTGAACACAAAGACAGGAAGTGATATCAGAGGACTACAGGTATCAGGACTGTGGTGCACTGTCATGGACACGGCAGGACTCAGAACCAGAAGTCATCCCTCCCGTTTCAAACACTGCAAATTCATTTTCATGATTAATCCCTTCTCAGACTCAGTCCAACATGTGTCTTTAGTGTCTTTACGTGTCGGTCCTTAGTGCCTTTATGTGTCGGTCTTTAGTGTCTTTGTGTGTCAGTCTTTAGTATCTATGTGTCAGTATTTTATGTCTTTATGTGTCCCTCTTTAGTGTCTTCGTGTCTTGGTCTTCAGTGTGTTTATGTGTCGGTCTTTAGTGTCTTTGTGTGCTGGTCTTTGTGTCTTGGTGTGTCGGTCTTTGGTCTGTTCATGTGTTTATGTGTTGGTCTTTATGTCTTTGTGTCTCCTTTAGTTTACATCATAAAGTTGATGTTTTCAGTCTCAGGTTCACAGTAACTCCCCCCTAAAAGCTGCAGCAGTCCATCACTTTAATCTTTTATGGGGCTCTTTAACTTTTGAATCTGACAGCTGATCTCTGATTTGTCCATTACTGTCAAACATTTCTTCATGTTTCCCTCTGGAGTTTGTTCAAATTTAAAATCTTTTCTGCGATTAAACATTAATTTCATCAGACGAGACAAGACGAAATATGTTCGTCAACGAGCCTTTTTCCCTTGACTAAGACGAAACGATGACGAGACGATACAATGTTCTAAAAACACTGGCGAAAAATGTGCCAATGTGCGTTTTTGTTGACGGATAAAAATGAGACAAAAACGTCACGCAAGAAATATAAAATAAACAAAAACGTCCTCCTTGTTTTCGTCTACTATTTAAGAAAAAAAGCAACATCCAGTCCTGCTGTCATGTGTTTGTGCCAGCACTTCTTTTACTGTAACAACGTCACGACCACACGTTTGAGATCCTCTGGCTGGTCTCGTACCTGTGGCTGGAAAACAAACAGCATGCAGGAGAAACACGGCGTACCGACAGCGCAATCATGCTCGGAAGGAAAAAAAGACTGGATGTGTGGTCCCATTTCCATTATTTAGAAGCAGAGAAAAAGTCACAATGCCTCGTTTTGATTGATGGCAATATGTGCGGGAAGAAAATTGCTGGTAAAAATACCACCAACCTGAAAAGGCAAATTAACCTCAGCCACCCAAATATTAAGGTAAGCTAACTGGTCTGGCACGCATCTGAATGCATTGGTAAGCTAATCCTAGCAGCTAGCATCCATGCAAGTAGCCACTCAATAAGGTATAGGGGTGTTATCGATGCATGTATTCGTATTGAGCAGTTTCTGTACGGGGCGTTTTGGTGTGCATCATCAAAGATGTTAGTAAAGCGAGTGAATGTGCTAACAAACTACACTACTACTTGAAGATGAATACATTCAATTCAATTCAATCAAGACATTTAATCAATATGTTAGCTGTGGAACACAAGTGAACTGGATTTAATAATCAAAAAAAATAGAAAAAGACTAAAATGTTTGACTAAAACTAGACTAAAATTTTGAGACTTTTAGTCGACTAACATATGACGACCAAAAATGATCTGTGAAAGACTAAAAGTGACTAAGACTAAGAATGAACTTTGACACAAGACTAAGACTAAATTGAAAATGGGTGACAAAATTAACACTGCTTTGTTTACTGTTAAACTACGCTACATAATCCAGTGTTTCTTCAAATCATGACCGCCATTTTTCTCTAATTAAGTCAGTTTGTACCAAATCCAAACAGTACTTTAAGGCAGAGGAGTTATGTTTAAATGTTAAACTCGTCCATCAGATGCTGATGATGTGTTTTCTGTGCCTTCCATGAAATGAAACCTGAATGATCCTGAAGGTTTTCACCACTTTCATATTTCAGCATCCTACAAACTGACCAAATTAACCTTCATAGGTCAACTGATGGTTCATCTTCAGTCAATGTGAGCTGTGGTTTAGAATCAGCAGCGACATGACAACACAAGCGGAGGTTGATTGAAAAACTGATCACCAATACGACACAGATAAAGAAACCCAGAGAAACCAAAGAAACTGAAGAGACCCGCAGAAACCCATAGAAACTGAAGAAGACCACTAAAACCCAACCTCCTTGTTGTGTCCCATCGTCACGCCATGTCATCATACAAAAGCTGTGCAAAGTGAAAACCATTTTTTATCTGTGACAGACAAACAAAAAAAAAAGCCCAGGATGAAGGTGTAAAATTAAAGCTCACTTCTCTGTAGAACCACAACCTCACAGAGCGACAGTCAAACATCACACTGGCCTGTACTTCATTAACGTCTGTTCAAACTACTGTAAAATATTAAAGCTGCTCTACTTCAAATTTGTCAGTAAAATATTAAAGCAGCTGAGTCTCTCAGTCTGATGTTGTGCTCTTTGAAGGAAAAACTCTGAAGGGCTTCTTGTCCGTCAGGATCATCACTGACCTCACTGATGGTAGAGATGGAGCTGATCCTGGAGCTCTGCATTCAGAAGTGATTTTGATCTTAGCTGTGACCCTGGCTCAAAACAGCTGAAATGATTTTCCCCTATAAAACATATTTGCTTTTGTTCACACTGAAAGTCAGAGCTCAGAACAGCCCCACCTGTTGACAAGTGTACATTGCATTAATGTCACATGACCGCTAAAAGTGACCACTCAGCTGAACTCTTTGTCTCCTAACTGAAAGATCACTTTCAGACACTCATTAACACTTCACCAATACCTACTGATCACTGATCAGCTCACAGACTTTTCTGTGTCAGACTTGTTGTCTGATTGACAGACTGTTGTTGGAGGTATTCCTCCATTCATTGAGTATTTAAATCCTTACAAACAAGAAAACATGAAGTCTTGAGACATTCAAATGTGTATAAAAGTGTCATCCTGTTGAAACCAAACAAATAAGAAACCAGAAACAATTCATGATTTCCAGCTTATCAGAAGCGAGTCACAAAGATAGACCTCTGCATTTAATCAGTACATCAGCAGCCGAGCTGACGAGGTGTCACTCTGCCAGACTCATTTCACGCCAACAAAAGCTCCAAATCACAGTGAGGAAACGTGGGAGTCGATTTACTGATGCTGAGAGCAACAACCTTCAATCCTCGTAGAAAAAACTAAAATCCCTTCACAATACAAACTGATTCCAGAATTTCATCTACTGGAAGAGGTTTTCCTGCCGACAGCACAGAGCCTCAGCCTGCTGTCATTCCAACTTCCTGCCCGGGGACTTTTCAAATGAATTTCCCTCAGATTACCTCGAAGATCAATTTAAGATGCCAAGCCACTCGAGGAACACGTAGGTGTTTGTAGTAATGACTGAAAGAGCGGACGCACTTATTGACAAGCCCACTGACAAACACAATTAAAACAGGAAGCAGCTCATTTGCATACTGAAGGAAACAGTTTAGGCTAGTATTCACCAGACGAACAGAGCAAACCATCAAAGAGATGGCCGAACCATCAAACAGACGGCCGAAACCATCAAAGAGATGGCCGAACCATCAAAGAGATGGCCGAACCATCAAAGAGATGGTCGAACCATCAAAGAGATGGTCGAACCATCAAAGAGATGGTCGAACCATCAAAGAGATGGTCGAACCATCAAAGAGATGGTCGAACCATCAAAGAGATGGTCGAACCATCAGACGGCTGAAACATTAGACGCCCGAACCATCAAATGTTCTCCCTCTGAAGGGTCCTCCCTCCTCAAATTGTCCTCTGCAGGACACTGACCAGCCACTGCCTCATTAACAGTCTCTGAGGATGAAGCTGATGGACTCAAATGTTGCTGTTGACATCACATCGGGTCGATGACACGATGCTCCAGCCACCATGGCGATGCATCATGAATAATTCACAGAAAGACAGAGATGAAGTGACAAATAAGGACAGTCACACCTTCCGTGTGTGATGTCACCAACTCGAGAAACTTCCTGTTCCTATGACACCTGACAGTGCGTCATAAGTTCAACATTTAAACTGGTTCAACTTAACTTTAATGTTGAAGACAAGATACGTGTTAAATTTAAAAATGGATGTGTTCTCAGACTGTGTGAAAACAAATGTGATATCTGAGGACAGATTTCTGTTGATCCTGTTCTCTATTGGTTGTCCAGGTTGGTTCTTAACGTTAAAAAGGTTTTCTCAAGGTTGTAAATCAGAAATAATGAAACTCTTCTTTGGATAAAACTCAAAGGTTTGTACTGGAAAGTGAATGTATATTTCTTGCTTGTTGTGGTAATAGAATCCGACTAATTATCTCCCACTAAATTACAAATATTGATCAGCTGCTTGGCTCTGGATCTGGAATTACACTAATGGTCCGATGTGGTCCAACATGGAGCCATAAATCAGACAGAGTGTTAGAGGCTGAAGAGCTGCCAACACACTGCAGATACTCCGAGACAAAACACCCTGCAGACCTACTATTCCCACCTGGGCTCACCTGAAAAACACACCTGGACAATATTTCTGTCTTCGGTTCCATCAGGTTTAATGCAGTGTGTTTTGTTCAGGTGTCTTTAGGTTCTCTGTTCTGTCCTGCTTAATGCAGAATGTTGCATTCAAGTGTCTTTGCATCCTCTGCTCTGTCCTGTTTAATGCAGCGTGTTGTGTTCAGGAGCTGTCAGCCTCTCTTGGTCTCTTGGGGTGTGATGAAGATAAAGTGTGGTTCAGATGGTGTCAGAGCGGTTGAAGAGTGAAGAGTTCTCACTCCGACATCGTTTTGTTGTCAGATGGATGTTTCTTAATAATCATTGGACAGATTTGACACGTTGAGGCTACTTGCCATCATGATCTCTGACTGAGCCGCACACAGCTGATCATCTGGATGTGATCAGATTTCTGTTGTTCATTCACTAATCAATAAGTTCAATCAATCAATAATGTGTCCAAGCATCATTTTGAAGTTAATGTTTCTTCACACATTTCTAATAAAGAAAAAATACATTTATTGTCTGTTCACGGATTTCAAAATATTGATGGTCTATGTATTTGTGTATTGATCAGTGCATTGATTAGGGTGACCGAGATACACTGTGACTCCAATCAATTTGAATATTTGAATCTCAGAATGGTTGCACATAAAGATGACAGCACAGCAGCTTTTAAAAACACATTATAATAAAATAATATATTTCAGTGATTTAAGAGGAAGAGGATGTCATCACATTGTCAACAGAACTCATTCATGAATGTGTAAATGAGTCTTTGAGGTGATCAAGATATTAATCACTTTCACGTGAACATTTTAATATAAAGTGTGTTTTTAATGTGTCCATAGAAAATAATTAAAATAATCGAAATGATGATATATCAGTGTCATTGGTTCATATTCTACCTGTGAAATAAACATGAAGTGAGTCGACATGTTGGATGGAGACAAAAGTAAATAAAAGATACAAATCTGACTGAAGCTTTAATAAAGGTCTGCAGATTTAGTATCATCTAGTGTTGATTTCAACCTCCTCACCTCACCTCTCCTTCCTAACATGAAAGAGAAGCTACAGTGGACGTCTCCATCTAGATCCAGAGTTTAGTTTGTCTTTTCCGTTGTCTGACATGCAAATATTTTCACCATATTGAGAATCTGGAGCCTTCAATCACTTTACATGAACTTCATCAGCAGATGAACATTTAAAGTCTGTGTAAAGACAATTCCATGTTTTCTCTTAAAACACATTAAATGTTGGAAAATAACTGCTAAAGACTAAATATTACTGAAATGTGGAGTTAGAGCTTCAAACAGTTTTTCACCTGTTTTCAGTCCAGGATTTTTTTGTCCGGTCCTAAAATGAGACTGTATCACACATTGAGGTGGGCATGCCCCTGCCCCCTAGTGCAACGGTATAAAAGCCCTTTAACGCAGTGAAGGTGTGTTATAACACTTTATTCTTTAGTCTGACAAACTCAAAACACATTTTTATTTTTACTTTACATAGACTTTACGGACTTCCTCATATCATAACACTAAGATCTCCAAAGCAGCCACTAAATTTTTCTTTTCTAGAATCAAACTGAATGATTTTTCATCATGTTCTTGTTTTAATAATAAAGTTTAATTGTGAATTTAAAATAAACGTTTTCCCGACGTGCCTGCAGATGTTAAGCAGCTGAATCTGTTCAGCTGAGACGAATCACTTTAAAGCGTTGCCGTCACGGAGGATGAAGGTCTTTGTAAGCAGCGTCAGCAGGAAGAAAGTCCAAAAACGTGATGAGGTGGGGGATGGCCACAAGTCTGTCTGTCCGGCCGGAGGAGGGATTATGGTCTCTCCTGACAGTCCGTTTGAAGTGAGGAGGCCCTCAGCGCAGAGAGGATTCGGTTAATTACAAAGTGCCAGTCACGATCACGGCGGGGCGTTTCTTCTTCATGTTCCTGTCAACCGCAGCACGATCACTTATTATGAATGAGATGGGAAAGTAAAAGCTCCTCCAGAGAGACGAGGCCGGCAGGTCAGACGCTTCATTAATAAACCAGTAGCAGATATGAGGAATCGTTTCAACCACAGAGGTTAAATTCACCTCCACATCCAGAGACGCTGTGAAACATTGATCTGACCCGATTCAGGCTCCTCCAATTTCATCAGTTCAAAACGTCATAATCAACGTGTTAATATGTATTAATAGGAGCACACACACATGTATAGTATATGTATAGACACTACGTGGGTAAGGACTTTTTTGTTTGGTAAATTACCTCTGTTATAAAAATATTTTTTGGCAATAAATCATACCATTGGAAAGCCTAATTATTTCCTTTTTAAATGGTGCCACATTTGTAAGAAACATGCATTTGTGGGATGAGCAGCTGAGCTGAGTATGTGGGTTGTACCCATGAAAAATTTGCCAAATCTTCTGACAATACCAAACAGCTTTACCTTGCTGCTGACTCTTGTTTGGTGGATTGGATGATTTAAGTCTGAAGAAACAAGACCAATGGACAATTTATTCATTTAACAAACAGGAGCCTGATGAAGCAGCTAACGGGTATCGACGTGCCAAGCGGAATGCGGCCTCGGCGGTTGCGGAGGCAAAAACTCAGGCGTGGGAGGAGTTCGGTGAGGCCATGGAGACCGACTTCCTAACGGCTTCGAGGAGGTTCTGGACCACCATCCGGCGGCTCAGGCGGGGGAAGCGGTGCATTGTCAACACTGTGTTCAGTGGGGACGGGGTGCTGTTGACCACGACTAGGGACGTCTTGGGTCGATGGAAGGAATACTTCGAAGACCTCCTCAATCCCACCAGCACGTCTTCCTTTGAGGAGGCAGAGTTTGGGGACCCCACGGTGGTCTCGCCCATCTCTGGGGCTGAGGTCGCTGAGGTAGTTAAAAAACTCCGCGGTGGCAGGGCCCCGGGGGTGGATGAGGTCCGCCCGGAGTTCCTCAAGGCTCTGGATGTTGTGGGGCTGTCTTGGTTGACACGTCTCTGCAACATCGCGTGGACATCGGGGGCAGTACCTCTGGACTGGCAGACCGGGGTGGTGGTTCCCCTCTTCAGAAAGGGGGACCGGAGGATGTGCTCCAACTATAGGGGGATCACACTCCTCAGCCTCCCCGGGAAAGTCTTTTCGGGGGTTCTGGAGAGGAGGGTCTGCAAGATTGTCGAACCTCGGATCGAGGAGGAGCAGTGTGGTTTTCGTCCGGGCCGTGGAACTGTGGACCAGCTCTATACCCTTAGCGCGGCCCTAGAGGGTGCATGGGAGTTCGCCCAACCAGTCTACATGTGCTTTGTGGATCTGGAGAAGGCGTTCGACCGTGTTCCCCGGGGGATACTGTGGGGGGTGCTCCGGGAGTACGGGGTTCCGGACCCATTAATAAGGGCTATCCGGTCCCTGTTCTCTCGGTGCCAGAGCTTGGTCCGCATTGCCGGCAGTAAGTCGGACCTGTTTCCTGTGAGAGTTGGACTCCACCAGGGCTGCCCTTTGTCACCGGTTCTGTTCATAACCTTTATGGACAGAATTTCTAGGTGCAGCAAGGGCGTTGAGGGGCTGCGATTCGGTGGCCTCAGGATTGGGTTGCTGCTTTTTGCGGACGATCTGGTCCTGTTGGCTTCATCAGATCGTGACCTTCAGCTCTCTCTGGAGCGGTTTGCTGCCGAGTGCGAAGCGGCTGGGATGAGAATCAGCACTTCCAAATCCGAGGCCATGGTTCTCAGCCGAAAAAGGGTGGAGTGCACTCTCCGGGTCGGGGATGAGATCCTGCCTCAAGTGGAGGAGTTCAAGTATCTCGGGGTCTTGTTCACGAGTGAGGGAAGGATGGAACGGGAGATCGACCGGCGGATCGGTGCGGCTTCTGCAATGATGCGGACTGTGCACCGGTCCGTCGTGGTGAAGAAGGAGCTGAGCCGAAAGGCGAAGCTCTCGATTTACCAGTCGGTCTATGTTCCTACCCTCACCTATGGTCACAAGCTTTGGGTAGTGACCGAAAGAATGAGATCGCGAATACAAGCGGCCGAAATGAGCTTCCTTCGCAGGGTGGCTGGGCTCTCCCTTAGAGATAGGGTGAGAAGCTCGGCCATCCGCGAGGAGCTCAGAGTAGAACCGCTGCTCCTCCGCATCGAGAGGAACCAGCTGAGGTGGCTCGGGCACCTCGTGAGGATGCCTCCTGGACGTCTCCCTGGTGAGATGTTCCGGGCACGTCCCTCCGGGAGGCGGCCCCGGGGAAGACCCAGGACACGCTGGAGGGACTATGTCTCTCGGCTGGCCTGGGAACGCCTTGGGGTCCCCCTGGGAGAGCTGGCAGAAGTGGCTGGGGAGAGGGAAGTCTGGGCCTCCCTGCTAAAGCTGCTGCCCCCGCGACCCGATAAAAACGGATAAAGCGGAAGAAGACGAAGACGAAGATACAAACAGGAGCCTCAATAGTGCGTGAACCATACACTGCCACATATTAAATGTAATTTTTTCACTGCTGGCTGGATTCACTTGCATCAATAAAATATTAATAATTAGTTTTAGAGACAAATATTTCTGGTTTATCAGGGGTAACCAGCACTAACTGGGTGGTTTGTTGTTTGTCACTAGTGATGTCATAGCAAGGAGGTGCGGCTTACCTTTATGGGTGAGGCAGCGGATGCTCTGTTTGCTTTGGATGTCCCAGAGTCGAACGGACTCATCATGTGACCCAGAGAGGAGCAGAGTCCCGTCCATGGACACAGAGAGACACGTCACCAGGTTCCTGAGGGAAACATTCAAACTGACTCCTCAAGATCATCTTTGTTTCAGACAGACTGATTATTTACCAAACTGAAACACTTATTTTAGTTGAGAACTTCATTTTCATGGAATAAACACAAAGACTTGATGAATTCTCTACTTCAATAAGTACTTATTCTTATCTCACCTGTGTCCTTTGAAGACCTGGTTCCCATCGTTGTCGGACTGGAAGGATTTGTCTCGACTGAGAGACTGCAGATGAGAAACACACTGTTCAGTCAATCTTTATTGACATGCTCTGTTCTCATGTTCTCCGGCTTCAAATTATGGGATTGATACTGTGTTTGGGCTGTCCGTGACCTGACCAAAGTTTCACCATGTGGCCTCTTGGCATTAGCATGTTGTGCAGTGTTATATATATATATATATATATATAATGCAGTGTTGGCTCAGTTTCTGTTTCTCAGAAAACTGAATTTCTTTTTGGGTTTTGGACCGACGTCCTAACGTCACCTTTGACTCAATTCTATTAAATACAATGAATTATTGAAGAAAATATTCTGCTGATTAAGATGAAGTAATCTAAAAACATTCTCCACTTCTAACCCCAACCATTCCACGTTAAAGAAAAATTCACTTATGATGCATATTTTTGCAGTTTGCAGAACAGCAGTCAAATTTAAAACATCCTATTTGTTTCAGGTTAAATAATATTTGTAGTGTGAGGAGCTGCAGTAGTTTCATTCAGAGATTTAAACATCCTCAGAGATGGAGACAGGATCGTCAGTTCAGAGGATGAGGAGGAGGTTTATGGAGGACAAGCTCTCTGGTTTGTTTGGAGGATTAACTCGGTGAAGCTTTCGAATGTAAATCTGCTGTGAAAACAAACAGCAGCGTTGAGTCAGAGAAGAAAAGACGATAGAGAGGAATGAATAAAAGATGAATCATCAGAAACATTTTTCCTCATCACATCTGTTCGTTACAGGAACATTAGCTGTTTGTTCTTGAAGAGCACACGTATTAATGGTGTATTAAAGATCACAGAACAAACATCTGTAACTCTTTTACTGTTTATGTGAATATGAATTCAAGAGAGCACCACTGATACCGACAAGACTACTGAGTACAGAGATCTGATCCAAATAGTCAAAACACAGACTCACCTGAAGATAAACCAACATTCTCATCTCCTGAAGATAAACCAACATATTCATCTACTGAAGATAAACCAACATATTCATCTCCTAAAGATAAACCAACATATTAATCTCCTGAAAATAAACCAACATTCTCATCTCCTGAAGATAAACCAACATATTCATCTCCTGAAGATAAACCAACATATTCATCTCCTGAAGATAAACCAACATATTCATCTCCTGATGATAAACCAACATATTATCTCTGAATATAACCACATATTCCTCCTGAAGATAAACCAACATTATTCTATTCATCTCCTGAAGATAAACCAACATATTCATCTCCTGAAGATAAACCAACATATTCATCTCCTGAAGATAAACCAATATTCATTACTGAAGATAACCAACATATTCATCTCCTGATGATAAACCAACATATTCATCTACTGAAGATAAACCAACATATTCATCTCCTGATGATAAACCAACATTCTCATCTTCTGAAGATAAACCAACATATTCATCTCCTGAAGATAAACCAACATATTCATCTCCTGAAGATAAACCAACATATTCATCTCCTGAAGATAAACCAACATATTCATCTACTGAAGATAAACCAACATATTCATCTACTAAAGATAAACCAACATATTCATCTCCTGAAGATAAACCAACATATTCATCTACTGAAGATAAACCAACATATTCATCTCCTAAAGATAAACCAACATATTCATCTCCTGAAGATAAACCAACATATTCATCTCCTGAAGATAAACCAACATATTCATCTCCTGAAGATAAACCAACATATTCATCTACTGAACAACATACTAATTTAGTTTGTAGGGTGTAGTTTGCAGGTGAAGGATGTACAGTGATCCCTCGCTATATTGCGGTTCACTTTTCGCGGACTCGCTGTTTCACGGATTTTTTTCAGTGTCATTTTGCATGCTTTTTTTTTTTTACAGCGTACTGTACAGTATGAACGCGCATTGTGTTCTGCATCCTGATTGGCTAAGGGAGAACCGCACATGTGTTCTGCGTCCTGTTTAAGGGAGTACTGTACAAAATGTGTGTAAAAGGGTGTATAAAAGTGTGTGGTTAGGGGTTTTACGGCCTTAAAACATGTATAATAATTGTAAAACTCACTTCGCGGATTTCGTTTATTGCGGGTTATTTTTGGAACGTTTCCCCCGCGATAAACGAGGGTTCACTGTAGTTTATAGGATAGATTTTTGTTTACTTCTTATACTTTTTGCTTTTACATGTTCAAAATATTGTTTTCAAATCAAACAGGATGTAGAGTAGATGTATGCTTCGATGAGGGACGTAAACTGAGACTCACCTGGCTGCACAGAGACACCTGGAAAATGTTTCCATCACTTCCTCCACAGAACAGGAAGTACTCGCAGGGGTCAAATGTCACAGACATGATCTCAACATCAAACAGGACAGAGAGGAGCAGCTCACCTGAGGACAACTCCCACACCTGCACAGGAGACACACAGTCAGTCAATTATACATCTTAAATTCTGTATTATAACACTGGACATTTTCAAATTCATCTCCGTTTTTCAACAATTTAACTTTTTCCTGCAGTTATTAATCATTTATAATTTGTTGTAATAATTAGTGCAGTTAGTTACAGTATTTGGACCGGTGAGTTGTGGATGTCATTAAAAACAGCAGAACATTCATTGATTTTATTTAAATAAAGTTTTATTGGAGGTGATGATGACCCTCCTCCTCCTCCTCCAACCTCGGGGTAATTCAGCTGCTGGCTATGCAGAATAAAAACCGGTTCTGATCCAAACTCTTCTTCAAAATCTGATGATTTAAAATGTGAGCAGTAGCGACACCTCGGCTCGCGTTCAACAATCCGTTATGATGTCATTACTGAGACTCCGCCTCCTGTGATTTATGTTGGAGGGGATTTTACTGAAATTAAAAACTGATCTGAGGACGACGAGAGGACACGCTGTGTTCAATGCTCATAGTGATCAGGTGATGAGGATGTCAAAGCATCTGATTGGTTAAAAATGGGGTTCACGTTTAATAAGTCATGAATAAATCTGAACAAATATGATTATATAGTATGAACTGTTGTATCTGTGCAGGTGTTATAAACTGTACCTGTTGTACCTGTGCAGGTGTTATAAACTGTACCTGTTGTACCTGTGCAGGTGTTATAAACTCTACCTGTTGTACCTGTGCAGGCGTTATAAACTCTACCTGTTGTACCTGTGCAGGCGTTATAAACTCTACCTGTTGTACCTGTGCAGGTGTTATAAACTCTACCTGTTGTACATGTGCAGGTGTTATAAACTCTACCTGTTGTACATGTGCAGGTGTTATAAACTCTACCTGTTGTACCTGAGCAGGCGTTATAAACTCTACCTGTTGTACCTGAGCAGGCGTTATAAACTCTACCTGTTGTAGCTGTGCAGGTGTTATAAACTCTACTTGTTGTACCGGTGCAGGTGTCTTACCTTGACAGTTTGGTCTAAGGAGGCAGTGGCGACTCTGGCCTGAGCTCCCATCAGGCCACAGTGAAGGTCTGTGATTGGCAGAGAGTGACGGGACAGAACATGACGCGGCTCAGGGGTGTGGCTTAAATCCAGCTGGATCACACTGAGACACACATGCACACACACAAAATAAGATCAAAACAGGTCGTCATCACTCATGTTTTCATGTCTTCAGGTAAGAGGTCAGGTGTATTACCTGGACAGGCTCCACACCAGAGCCAAGTTATCTTTTCCTCCAGAAACAAAATGGCTGCTGTCATCTGTGAACTTCAGACAGGTGACATCCTGATAGTGACGACTGAGAACAGACAACAGCTTACCTGTGGACACCTGAGCCAATGAAGGAGCAGTTGTTATACACCTGAACCAATCACAGAGGAAACAGACACTTCTAACATTAAATAGTAACATGATTGATCTTTGTTCTGTGGAACTGCCTCCACCGAGATACCTGCATTGACTGCTCATTAATTATTATTGATGAAGTGACTCTGTGCTCACCTCCCACAGGTAAACAGCCTCAGAGACAGCAGCAGCGAGGAAGAGTCCGTCAGGTGATGCGGTCAGACAGGTGACCACACCTGGACACACGACCTTCTGCTGCAGCTGGTCCTGGGCCACAAACAGGAAGTGTTAATATGGAAACTATACAAATACTACAAATATTGCAAATACTGCACGTCGTCATGAAAACGAAACTTTACTTTTTGATTAGTTTTAACAGTGATGAAATTATTCATAATAATTAAAGTGGATGTTTTTCGCGGCTGGCTGGTCTGAAGCGTGAAGTCTCGGAGGTCGGTGTGAGTTGCAGCTTCGTGTTAAAATCACGGATCGTTTAAAGGAATCCGGTGATTTCGGGTGTCTGCGCGTTCAGGAGTGATTCACCACGCAGCAGGTACATCTGTGCTGATTACCTGCCTGCAGGCATAGACAAAGTGGGCGTGTGCCCAGAGCCAATAGGGGCCCTAGGCCTTCAATGTAGTATAATAATAAAATAATAATAAAATCATTTGAATGTTTTAGAAATTATAATTTTAACGAGTAATGTGTGATGACACAATGACGTACATACACCAGCCAGGGTCAAACGCGCGTTTTTTTAAATGGAGAAGCGTCGCTCAGTGGTTCAGCAAAAAGAAAACTAAAGAAAGAAAAAGAAAGATGCTGCTTTGGTGCAGCAGATACCTCCACCTCAACATCCTTCACCAGGGGTCTGTTCACAAAGCAGGTTCAACAAACTCTGAGTCAAATCCTGAACTCTGAGTTGATCTACTCTGAGATAGGAAACTGAGTTTTCGGTTTCACAACAGCTGATTTGAGTTAGTTTAATCAACTCAGTAGTTTAACCTGGAGTTAAACATGAGCTCCACAGACATATAAAGCAAAGAGAAAGAGGGCAGCATTTTTCACCCCAATAGAATTGGAAATATTAATGACTGCATATGGAGAATATGAGCATGTCTTTAGAAAGAAGTGCAACACTGCAGCGGCTGCTAAAGAGAGGGAGAGGGCATGGGAGAGCATTGCTGCTCGGGTCAATGCGTAAGTTTAAATGTAATATTTTGCAATCACAATAACTATTGAAGGGCAAATTGCATGAATGGAGCCTTTTAATTTATTTCATGTAGGTGCAATCCGGCGGGGGAGAAGCGCACTTGGCAGCAACTTAAGATGAAATATAAAAACATTGTTCAAACAGGTCAGACTGCATGACTTGACTCTGAACTTCTTTGATCCCTTCCATAATGCTCTTTTAACACTCAAAAATGTCTTCTTTATATTGTATTAAACAATGAAGCCTGGGGCTGGGCAGCAGCAGGAGACTCCCCTGACCTCAACTGCAGAGATTGACACAGTGAGACAGCTGTTCATGAAACTCCAGAGATTTATTGTGTGGAATTCATGTGCAACAGGTTAATTTTATGTCCTCTTTATGTATTCCCAGTTACCAGTAAAAGAAATTTATAAAATTCACCTCCTAAAAAAAATCCAGAAGACCGATAAAGAAATGCTATACCTCGACCGCCAGATTAAAAAAGCAGATTTGGAAATCCAAATACTGGAACATAAATTAAAGGTGGGTGCATGGTCACATGTCAATTATGTCAATGTTAACTATTGGAACATTAACTTAACTAGCTTTTGTATTTGTAGGAAATAAAGAAGACCAACTGAAATGTGCCTCATGTTTTTATTTGTGGTGGTGCTTTAAACTCAAAAGTGATTAGTACAAATCGTGTCTCTGACCGCTCGGCCATCCTGCATAGCTGGCAGGTGGACGGGGCCTCCACATTGGAGATTATGTGTGCAGCATCACATATGATCTTGACAGTGCAGAGAATGACAGATATAGTTAAATTATGAGGAAGTGCTTAACACAGTGAAACTTCTTAGTCTACATGTACCTGCACATTAATGCTGTGAATGGACTTCCTATTCACATAATCAGCCTCATTATGTGAGGGAGCCGTGATGGGAATGTGCGTACCATCTATGCAGCCAATCACATTGGGAAATCCTAAAACAAATAAAAATAATAAAAATTACTAATCAAGTCTGAGGTGGCAGCACAATGTCATAATACAGCCTGATATTAAAGGAATTCAACAGATCTCTACATCCTTCACCTGCGATCCTGTGGAACTCTTCCTTAATGGCCCTGACAGGTTTGTGTCCAGGGAAGACAACAAATATAGGTAAAAGTCTTTTCAGGGCGAGGCAGACTCTTCTGATGGCCCTGCATACAGTTGCCTTACTCAAGTGCTCAGCATCTCCGATGTTATACAAAAAACTGCCATTGGCAAAAAAACGCAGCGCCACACACAAAATCTGCTGCGATGTGAGCGCATGACTGCGACTCGTGATGTTTGAAATGTGCGGACGGATGAGGTTGTGTATGTAAATTATAGACTGTGAAGTAAAACGGTACCGCTCAAAAAGAAAATTGTCCGGGAGGGCTAAAATATCTATGCGTGGTCTGAGTACTCTCTGCCGACAGATATGTCATTCCCTGCGCAGGATTGCTGCACCTTCGTCCACAGGATCGTGATCAAAAGGACACGCCATGTTCAAACGTTGCCTTCTGGAACTAGAGGACGTTCTGACAGCGCAGGAATGAGGAAATCAAATGAAGTATGTGGCTCTGAAAGTGGGCGGAGACAGAGAGAAACTCAGGGTTTCTTCAGGAAAACCAGGTCCCGACCAGGTTAGATTCACGGAGTCTGTTACTATGGCAACTGAGCTTGAGGTTAAGTTACCTCACTTTGTGAAACAGGTTAGAGTTAACCCTCTCTCTCGGGTTTGACTGACCCTCCTTTGTGAAACGGAAAACTCTGAGTTTCCGTGATTCCAGGGTTAACAGACTCTGAGTTTTCAATAAACCTGCTTTGTGAAACGGACCCCAGGAAACAGATGCAAGATGATGGTACTCAAAACAGTGGAGCCAGGTCAGCGGCAGCCTGAGCTGATCACATCGCCAGCGGAGGATAAGGCGGGAATGACGGTCAACATTTCCTAATGTGAACATTGCCGTGAGACTGTATCTGACGCTTCCTGTCACAAACTGCAGGAACGGGCTATTCACAAATGGCCAGGATAAAAAAATGAACCTCAGACAAAAATGACCCAGAGACGCCTGAACAGTCTGTCACTCATGGCCATAGAAGCCAAACTGGTCCGGGAGTTGGAGTTTGACATTATCCAGGAAGAAGATGATGCAGGTGAGCTGCAGGTGAGTCTGAGTCATGTCTGAATGTGTTTAAGGCTGGTCTGTGATTGGAGGATGAGCGAGGGGGCAGGAAGTGTGAAAACAGTTGGAGCTGAAGTTGTTGTTGTTGTTGTGTTGCCGTGGTTACGGCCGACAGTAACCATTAATGTTCCGGCAGTAAACAGACGTTTTTCTAACTCACTCATCGTCATGGTAACCTCATCTCTGAGTATGTGCTGTGAATTAACGGGTGTGTGCTGTGAATTAACGAGTGTGTGCTGTGAATTAACGAGTGTGTGCTGTGAATTAACGAGTGTGTGCTGTGAATTAACGAGTGTGTGCTGTGAATTAACGGGTGTGTGCTGTGAATTAACGAGTGTGTGCTGTGAATTAACGGTTAGTGTGTGCTGTGAATTAACGAGTGTGTGCTGTGAATTAACGAGTGTGTGCTGTGAATTAACGAGTGTGTGCTGTGAATTAACGAGTGTGTGCTGTAATTTAATTAACGAGTGTGTGCTGTGAATTAACGGGTGTGTGCTGTGAATTAACGAGTGTGTGCTGTGAATTAACGAGTGTGTGCTGTGAATTAACGAGTGTGTGCTGTGAATTAACGAGTGTGTGCTGTGAATTAACGGGTGTGTGCTGTGAATTAACGGGTGTGTGCTGTGAATTAACGAGTGTGTGCTGTGAATTAACGGGTGTGTGCTGTGAATTAACGGGTGTGTGCTGTGAATTAACGAGTGTGTGCTGTGAATTAACGAGTGTGTGCTGTGAATTAACGAGTGTGTGCTGTGAATTAACGGGTGTGTGCTGTGAATTAACGAGTGTTGCTGTGAATTAACCGGTGTGTGCTGTGTGAATTAACGAGTGTGTGCTGTGAATTAACGAGTGTGTGCTGTGAATTAACGGGTGTGTGCTGTGAATTAACGGGTGTGTGCTGTGAATTAACGAGTGTGTGCTGTGAATTAACGAGTGTGTATGGAGAAAGAAAACGTGACGTCCATCATTGTGTGGCCATGATAGCGTGTCAGTGCCGGTGTAGATGGTTCAGGAGCCGAGGGTCACCGTTTTTTGTGGTTGTGTTTCCCGGTGTGCGTAATGGGAACAGCGCCTATAGGCACGTGTGTTTCAGTGTGCAGGTGTGTTTCAGTGTGCAGGTGTGTTTCAGTGTGCAGGTGTGTTTCAGTGTGCAGGTGTGTTTCAGTGTGCAGGTGTGTTTCAGTGTGCAGGTGTGTTTCAGTGTGCAGGTGTGTCTCAATGTGCCGCCGTACCTTCCTCTGGATCTCCCACACGTTGATGAAGTTCTTGCCCAGCTGAGCGGACATTAGATACTGCCCGCCGAGCACGGTCAGTGTCCGGGCGGAGCTGTTCCCTCCCCGGTATGACAGCAGGCTGGAGCCGCTGTGCAGGTCGAACACGGTGCTGTTCCACAGCTGGGAGCCGGAGTCACTGCTCACAATCACCTCCAGAGGGGCCGCCATGTCAGCTCCACCACAACACCAAACACATGCGGGAAACCGGCAGTCTGTGGCAGCACAGCCACGTCATTTCCGGGACTAGGTGCATTGTGGGATATGTAGGAGCGGTCTCGCCCCGAAATAAAACGTTAAAATAAATAAATAAACAAACGACAGATAAATAAATAAACAACTTACGATAAATAAAAATATCATGACATATAAATAACTAAAAAATGACAGATAAATAAAGACATGACAGATAAAAATAAATAAATAAATAAATAAATAAATACAGATTAATAAATAAATAATACATGACAGATAAATAATAAATAAATAAATGACAATAAATACAAATGACAGATAAATAAACAAACGACAGATAAGGAAATACTGACAGATAAATAAAAAGAAATAATAAATAAATAAATAATAAATAAAGGAAAGATAAATAAAGTAAAGATACATACAGAGAAATTAATATAAATAAATGAGATAAAATAAAACAAATGACAGATAAATAAATAAATGACAGATAAATAATACTACATGATATATAAATAATAAACAAATGACAGATAAATAAATAAATAAATGACAGATAAATAAATAAATAAATACATGACAGATAAATAAATAATAAATAAATAAATAAATAAATGACAGATAAATAAACAAATGACAGATAAATAAATAAACAACTTACAGATAAATAAATAAACAAATGACAGATAGATAGATAAATAAATAAATAAATAAATAAATAAATAAATAAATGACAGATAAATAAACAAATTACAGATAAATAAATAAACAAATGACAGATAGATAGATAAATAAATAAATAAATAAATAAATGACAGATAAATAAACAAATTACAGATAAATAAATAAATAAATGACAGATAAATAAATAAACAAATGACAGATAAATAAATAAATGACAGATAAATAAACAAATTACAGATAAATAAATAAATAAATGACAGATAAATAAATAAATAAATGACAGATAAATAAATAAATAAATGACAGATAAATAAATAAACAAATTACAGATAAATAAATAAAAACATTTAGAATAAGACAGTGAGGCAGATAAAACACATGAAAGTAAAAGTATGATTCGTAACATTAATGTTGATTTATAACATGTTGCAGTCATGGAAGTTATATGAGCTACAGACTATAAAATAAAACGTGACACAGTAAACTGTTTCACAACATCCATCCATTATCTGTGTGACCACTTATCCTCAACACACACGCACACACACACACACACACACACACACACACACACACACACACACACACACACAGTGCTGATGTAAACAGTCTGTGATCTTGTCAGGTTAATTAGTTTTGACGAGCTGCTCACTTTAATCCTCCTTCCTCTGTCACACTGACCAATCAGAGCTGCTGATGTCATCCATGTGTGTTTTTTGCAGTGTGTGTGTGTGTGTGTGTGTGTGTGTGTGTGTTTACACTCAGTCTCTTTGTGTCCGCTCAGTCGCCGTAGCAACAGCAGTTTAAGGACGGAGCTCCTATGAAGCGACACCACGTTCCTGTGAGAGCCGACCACGACCTGCTGACCCCCAACACACAACAACACACACTGTGAGTATACACAACAACACAACACACACTGTGAGTACACACAACACACACTAAGTACACACAACGACACAACACACACTGTGAGTACACACAACAACACACACTGTGAGTATACACAACGACACAACACACACTAAGTACACACAACGACACAACACACACTGAGTACACACAACAGCACAACACACACAGTTACGTGCTGAGGTCCTGCACATGTGAATCCATCACAGTTCAGCTATAGTTAAACATAGTTCCATACCTGGTTCTAGTTGTTGACCTGGTTCTTGATCTGGGCTTTACAATCTGTACAGGGAGTGACACCTTCTGTCATTAGGAACTTCAGTTGCGTCTGAATTTAACATCAGAAAGTTGTAGGTCATCCAACTTTTTATATCCTTAAGGCATGCTTGGAGTTTAGTTAATTGATTGACTGTCAGGGTTTTGGTCGACTAATAAACTTGGTCATGTTTCTAGATATGAGAGCTGCTGCATCCAAAGTGGGATGGATGCCGTCTCTCCTAATCAGACCAGGTTTCCACAGAAAGGTGTCCAATTAATCTATGAAGCCCACATCATTTGCTGGACACCACCTCAACAGCCAGAGTCCGACATCGTTTTGGTGTATGGACACATCGATGACACATTCATTTTAGTGACCTTCGATTGGCATAACCGGGTGTCATCACCGCCGATGTGGATAACAGTTTTATTGTATCTATGGTTATCTTTAGCCAGCAGTTTTCCAGACCAGACCAGACTGTCTGTGAGCAGACTTGACATGGTTATTGATCTGGTTCTTGATCTGCTTGCTTGATGTGGTTCCTTACCAGGTTCTTGATCTGGTTCTTGCTCTGGTTTTTGACTTGGTTCTTGATCTGGTTCCATACCTGGTTCATTACCTGGGACTTGACATGGTTATTGATCTGGTTTTAGACTAGGTTCTTGATCTGGTTCTATCAAATAAATAAATAAAGAAAGTCATTTCCAACTGATCTCAGACCTGCTGTCTGGACTCTAGCACCCTCTAAAAGCTAAAATACACTGCATACGGAACGGCTCCGGAACGGCTCCGACGGCTCGTCGCCGTGATACTGGCATGATACTTTTCAATGTTAGTCAATGTGTCAGCTCACACAGTCTCTGTCCCCGCTGCGTCACGGCTCCAGAACGACTGCGGCGTCCGGCAGCCCTCCGCAACACACACGCAGAGCTTCTATTGTTCACGGACCGGAGCATGGCGCATAAATTCAGCACAGAGCAGATTGTGCGGGGAAGGAAATCAGCTACAAAATACAAAATAAAACCCCGGTTGTTCACTAGGGATCGAGTTTCATTACAAGAACACGTCATAATGGCCGGGGCTGAACTAAAGTCAACAGGTCACAGGTCAACAGCCAAAGGACACACAAACGGATTATGTGTGAGTTGGCGGACAGCGGAGTACGCAGCCGTATCGGAGTGGAGCCGTTCTGCAGCCGTTCCGCATGCAGTGTATTTTAGGGGTAACTGTGGTCTCTTCACAGGTTGGGGGTCAGGCTGCATTCTGTAGTCCAGGGGAAGTCAGAGGTTGTGGCTTCTTCATCAGGACACTTGAGTGACTCATCCAGCAGCGAACCAGCTTCCAGGTCAATAAGGCGACGCACCCCCTCTCCAGCTCGTCATCTGCGATTCGAGGATGAGACAGAGAAAGAAGCAGAGTCTCGTTACCTGGAGCGACAGAGGAGACGGGCGGGGGAAAGAGACACAGGTGTTCTGGTTTCGAAGCCAGACCTGAACCTGTATGTAAAAGGCCAGATGGGGACAGGGCGACAAAGGACTCAGGGAATCAGGCATGTTGTTGATAGACTGCAAAGAGGATGGACAATGGTAGGGGAGGCAGATCAGTGTGACTCTATCTATAGGACAGTTTTAGGAGGTGGAGTCAACCTGAACCTCAATCTACACCCACCTGTACCTGAAGACCGGGGACAGAGTCTGTACGGGCCATGCCTCAGCCTGCGGACTGAGCCAATCAGAGAGACATACATCGGTTCGGCCACAGCTGGTGAAACTAGTGGAGGAGGGTGCGGGATTGGACATATTGCTCCCAACCAGGTGAAGAGGAGGACCAGTCAAGCAGAACTTAATGAAAACCTGGTGACCCTGCTTCAGGCCACGGCCACCACAGATTTGCCTATCAACCCATACGCCCCTAACCAGCTGACCACTCCCACTCAGCCCTCCCATCTGGCCCTGTACTCTAAATGTCAAACCTCCTTGACTCCTCCTCTTGTGACATCAGTGATGATGTCACAGAGCACAAAGGCAGGGAAGAATCTGAACCAAAAACAGGAGGAGCCAGGGAGACCTGCAACAGCTGAGCCCCACAGAGAGCTGCAATCTGGGGCAGAGGGGAAGGAGAAGAGCCCCTGTGTGGATGTAGACCTGAAACTCAGTATGAAGAACTCCTCCTCTTCCTCCTCAGAAACTACAGGTGAGACAACAGGTGAGAACATTTACATGTATGACATCATATTAACTGTTTTCTAATAGAGCTATGATGTCATCTGCTCTGTTTGATAACAGGTTATATTTCATCACACATAACATGTCATCCGATTGCTTTACAGCTAAGAGCCAATCTTCACCCACCTCAGATTGCAGCAGTGACGGACAGATCAAACAGCCAATGAGAGCAGAGCTTCACTGTGATGACACTTTACTTCCTAAGTGAGTAAAATCCTAAACTGAGGGTCTGTTCGAATAGTCTATGGGTACAGTGGAATAGTCAAACAAATTAGCTAATAAGTCCTTTCCTAACCATTTTTCCTTGACCTCGATGTGAAATGTCATGAGGTCAAGGAAAGATGTGAAGGAGAATTCATGAGGACTTAAGAGAAGATGGCCGCAGTGTTTAGAGAGTCTGACTGCTCTCACACTAGACTACATCATAATATGACAGTAAATGTTATTGACATGATCTGTGGT